>CM056585.1:4741830-5086830 GCA_029721435.1 Gymnothorax reevesii | reverse complement strand
AATGGAAGGAGATTCTGTAGCCCACGCTTGTATTCTGAAAGGACTCCACCTGAGAGTGAGTGATGAAACACAAGCCTCCTCAGAAACACAATCCAAACTACAGCAACAGTCTCTTCACAATTAGATTTGTACACTATGAATACTGCGGATTGTGACTGGCTGAAATTCCTTCCCAGGGTTCTGTTATAAACAATAATAAGCAGACTCAGTCATCATCACCAACCGAGATCGATGCCTTTCCGTAATATTACACGATTGCCCATATTATGAAAAAGGTAGCTAGCAATATCTAAGCTAATTCAGACAAGCAAACTCTTCCATTTCAATCACATCTACCCTGCACTCCCACTGCTAATAAATAGCCGAACAGCACTCTATCATCTATAATATTACTGAAATATACACGGCTCCTTTAGCTCAATGCTACTGTCCCACCCTTGTTATCTGTCAGCTCTAACAGCTGTACTATTATAAACTTTGTCATTTATAAACTCTCCAAACACCCCACCCACTGTTCTGTTGAGTAACTGGAATGCATTAATGAACATTCATACAACTGTTTCACTACTGACAGCTGCTGCTAATGTAGGTCTGTTATTTCCGCACAGACAGAGAACATGCAACAAGTGCACAGGACAGTAACCACTGCTGAGGACACTCAGGTCATGTCCCCTCTATATTTTTCAATGTCCATTTCCAAAGTCATTATTTAATTTTGCTCTTTAGAGGTAATACTGCAGCAGCAATTCATTGGGAAGAGAAGATTTAAGAAAAATTCCAGGCAGTTGTCCTGAATCTCAACCCTAAAGTGCTGCTATAATATTGTCACAATATTGCTGTTGTATTCAGTCAAAAGTGCTGTTGGAATAGTTTATTTTTTCCATTTTGCCCAGCCCCACTATAAATAAATGAAACTTTATTAGTATCAGCAATGCTAAGAATTAATTGTAAACACAGCAAGGCCAGTGTTTCTTACAGAGTGGTTAAAAATTGAATAACCCCTTTACTGAGGGTCTTAAAGGCAGAATTGTGTCAGAATACCAGCTCATAAGCTATGTTCAATGGCTTGCAGCAGTTTTGCAATGTTGAGAGCCAACTGCAATGTTCAGGAATTAGCCAAACAATAAGCACATGGGCATGTTAATTTTTAATTCTAAACAAAACCTTTAACCATTGAAGACTTTGAGTATTTTATGCCGGCAGGATCCAGCGGGAATAAGTCCAAAGGATAAAAAAAACAAAATTAAAAGGAATACCGGCTGAATCACAAGGAAACATCTTGTACTTTTTCTGAAGAGTTGTAGTACCGCAGTCTCACCTCTAGATGGCTCATGGAGCTGAGTGCCTCTTCGTCACTCTCGTCGATATGCGCAGAGAGCAAGGGGTGATTCAGTAGCTGAGTTACTTTGAGTGAAGGAAAGGAACACTAAAATAACAACAAACACGCATTCCGACACAGACGCACACAGACTCTCCGTAGAGATGATTTCACAGCCATTTTGTGTCCAGTGGATAGCTTCTTCAGAGCCCGCACTAATCAATGTTTCATCAAAAATCTTCTGAATTCGCCACTGCAAAGTCATTTTATATTGTTTGCAAGTTTGCAAAAAAGAAATTTGTATTCATTGTATCGATTTATTCTCGAATTACGCACTGCGGTGGGTGTTTTGCCTTATAAAACCTGCGCTTTTTAAACCGCCAGGCTTGAGCATCGTCAGTGTCATTCACATATCGCCCTAATTTATCCATATATGGTCACTATCCTTCCCTTTTAAAGCTGAATGAAACATCCTAAACATGCCTTTCAACAGGAAATGCTACAGAGACAACAAACTACAAAGCAAATCATTTCAAATGTTACATTAGAAACTTTCAGCAGTTGAGTGACAAATAAATAAATCTATGGTTTGGATCCTAAAATTGCCTATAACCTTAATTTCCATCGCATTCCTAACTGACACAATCAACCTATTCAGTAAAGCTTAAACGGCTTTGTTTATGAATTGGAAAACACTGCAAGAAAACTGTTAGTAGCCTAAGTATCTACAAAAGAAATGGTAACGAGGTTAGTAATGACTTACTGTTGTCCTTTGTACAGTCTGTTCTTTTGGTCCATTATATTATGTCTGATCTTTACCCATAGTGCAGATCATTGACACTTCAAAAATGTAATCATATCCTGAAGTTTAAGTGAAAATGGATAAATCTCATGCTTTGGAAATGATTCTAAGCACGGCTACTGCGCTGCTTTAATTCAAACATATTCTCAAGAACAAGCACAGACAGACAAATCAAATGGCCTGCTTGAACACAATCGTAAGCATGATTTACGAACATTTGTGTTCATTCACGACCTTGATAAATGACAGCCCTGACTCCATCGGGTCCTTCTCTCAGTAGTGACTCTGCACTCCAGACACTGACCAACCAGCATGAAGGCCACTGCCATCTTGGCTCAAACGCAGGCTTAGCTAAGCATCCAGACTTTCCAGCAACTTTATTTGTTCCTTTAGTTGTTTGGGTAGCTTCTCAAGAACTACCTTTGCCTTTTCAGTGATCATTAGTGTTATGAGTCAAAGATTTGCCCAATCCCAAGTGGTATTTTAACCCTGGCCTCTCACTCACATCAAATGTTTTTATTCCAACGCGCTATCAAGAGGCTAAATGCAAAATCTCCTACCAGGGCGATGTTAATTTGAAGATTACATTGGTATAGAGTTAGTGTACACATAAATCTTATGGCCCGTGCCTCAAACTTTCCCCACGTATTTACCAGCAAACTAGCAGAGCTAAGCGCATTCATTAGCATCATCAGTTTATCTGAGTTTATCTGGCTACAGTGCAATATGTCCCCAAACTCCAGATCACAACTTAAAAATGAATTCCAGCCCAACAGTCGGAATACAACTAAAGAAAACATAACACTTGTTTGACTTTGTTACTAGCAGTTTAAGGCAAAGCTTGAAAGTAACTTGGAACAATATCAGTCTGGACCTGATACACATCACTTAGCACAGTGAGGTCCTTAAGTATCTGGACAGGGACACCAAGAGCTTATTTTGGCTTGTGCACCAGCAATCCAGAATGAATATGAGGCTTAAGCAGAAACTGACAGCCTTCATCGGGAGAATTTTTTCGCCTACACCATACTTGCCTGACCGTATCGTAGAGACAGAAACTCGAAGAGTTTTCGAGACCAGGCTTGATACAGGGCCTGATACCATCTGGCTCAATTGAGTGACAAATGACAGGCCTATTTGGGCTGAATGGTCTGTTACTCGTATTATTTTATGTTGCGTTAATCATGCATTAATTGCAGCCATTTTATGCTGTGTCGCTGCCCAAATACTTTCGGGCCTCAGTGCAGTTCTAAGGCCCCACCAGACCCAGGCAGAGCCAGTGGATGGATACAGCAGTGACCCAGAAGCCAGGGATGGTCCGGATGACAGCACTCCTCCGGTCCAGATGGGGGCGCCGCTGCTGAGACAGCCGGAGCTCCAGACGCTGGTGCAGCCGGGCGGCTCTCTTCTCCAGCGCCTCCAGCCGAGCTTGCACCTGCGCCAGCATGGCCACAGACTGCCGCGTCTCCTCGGCCATCTTCACCGACACGATGGCGCACTCGGCGTCCTCCGCCTCCTCCTCAGACGCAGAGGAAGAGGAGCGGGAAGATGAGAAGCCAGACAGGAAGCCGTCTCCCTCCTCGCCCTCATCTCGATCGAGCATCATGCCCAATCTCTGGCCGTCAGCGCTATCCACAGCGCCCCCCTCTGGTGAAGAGGTAGAACTGTCCGCGGCAGCCGCCAGGGCTAGCTGGCTTTTTCCAGGAGTTGGGCTGTGTTCGCTCTCCCTGCTCATTGGAGAGTCTCTTTTTGTGCTCTTTCTGACGTTTTTCTTCCTAAATGCGGCTTGTTTGGAGGTGTGTGGCTGATCCGAAAGCTCATCCTCACCGCTGCGAGTCAGACTAGCGAGAGCTTCAGCAGCTGCCATCGCTGCCCAATCAGATTGCTCCGGCATTGTGACTCTCGTGCTCCTGTTTCCTGCTTCGCCGAACGTTTGCGGATGCGCGTCCCCGCCGCTGCTGCTACTGGTGCACAGTTTGACTCCAGTACTGCTACTGGTGCTGGGGTGCGCGTCCGCACTTTCCGAAATCGGTGTAATGATACTTGTTGCAATGGGCGCACGTCCATTCTCGCCGTTTCGCATGTCTCCCGATTCCTTCGTCTCTTTTATCCCTGATGTATCAATATTATCGACACACCGATCACCAGGCGCTAGGGCCACGGAGCCCACAGCTACTCGAGCAGCCTTTGCTGGCGGGGACGCGCGACCTGGATCTGGGGATGCGCTTCTCTTTCTCGCAGCATCTTGCGCGCAGTCAGAGAGCTCGCTCATAGTTGCACTTAATGTAAATGCTTGGTAAATTGTATAAAACTGCTGAACTGGCGGTTAATTTTCGGCTCGACAACCAAAGCTACAATATTCGAGAGCCTAGCTCTCTCCGTCTGTCACTTTTCTCGCCACACGATACATCCGAGCGAGAATTTAGGCGGCCTTTGAGAAATAACAATTGGGCATCTAGTCCTACCACGGCAAAGTGGAGCAGGTTATTTTTTTATGACACAATAAATCCGGAGTCGCTACAGTAACAAAAACAAACAGTGGAGGAAATAAAGTTTCTTACAAGCTTATTTCGATTCATCCCCGTATCCCGTGCCTTACATTCCCCTCCTATCTTTAGTTCCCTCTGCGTCGTTTCTACTTGATAGACAAAATGGTTCACGTCATTGGCTAACCGACGCCGCGCCTAAACCTCTCACCCAATTACAGCGTGGATGACAACGAAAACGGCCTTGTTTACCTCATGTGACTATTATCTGGTTGGTAGATGAAAGGAGGAGTGTTCTGTTAGACTGAAATATATGTGACGGACTTCAACACTGCCCTATCAGTGTGGAGGGACGGGGTTTGTCTTTACAGTGTCAGTGACGCACTTGTTTTTGTGAAGTTCGCAGAGCTATTGTTAGGTAATTTTGGAGTTGATGCTTTTGTTTTTTAATAGAAGGACCTATGTTGGTAGTTGCATGTCCCAAATAAAATCTATGTCGTAACTGTACGAAAAGTATTATTTATACATAAAATAAGAGAACAAATTAAAACAGAACGGCAAAACCATGTTTTATTAAAATAAATATAAATACAACATATCTGGGAAATTGAGATATACTTATTATAGTAATGTTATGGTTTCTTTCCCCGCTGTTTTATTTTCCTGGCTAATTTGTTTTTCAGCCATTTTTTTTTTCAGAATGATTTGATTTATCCAGCTACTTTACTGAAAGAACGTCAGAAAGCTAATTACACTATCAATGCGACATTATCCTGGAGATTTTGCTTTCAAAATATATTGTTACAAACAGCAAACATCGGTTTATAATTCATATGATTTAAATATGGATACAAGTCATATATTCCTAAAAGGATTACTTATCCTCCACCGTCCTTATCTGAGTCAGTAATTAAGAAAAAGTCAATTCACGTACACTCTTTTATTCATTATTCCATAGACACATAGCCAGTCCTTTAATATTCGCTTGGGTTCAATGATTGACTTACAAGAAGAGTCTGTTCTTCATAGCATTCCTTTATGTGTTCAGAAGGTGTGAAATCATGATGATGGAGGACAAGGCACTGGATGGTGTCCCCTGATTCAAGATGGATGCACTGGCCTGAGCGCGCTCAGTTGGTCTCCGGCTCCGGCAGCCCCCCAGTCCAGGATGTTGGGGGACAAAAGGAGTAAGGAGTGAGGTATCCCATACCAAGGTCCCTGCACATGCAAGCACACACATACACACACACAACTCGGTGAAAACACACACTGTCAATATACATTGTCATTACAGGGAGCAGGTAACACTCATAACGCAAAGCCGAAACACACACACACACACACACACAGACACACACAGGAGACATGTGAGCTCACGTGCATACACGCGCACGCATACATACACCCGCGCGTACACACACATACACACACACACACAGGAGACATGTGAGCTCACGTGCATACATGCAGACACACACACGCAGAAGACACGAGCACATGTGAATTCACGCACAAACACACGCGCACACACACAAACACACACACTCACGGACACATACACTCAGCAGCAGTAAAGGTAGTTTTATTCCTCGTTTGAGAAAGTCACACGGACTCTGCCCTGGGGAGGTATACATGTGAACAGGTTCACCTATACAGCACAGGATAAAGGACAAAATTAAGACTACAGAGAAGTTGGCGAAGGCCACGACTCCATTCCAGATCACCCACTACACCCCCACCCAACCCCTGCCCCCTGCATTTGCAGGTTCACATGGAGGGACCGCCATGGCGAAGTTCGTCTCAATCCTGTTACCACTGAACGGGAGTGGGCTGTGAAACACTCCTACAGCCAGTCTGCATCAGCGCTGCCTCCCCCGCCTCTCTCTCCCTCAGAGGCAGGACAATTGACGAGATGGGGTACGAAACACATCTGTAGCTGAGGTCTGGGGTCCCTCTGTTTTACTGGCAGATAGAAGCAAGTGCACCTCGAAGATCACACACACATATTTAAATGCTCCCTCTGAATGAGGAATGTCCTCAGCGGCTGAGAGGGAATCTCCACACAGAGCGACACTCAGCAGTGAAGAGTGAGTGCTAAGGAAGCAGTTTGGATAAGGGTCTTTATTCCCGCCAAAGCCTTCTTAATTTTGTCCCTTATCCTGTGCCGTATACCGATTGCTCTTAGCACCCTGATTGGCAGCAAAATCGCAAGCAGAATAAGTCAATACTTAAAAAATAAAGTGTTCTGTCTGCTGAACAAATTATCCCTGAACTAGATAGGGTCCTTCTATGGAATCATACGACTCCCTTTGAAACCATTTTATTTTCAGAAAGAGTGAAATATAATTTCAACCCTATCTCTTTTTGGTTATTAAGACATTCAATTTTAATTTATTTACTCAACCAGTGCCTCATCAAAATGGCTTTGAGTCTCAAGCGACATTATGGATGAAATCCATTTGAAAATTAAAATACCACAAGAGCAAGAATGTTTTGAATAAAGGCCGTATGTAAAGAGCTCAACAGCACACTCTAGAGGTGGTAAAGTGGCTTTGCTGAATGAAAGGAGCAGGTAACTCACCGGGAGAACTTCTGCCCTCTACGTTTCTGGAATTCTGACTCGTCTACGGTCCACACAGCCCCTTTTCCCTTCTCCACACGTACAAAACACCGGTGCAGGCTAAGATTGTGACGGACAGCGTTCTGTGGGTGCAAGGGAGAAACACAAACACACAAACACACACACACGCACACGCACACACACACACACACACACACACACACACAGGTGTGGACTCACACTTGAAGTTCCTTTTCTGGGATGTTCATGCCTTCAAAGATGAGCAATCGTATACTTAGTGAGCTTTAGGGAGTTATTACGCTACCTTAACCCTGTGAGATCACACATACTTGATTAGATTGTTCTTAAGCAAACTTTCTTATTTTGATGCAGCCGTGACTATTGGTAATTGAAACACTGAAAAGATCTGATAAAGTCATTCTTAAAATATATACAGCGAAAATGATGAAGGTGAATCACAGGTTATGAGAATAATTACGGCGCCCTGCCTCGTCCTACTGCTCAGTGGGACTCAGCTGGTTTGAGCAGTCTGGAATCAGCTTCACTGCTGAAATCATCTGCAGCGATGATTCATGTTCATCTAGTCTTTGCCCCTGTGAAGTCACACCGAATTCTTACCTTCCAGGTGGAGGTATTGTGGCGGAAGTAGAAGAACATTCTGGTAAACCAGTGATAGATCTGATTCAGGCTAAGCTGCCGGTCGGGAGACTCCAGAATGGCCTGAGAGAACAGGGAAGGCAGGGCAATGGATGCAGGGTGATAATGAGTCGTTTTCCTCGGACAACAGAGAGGCACATTCAAACACACCGACTTTTTTCTTTACAGCCAAAGAAGCATAAAATTCACAGCCACACTGTAATATACTTTGTATAACAGCGCCATTAAGCTATAAAAGCTTATTTCTTCTCTTTTAGACTACTTGTCTTTACAAGTTTTAAATACTGAGCTCAAGTTTGTCCTGTTAGTTTTCAAAAGTTAAACTTAGAATTATCCATTGTCTTGACTAATTGTGAGTTGAAACACGGCTTATCTTCAAGTTGAGTTAACTCACAAATAGTTGAGCAAACTCATATTTTTAAGGCAGCCGGTAAACTTCTGTTTCTAAGTTTAGCCAGCCGGAATGTCATGTAGCACATGCTTCCACACTGGTACTCATACAAACACGAACTCCCTGGGATTAGCGCACACACAAACACGGATACGTTATTCGCTCAGTGCGAGAGAGGAAAGGGATTCGGTGACCTTGTCTTACCCATCGGATTAATGAGGCGTAGGTAAAAGGTGGTCTGATGTTGTTGTATTTATACCTTTCGATGCTGGGAAGTATTTCTGTAGAGCACACAGACCAAAATGGCACTTAACTTTAAGCAGCAATGTATAAAGTACTGCACAGCACTGACCAACAGCCCACTGTAATTCAGATAAAAACAGTCACATTCATCTCTGTAAAACACACAATTTCAACATTATCTCAGTTCCAATTCTAGGGCTACTGTCTGCTCAATAAAATATCAATAGCCTTCATGAAAACGAGCGTTGATAATTTGATGCAAATCAAACAGCCTTGTGTTGTAATTCACAAGTTTTGCAACAAAACTGCTTTTTGAGTAATGGTAGTTTTTTGTTATTAAATACATTTGAATCGAAACTATTGGTATCCCTGAGGAATATTTCCAATCAAACTCAAACAGAAAGGCGCTCAAGATAAGATTTTAAAAAATTTGGTGTAATGGACCAGAATCAGCATTGCAGCCTTTCAAGGTTTCATTTTTTCACCAAGATAAAGATAAATTTGAGGCTGCACAATTGAAACTCCTGCATCATCTTTCAGTATGGGAAAACCCGAACAGCTTCCACCTCAAAAAAAAAGAAATTGATTGCTCCCCTGCAAAAAATTAGTGTAGCTATTTACGAAAGACATAAACTCTGAGTGCAGTTAGTGCGACACTTTTTTAATTCCTGAAATTTGGAGCGGTGGAAAATTAGCCATGAAGAAGAGGCAGGTGTGTAGGGACCCCACACACACTGAGGAGGATGGTTAAGGTGGCAATGAAAAGCTCAGCATCAGACCTGGACAATTCTGTGCAATCTGGGGATTACAAAGGTATTTAATCACCTGTTAAACACCATTTTCATGACAACAAATTGTTCACAAAAGTTGTTCTAAAGATGCTTTCACTTAAGGCGCTCTGTTGCAGTGCAGAAGTGACTATCACGTCGTGGGTTTGAGCCCCAGTCGTACCAACCGGCAGTGGTCGGCAGCTTTTACAGAGTAGTGCACAATTGGCCATCGGGCTACAGGATTACAAATTGGGAAGGGACTGCCGGGAAGGGAAAATAATAGTTGCCTCGTTTGTTGCTCAAGCGCCTCCTGTTGGCCAGGTGGGCGCTCCTTAGGAAGATTCTAAGCGCGCTCATGTCCGGGTATCCTCCACCCTCACTCTGAACTTGCGAAGATTCAACCAATGAGTGTATAGAAGCAGTAGCTGACGGGCACGTGCTTCGGAGGAGAGCTGCGAACTGTCTAGTTGGCAGCAAGGGGTCGCATACGAGCAAGACTTGTACATAGTTCACCAATTGGGCATTCCAGATTCAGGTGGGATTGGAGATGCCAAATTAAAAAAAATAAATAAATAAAAAATAAATAAAGATGCCTTCGCTGAGAACACTCCAAAGTTGCACTGCCAGAACTTAGAGCAGAACAAGATAATATCGGCCTTGTTGCAAAAACAGGGATAAATATAATTCCTGCCTTTACAGCCAGCATCACCTCCCCGTACCATCATGTGCTCTCTCTGAGTAGTACTCTGATAAGATGGTTGGCATTGACACAGACATGTCTGAATTGTGAATGCTGTATTCCTGTTGCAAAGGCTCATGGGACAGAAGGGATGATGATTACCGGGCATGTGCAGCAATGAGGGCAAAGGCCAAAAGCCGGGTCTCACCACCTCCGTTTCATTATTTTTACTGCCACTGTGGGGGGCGCCACCTGGCTCATGGGGTTGGGGCGAGTCCATGAACAAGCTGAATGACCCTTCTGGACATTCTTTCTGCTTTTGCGAGAGAGAGAGAGAGAGAGAGAGAGAGAGAGAGAGAGAGAGAGAGAGAGATTACACAGTACTATAGTTCACAAATACAAATACTCAATGGCTGACATGCTTGAAGATATTACACAAGCACAAACACATGCTTTCGATCAAAACACTGACTTCAATTATTGTTATTTTGTAATAAAATGTTACTCTCATTAATGTTTTTGTGTAAATATTTATACATTTCTATTTTTATGTGTCTATCTAAATGAAATTGTGGTGTTCTACATTTCTTTGTTTCCCCGGTTAAGCTTTGGTGAGACAAAGTCTAGTGTATCATGCCAATGAAGTACAAAGAATTTGAATTTCAGTGAGAGAAGCTGACAGTTTAGATTTAATTAACTCAGGGAAAAATCCTCAGATCACGGATTTCCATTCTAACTGAGGTGTAAGGGGGTACAGTCAGGTAAAGGCAGGTTAGCATCATGTGTGTGAGATGGAGACAGTCAGATGAGGCTGGGGCAGCAGTTATCTGATGGTAAAGTCTGCCGGTACTCAAACTGAAGCACCAAATAGAAATGAGAGAATCTAGTATGAGTTCATACAATATGGATGTGAATTTGTGCAAATAAAAGATGAGGCTCTGCTTTTTACTATTGCGCCGGACCACAGACACGAAAAGCAAAAATCGTGTCACTGTAAGAGTTTATAGACCGCACTGCGAAGAGTGATGCTTACTGGGGCAGACAGGATGGGTTTTGCAGGATTGGAAAGGTGAATCTGCATTGCTAGGAGTTTCTGTTTCTCCAGAGAGAGCTGGAAAAAAGGGCTTACCGTGAGCACATACTTAGAACAAGCTAAAGTCTTGTTTTCATGCATTTCCAAATGTGAACATCAGCTGGTATATCACAGCTATGTCTCATATGAAACTACAAGGATTTTTCAATGCTAAAATATCAAGTTGCTAATTAAAAACTGTTGAGAGAGCCACAAGACATCCAGTTTCACAAAACAGGATTATTGAGTTATCTGGATAGCAGTGCTAAGTAGATCTCATAACTGAGTTGGCTGGATAACTGTGCTCCGTAAAACAGGATCACTGAGCTTTCCAGATAACTTTGCTAACTAGAACAGGACTACTGAATTAGCTGGATAATTGGGCACAAAAAAGTAGGATGATTGAGTTAGCAGGATAACTGTGTTAATTAAAACCTTGTTTCACAAAGCAGGATTACTGTTATTTTGATAACACAGATAATCAAGAGCAGCCATTTTTCTCCAATGTGGCTCGGACTCCCCCATCTGTACTGTATTGGTCCAAGCGTTGGTGATCTCGACTGCCTGACTTAGATTCTAAAAAGACATGAGAACTGAATCTTTGGCTGCATCTGGGCCCTGACCTACACCGTGTCAGGTGATGCATCTGAGACAGTTATCCTGCAACACGGTACAGACCCTGAGCCTGATATGCAAACTGGACCCAAGTCAAACACCTAGAACCAGCTGTGTGAGGTCAGCCTTATATAATGGTGGTAACAGTAATGTAGTGTCAGTTTGTCAAATCCCGCTGCCTCGTTATCCTGCGTTTTTAAGATAGCCGACCTGGTTCTCCATGTGCAGCACCATATCCTGCTGCACGCGGCACTGCGCTAGACTGCGCTCTCCGGGGCTGTGCTCACTGTGCAGGTGCCTGTGCATGCAGAGCAAAGGGAAAACTGTGTCAAAACTGTGTGAGGAGTCTGGAGTCTCTTTTCATCTGGTACCATCAGGATCAGTCCAGTGCAGCCCCCCGATGGAGACGATGCAACGATCAGAAATCCTCTCCTTACTAACCTTAACCGCTGCCCAGTCTCACACACTCTCACCAGCTGCCTGCCATTACAAAGTCAAACTACAATAAGCACATACTTGTGCTATCGACGACTCTTAGCTAAACATTTGGAACCGCTGAGATGTTTTTAAAATTTTTGAGCCAAAGCGATTCTTATATTCACCCGGTAGCATTCAATTGATTGAGAACACACACCCAAGGGATTCATGCTTTCAAAAATAGCTTTCTGTTTGTAAATATTCTTTTATAACTCTTTAGTCTTTACTAATGCAGAGTGATGTTAGGCAGCCATTACTCCAATGTACGAATAATCCCCTACACTCAAACCAGGTCTCATTGTTTCCTCAAATGAAAATTCAATCCAAAAGCAGTGGTGATGCGGAGCTGATTTAAGCTGCTTGATTTTAGCTGTGTTTTTGATGCTTCTCATGAGGAATAGCTGGACTGTGGCCAATCTAAAATAGTCTCTGGCCGGCCAACGGCGGTCAAAACTTAATCCAGTGAAGTGTCCTGGTGGTCAGATTGGTTAACAATCGCATCTGACAATTTGGGTTGATCAGATTGTGCACAAATTATTTAGCAGGTAAAAGAGCAAGAACTCAGCTAAAATCAGCTTGAAAGATATGGCCAGTTTCTGCTGGGATTTTAAGATGGGCTCAAACCCCTCTCTCTCTCTCTCTCTCTCTCTCTCTCTCACACTTACTTCAGGAAATGGGGATATTCCTCAAACGTCCTGTCACACCCAGGCCATCTGCACAGTCCGTTCACAAACAGAGCTCTGAACTGAGTGACAAAGCTGAAAGACAAGACATTTCCCCATTTTAAAAATGACGTTTTTCACCAGAGGAAGTCACTTGAGAACAGTTCTCTTTCTAAAAGATTTCCGAGGGGAAGAGTCCGGATGGGGCAGTTGCATGAACAAACAGAAGGGAGGGAAACAGCGGCAGATCCCCTGGGGTAGGTCAGTTAAGGGCCTGCCTTTAAGGCAATATTGTTGTTTAATGGTTCTTCTCCTGAGGATGCCCTGCTACCGCTATTACCCTCACAAACGTACCCTATTAGCCCCACTAGCCAACTAAATTGCCCCAACAAGGCTACACTGAACCCCCATTAGGCTGCTTTAATACCCCTGCTCGATTACCCCCACTATGTGAGCTTGGTACCCCACAGGAGACTCTCACCTCCTCCTGTGCTCGTCAGGGCCGGGGTGAGAGGGTTTGGGCTTTGAGGAGTGACTCCATGGCTGGGAGTCGTGGTCCTCTGGCTGAAGGGAAGCCCCTGTGGAGTTGTCATTGGTGATGAAGACAGGGGAGGCGGGGTCATTGGCCTGCACGCTGCGGCGTAAAACCGTGGGTCTGTGCTGCCTCTTCTCGAGATGCATGGCCATCAGCTGCAAGAATCTACTGCTCACATCATCATCTGCACACTGCAGAACAACGCCAACACCAACATCAGCGGCAGAAATCTACTGCTTACATCATCATCCGCACACTGGAGAACAACACCAACACCAACAACAGCTGCAGGAACCTACTGCTTACATCATCATCTGCACACTGGAGAACAACACCAACACCAACAACAGCTGCAGGAACCTACTGCTTACATCATCATCTGCACACTGGAGAACAACACCAGCAACAGCTGCAGGAACCTACTGCTCACATCATCATCTGCACACTGGAGAACAACACCAACACCAACAACAGCTGCAGGAACCTACTGCTCACATCATCATCTGCACACTGGAGAACAACACCAACAACAGCTGCAGGAATCTGCTGCTTACATCATCATCTGCACACTGGAGAATAACACCAACACCAACAACAGCTGCAGGAATCTACTGCTTGCATCATCATCTGCACACTGGAGAATAACACCAACACCAACCACACTGATGTGTGATCGCATGCAGTGTACAGTTTGGGAGTTCATATCTAGGGTGGACAATCTGCAAGTGTGCACTATGCAGAGTATACTGTCTGGTAATTCGCACTGGCCAGCACGTTTTCTGTGATTTTTTATTTTTTTTATTTTATTGTTTATTTGATGTGGACATCACAATCACATTGGACAAACCAGATGTATTGTTTAAGTGTTTTAGCACATATGCAAATTCGCAACACTTGTCCACAGGAGGCTTTTGGAATGATAAAAATAATAAAGTAATAAAAAGAGAAAAAAAAGGAATGTGGTGTACAGTAACATTACAACAGTAAAGAGAGGCAGTTTTCCAGATTAAATACAGACATAAACTACTAAGTAAAAGCAAAGGCAACAAGGTCAAGCAATCAACTAGTTAAAACTCTTCATGTGAGCAGCGCTGCTGATGCTGCAGCTGTTGTATTGATTTGAGCCCTTGTTAGAGTCCTTTGTTTAAAGCATTTTAGATTAGTGGGTGGAGTTTTCCAAAGTCTTACCCCCCTTTACAGAGAGAGCAGACTGACAGAGCGAAGTCTTGTATCTTGGGACATGACAGTCACCACTGGTGGAGGCTCGTGTGGCCGCTCTGTGAGAGCTCTGACGCCTGATGGCCAATTAAGAAGACATTAGTGACATCTGATTATTTAAACATTAAAAAAAAACAGTTTAAGAGTACTGAAATTCATTAAATTTTCAAAGATGAGAAGGTTATGTTTTCGTAAATTGCGGCAGTGATGCCATCTCATTGGTTTCTGGTCCATGAGTTTTATAGCCTGCTTGTATATTGAGATTACAGGTATTAATGTGGTTGAAGAGGCTTGAGACCATGATGTGATACAATATGACAGATGAGAAAGAATCATTGCATGCATGTAAAATTTTGCAGCTTGATGTGACAGGTTCCTTCTAATAAAACAAAAGCAGTTACGATTTGGTCTAACCTTATCGCAGATGTACTTAACCTGACTATCAAACTTTAAATTCTTGTCCAAGATAATACTTAGGTACTTGACTTCATTCACGTCATCAATGATTTCCTTCTTAAACCTAACCTCAAATACATGATGTGCAGACCTATTAGAGAAGCGCATGGATACAGTTTTTTTTTTTTTAGCATTAAGAGTAAGATGGGACAACTCAAGCCATTCAGAGATGTTCAATAAAGCCTGTGTCAGATGCTCACCTGCCGGGCTGGGTGTTTTAGTGGATACATAGATGACCGTGTCATCAGCATACATCTGGCTGTTGACATCTGGACAGCAGCTTGGTAGGTCATTAATATACATTGTTAACAGCAATGGACCAAGAACAGACCCTTGCGGTACTCCCATGCTGTTTGCATTCATACGCGACTTCGCTCCATTGACCCTAATCCATTGCTGTCTCCCCCCCCCGGTATGATTTGAACCACTTCAGAGCTGCAGGTGACATTTTAAAGTGATTTAGTTTATTGAGTAAGATACTGTAAGATGAGTCAATAGATTTTAAATTCATTGCCAAAACCTTTTGCAATAGACTCATTACTATCAATCATTTTATCACAAACTTAGAGGCAGTTTATTTTAGGGTGCGTTTTGTTGCTTGAGTTAGTTAGTCTATTTATATGTTGCCATAGTTTAAAACTGTTGCCATTGGCCTCTTCAATGAGTTTGGGGAGTTAGTCTTGGCTTTCCGCAGCTCAGACACCACTTTGTTCCTTAAGCCAGTAAAAATAAGGCGGTCGGTATTGGTTTTAGTTATTAAAGACCTTTTAAGAGCAAGATCTCGCTCTTTAATGATCTGATGATGACACTGTAAAACCATGGAAGAGAGTTTTTTTGAGGTTTACTTTTCCAGGTTGTTGTGTGTTTATTTATTAAGTCACAGATAGAGGAAGCAAAATTACTTGCACTACTGTTTAAAATCTGGCTCTTTAGTTACCCTTTCCCAGCTGACTTCCTTCAAATCATGTTCAAAGTCTGCCAATTTTGATTTTGAATTCCTGTCGTTAAAATTTGACTTTCTGTTTTGTTGTGGTAAACTAGATGTTTTTTAGTTAGCTTTCTTATAATTAATGTCATGTTTTGATCTGAGAGGCCTGTCATAAGATTGTAAGTTTTTGTTACTCTCTCTGGCCTGTTTGTAAAAATGCACTATGCATTATGCACTATGGGGAATTTACAATTTGGCCGTTTGGACCACCCAGTTTGCACTTTGTGAGTAGGCACCATTCAGAGTTTATAAATTGAGATTATGCAATATCCAGAATGTACACTTTGCAGGTAAACAATATGTAGAATTCACAGTATGGCAGTTTTGCGCTCCACAGTGTGCTTCCTGTAAGCATGCAGTATTTAGAGTTTACAGTTTGGAATGTGCACTATCTTGAGTGCACTTTAGAAGGATGCACAATTTAGAATTTACAGTATGAGAGCATGCTCTCTGAAATTCCAGTTTTTCTCTCACCTGCTGCAGGAATAAGGCTTGCAGTTGGGATGTCCTGATGAGGGGGGTATGGGTTGGCTGGCTTCGCGGAGACGTGATCTGTAGAGAAACAGCACTGTGTAGCTACAGTCCACAGTCTATCACAGGACAGGTATTTATTACTTTTTCATTAATTAATGAATTTTTTTTTAAATATCCAGGTTTTTTTCCCCTCCAAGTAAACTCTGAAACAAAGGTACAAAAGGTGCTTGAAAAAGTATGATTGCTCACCTCTGACATCTCTGTACTATGTGATCAGCTAAAATTGCACCCAAAACCAGCAATACATAATTCAGCTTTATGTTTTAGGGTATTAATAGTATACTGATTAGCACTTAAATAGGGTTTTATGTTTGGTAACTTGTTTTTTAAAGATCAAAAATGTTCAACTAAGTTGTTCCGCCATCCTTAGGATGAATGTGGACATAGCAGTTGTTCTGCTAATTTCACCTCTGAAGTATGCAATTTATGTCTGAGGCATTCACAATTCAACCAACTGCATCGCTCTCATTTTCTCTGATTTGTACTGTCCATTTTTATAGTTTTTTGGGTGAATGTTGTTTTTCTTCCCCAGATAAATTGAGGAGCTTGAGGGGCATTAGCCCAACAAACATGAGTAGGATGTTACGGTAGCACTCCTGTCCCTATTTTCAGGCAAAGCCCCAGTGGTAACTCCATGCAGTGGAATCTAAATAATCCCTGCGTTTAACCCCAGATGTCCTTAACCCTTGGAGCGCTGAATACATTTTCAAGGAATTAAAAATGTAGTAATCCTGAGTTGTTGAAAACCTCTCTCTCTCGGGAGCTCTTTTAAACAAGTTGCCACATGATAGGTTTTCAACAGCATCTGATTTTGTTATCTTACATCATTGGGCAGCCATATTCGCCCACGGAGCTGAAAGGGTTAATCCCAGTTTTCTACCTGAGGTCTGGAGCAGAGGACGGTGGGTGGTGAGGGGGAGTGGCCATAGCTCACATGGTTTGTTCCGCCTCCCGCTGCTCCCGGTTTTATTGGCTGCTGCTGCTGCCAACCCGCCTTCCCGGCCCCGCCCCCAAATGTGGTTTCCGGCTCATCACCCGGCATTCCCACTCCTGGAAAACCGGAGAATTACTTTGATTGGAGCAGCAAATGAATGTGGTTAAAAGAGAATTACCGTCTTGCGGTTGCCTCTGCCAACCAATCAATTTACATCCATGCCTGTGAAGACTCCTACAGTATTTGTTGTGAAGACTGTGACGGAACTCAGTTAAAGGAATTTACTGTAATTTTGGCTAAATAAAAGTGATCACTGTATTGAGATATATGGTTCCAGATAATGATTTTCTGTAAGAAACGCGCGGTCTTCGCTCACTATATCTACTTAGGAGTACAGAGGACAGATCAAAAGCGTAGTCACATGGTGCAACAACAATCATCTGAAGCTCCATCACAGCAAAATCAATTAGAATGTAAAGTAAATGAACTTTAAATTGACTTGACAGAGCTGAACTGATGTCATTAGAATGATGCCAACATTTAAGACAACCCAATCCCCTACTCTCCATGACAAACAGTTCAAAAGCTATAACTGGTAAAAGCTAAGCCAATCAGCATAAAGGATGAGGCTTCATCAATATGTACATGTAACCCTCTCCTGAGATCCACAACACAACCCTCTACTCTCTATGACAAAGGTTTCAATAGTTATGAAGGGTTAAATATTAGACAACCAGGTAGGGAGTGGGATCTTTCCAGTTGACATTTGATCCTTTCCTGAGGCGAACGACCAAACCTCGAGGAGGCGGCTCAAATAATTCACATGTGACCCTAAGCTGAGTCCATCAACCCAATGCCCTACTCTGAGTGGAACACAGGTTAACAGTTACAACGGAGAGAAGCCAAGCCAATCAGGATAGGGGGCGTGGCTTCATTTATTAACACAACCCTTCCTGAGTTCAAAAAACCCTACCCAAAACTCACTATGACAGAGTTCAATAGCTTTGAAGGATGAAAAATCGGTAATCAGCAGAGGGGGGACTTTGTCAATTTACTTGTTACTCACTCAAAAATCCAACAACTCAGCCACCAACTCTCTATGACAAACATTTCAGAAGTTAGGAGGCATCAAATATTAACCAAAGGTGGCGCTTTGTCAATTGGCATATGACCCTTTCTATAGCAGGGATACTCACTCTTTTCCAGATTGAGCCGCTGTGGGTGCAGGCTTTCATTCTAACCAACCAGTCACACACCTGATTCTACTAATCAACCCTTGAGGCTTTTGCCAAAGACCCGTGATTAGTAGAATCAGGTGTGAGACTGCATAATTAGAATGAAAACCTGCACCCACTGCGGCTCAATCTGGAAAAGAGTGAGTATCCCTGCTATAGTCTCACAACCCAACCCCAGGTGAGCTTCAACAATTTAAATTATGACCTTTTACCGACTCAAGATCTTTCCTGAAATGAACAGTTCAATTCCTAACTCTCTATGACTAATGGTTCAAAAGTTATAAAAGATCAAAGATTGTCTATATGAGTAATATGTAGGATGAAGTGATGAAGAAATGAGACGAATCTTCCGGGCATCTCTGCGTGTGCGTGGTGGGGGCGCAGGGTCTTCAACATCAATCCTTCGGGAAAGTCTTAAGTGTGAAACATGTTTGCAGGCTCTAGCTGGGAAGTAAGAAAACTTGGGAAATGAATGAAGTTTATCAGAGGATGGAGTGATGAAAAAAGAAAAGACAAAGGGAGCAGGGTAACAGAAACATCGATATCTGTCCTTTGGGACAGTGTTAAGCTGAATAAAAAAGTTTGTAGAATCTAGCTGTCAAATTGTGGGAGTGTTAAGGCTTTTGAAAAAGAATGGAAGTCTGTTGAGGAGAAAAGAAAAGATTGCTGAGGAGGGATGGAAGTGGTGAATCATCAAGAAAATTTGAAAATCAACAAATCTTACCCAACGAGAGGAGGCACAACGAGTTTGATGTTTCTATTTGTGAAAATGAATGAGCATGAGCGGGTTTAATAAGTATGAAATCTGTGAGCGCAAGAAATGGGACAGACATGAGGTCATCTTAACCACCAAAACCTAATCAGGTCATGCTGAAGTCTGAGTGGACCTACAGTATCTACCAAACCTGAAAAAAAAATTCCCTCCAGGTGTTCCGGAGCAATAGCGTTCACAACAATGAAACACACTTCAGGTCACAGCAACCTCAGTTCTTGCTGAATGTGCCGCTTGTTGAGACCTTTTAGCAGACAACTCATTGCTGGAAAAACTCCATTTAAGAAATGTTTAGATTTCACAGGGCTGGCCAAAATGAACCCTACGTGTGTGTCCTGTAATTTAATCAAATTATCAATCTGGTTTATTGGCTGATTGGGCAGCTAAGGCGGCAGATCGGTTTCACAGGTCTGTAAACACATCTGTAAGTGCTTATATATGAACATAAGCACTGGACATATACAGGGCACATGCAATTACTCTGGAGTTATTGAAGCAAACTGAAAAATTTGAAGATTTATGGTCTTCAGGGCCTGGGCCCGCTGTGATGTGGCTCCAATGTGACAGAAAAACAATCAGTTCTGCAGGTGGGGTAAAAAATTCTCCACACGATTGAAACGTTGATCCCCAGTTACTGGAAACATTTGGTTGCAGATGGTTAGAGGTAAATGTGAAAATAAATAAAAGAAATAAATAAAAGAATAAAAGATAAATAAAAATAATATTTTATTTCCAATAAAAGAAATACTCTTGTAAAAACTGTATTTGTGTTTCATTGAGTGTTTTTCAGGTTTCACACTTGTTACAAAGATCAGAAATTATTTGAAGTGACTTACAGAGAGGAACAAATGCTGTTTCAAGGTGCGGTAAGTGAGCGAGTGGGTGTGTGTATGTGTGTGAGTACATACGTGATCACACATCTATATTTGCATATGCGCCCATGTAGTGTGTGAGTGAAAGTAAGTTTCAAATGATTGTTTGTATGTTTTTGCCTCTGTTCTGTGAGCGTACTGGTATGTGCGAGACCCTGCTGGAGATGATTTGATTGATGACATGCCTCTCATTCGCACTTTACTTCTGTTTGAGTTTCTCACGCATAATTAAATTCTGTAATATTTGCAGCTCCTGCGCACACCACCATTTTACAGCGGCCCTCTCCACCGACCTGCTGTATGGTTTAAATGACACAGAAAAGGGGAAAAAGCATTTCTGTCATCATCCCTCTCGGATATTTACACATGATTTAACAGAAGCATCCGATGACATACGAGCAACTTTAGATCAACAGATCAGAGGTTCACCATCAATACTGCATCAGAACATTTTGTTTAGAATCTATGCATTCTCTGAAAAGCACATAAGCATACAGACATACCCACACACACACACACACGCACACACACACACACGGCACCCAGGAAATAGGAATTGAGAAGAAAGAGAAAGCACAGCGCCATTTTGCGGTTTTCGATGGGCTGACTTCCTGAGAAGACAAACCCTCACTCCCACAGAGAGAAGATTAAAGATTACTGACAAAACTACGAATCTGTGTTCCTGCTAAATTCAAGTTAAATCTGTGAATATAATGCATACATAAACCATTACTTAAAGACATTCTAACACTCTGTATACGACATATACATATATACTGAACGGCATTAAAAACGCATAATAAAATATATTGTTTAAAGTAGTGGTAAATGGTCTCTTTCGTAGTTGCAAAACGCGGTCTTGGGAAACTGCGCTTTTGGTAGTGAGACTGCCCTCACTGTTATCGCTACATTGGCAGTCAATTCAGCTGCATTATCTGACAAGCCAGAAGACGTTTTATGGAATGTGTTTTTGTGGCGTCACAGATGACGCACTTTTGTCGGGGACGACAGCTGACACATCTGGTCATTCTGCGTCAACCCTGCAGTCTGGATACAGTCATTTAAGGGACATTAATTCGTCCAGAATCTTTTCCTTGAGACTAACCATCATTCAACATTCAAAATGTTTGATTCTTCTGAGATTCATTTGTTTGTGGCTTTTGAAGTGGGAATGAAGTGACTTTGTTTATGTGTGTTTTTATTGGCCCTGATCCTCAACTTTTCATGTGCAAAATGATTTTTCCCAACGTGATTCACGGCCATGATCCAGGGAACTGCGCTGCATTTAGATAATCATACTGAGGTGTTAAACCAAGAAAGGATTTGAACCCGGACACTTGACATTTTGCAATGCTGACCGTACCTGATGGTCATCATGTCAATCAGCAAAAGGAAAAACTATCAGTTTTCAAATTAGACGATAAAAACCACTTTGTGTTTTTAATGCCTCTCATTATATAACTACTTAAAGACATTCTGACACACGGTATATGAAATGGGAAAAGTATTTCATGCAGTTATGAGCAGTCAGAGCATGAAATGTGCTTTTGTTTTAAAATCTCAAATTTTTAATTTAAATGCATCCATTTCAGAAATGACTTTCTTGACATAACAACATGACAGCAAAAAACAAAATATTGGCTGTAAAGGTTCACTTTGTAAGTTTTGTTTGAGTAAATTCCTGACTGAAATGGCAAATGAGTCCTGATGGGAAAATAAACTTGCTGTCTGGAAATGAAACCTCAGTTCCACAAGAACTGGCACATGGCATAAAATTCAAATAAAAATAGAAGTCAGTGATTTCTCACTTCTCTTTTACCCACATTAAGTTGAAAACAGCATAAAGAAATATATTTAAGGTTTCGCCTCATCAAATGATCTGATTTTTGAGAAGCAAAATCCTGAATTCAATGCTTGCAACATATTCTAAAACAACTGGGACAGAGGAAAAGACAGAGATGTGGCATTTTCAGAGAAACACCCTTTGGAACATTTCATAGGCCAACAGGTAAACGCGAGAATCTGAGGCACATGATTCAAATTGATTGGGTATAAAATAATTATAATCCCGTGAAAATATTCAGAGAACCAGAGCCATATCCTTGCGTTGAAGACCTGTTCAGGGGACCGGCTTCAATTAACTCGCTTTGTTCTGGCATCACCAAATGCAAGTCATGAATTTACTAGAGGAAGCTACATATCAATGCCATGCTGAAGGCCTGCCGACTTCTCTGGACTCAAGCTCATCTGAAATGGACTAATAGGGATGTGGAAAGGAGTGCTGTGGTCTGACATGTTCATCATTCAAATTGTTTTTGGAAATAATGGACATTGTGTTCAAGGATCGTAAGCAACATGTTCAAAAACCAAAGTTTGTCAGGGTGTGGGGCTGCATGGTATGTCTGTTTATAATAATAACAGTAATAATAATAAAATTAAACAAAGGCATTCTCATATACACACTATCACAAGCATGCACAGTAAGAATATCCACTGCGTCAGAAACTGTCCTCATCAACCGCCTATCTTTTCCAGTGTTCCCCAATTCCAGAGAAGTTGGGACGTTGAGCAAAATACAAATAAAAACAGAATACAATGATTTGCAAATTCTTTTTGACGTATTTTCAGTTGAGCACACTGCAAGGACAAGATATTTAATGTTCAAACTGATATACTTTATTGTTTTTTTGGAAATATTCACTCATCTTGAATTTGATACCTGCAACCCGTTCCAGAAAAGCTGGGACAGGGGCATGTTTACCACTGTGTTACATCACCTTTCCTTTTAACAACACTCAATAAGTGTTTGGGAACTGAGGACACTAATTGTAGAAGCTTTGTAGCCGTTATTCTTTCCCATTCTTGCTTGATGTATGACTTCAGTTGTTCAACAATCTTGTGCCTCCGTTGTTGTATGTTGTGCTTCATAATGTGCCACATATTTTCAATGGGAGACAGGTCTGGACTGCAGGCAGGCCAGTCTATTACCTGCACTCTTTTACTACGAAGCTACGCTGTTGTAGCATGTGCAGGATGTGGCTTGGCATTGTCTTGCTGAAATAAACAGGGATGTCCCTAAAAAATACGTTGCTTGGATGGCAGCATTTGTTGCTCCAAAACCTGTATGTACCTTTCAGCATTAATGATGTACAAGTTACCTATGCCATGGGCACTAACACATCCCTATACTATCACAGATGCTGGCTTTTAAACTTTGCGCTTATAACAATCTGGATGGTCCTTTTCCTATTTAGCCTGGAGGACACAATGTTCATGATTTCCAAAAACAATTTAAAATGTGGACTTGCAAGACCACAGCACACTTTTCCACTTTGCATCAGTCGATCTCAGATTAGCTCGGGCCCAGAGAAGCCGGCAGTGATTCTGGGTGTTGTTGATATATGGCTTTCACTTTGCATGGGAGAGTTTTAACTTGCACTTGAAGATGTAGCGACAAACTCAGTTAACTGACAATGGTTTTCCAAAGTGTTCCTGAGCCCACATGGTAACATCCTTCACAGAATGATGTCGGTTTTTAGTGTATTGCCGCCTGAGGGAACAACAGTCACAGGCATTTAATGTTGGTTTTCAGCCTTGCCGCATATGTGTGGAGATTTCTCCAGATTCTCTGAATCTGTTGATGATATTATTTACTGTAGATGATGAAATCCCTCAATTCCTTGCAATTGCATGTTGAGAAACGTTGTTCTTAAACTGTTGGACTATTTGCTCACGCAGTTGTTCACTGAACCTCACCCCATCCTTGCTTGTGAACAGCTGAGCCTTTCAGGGATGCTCCTTTTATTCCGATTCATGACGCTCACCTGTTTCCAATGAGCCTGTTCCAAACAGCTGTTTTTTGAGCTTTCCTCAACTTTCCCAGTCTTTGGTTGCCCCTGTCCCAGGTTTTTTGGAACGTGTTGCAGGCATGAATTTCAAAATTAGTGAATATTTGCAAAAAAAAAAAACAATAAAGTTGATCAGTTTGAACATGAAATACCTTGTCTTTGTAACGTATTGAATATAGGTCGAAAACGATTTGCAAATAATTGTATCCTGTTTTTATTCATGTTTTAGACAACGTCCCAACTTCATTGGAATTGGGGTTTGTATATCAATAGCCCGTGCATTCATAACGGAAGGAAGTCCTTGACCTTTAGCATGCAAATATTAGCAGAAACAGTTCCCCTTGCAGCCAGCAGAATGAGCTGGAGTGGAGAAAACCTACATGTTTATCACTATGTTATGGTTTCAGGTGGAATTTCTGTCACTAAACATTGCCGAAGTTTCATGGAGAACACCCACTCGGCTGGTGGGTCGGGCTGTTTCTTTCTTATTTGTCAAAAAGAAACATTTTGGCGAGTCTCTATTGTTTCATCAGCCTATTTTTGGCTTTTAGGGGAAATGAATAGTTTTCATAATAACGGTTTATTCTTGTTCTATTCATTTACCCTGAAAATGAGTTTGGTGAGTGTACAAATGAAGTCACTCATGAAAACAACTATTAGTGCTGCTATAATAATAATAATTATTATTATTTTTATTATTAATATTTTTGTTGTTATTATTATCATTATTATTATTATTACTACTACTAATACTGCTACTAGCACTACAACTACTACTCTTTTAAGTCGTAACAGTAGCTGTAGCTGTAGTTGTAGTTGTAGCATTAAGAAGACAAAGACAACATTTTTTTTTCTCTCGTGGAAATTATTAATATTAAGCTGACTGGTGAAACCTATGAAGTTTCCTGACTGTGATGGTAATTTCAGTTTGTCTGGAAGGCAGTCCAAATATTACTCATTCATCGCTTTATCTTCAATATCAGTCCAAAAAGATGTGAAAATATGTGACTGGTGTTTTACCATGTAAATTGAGCTGATAACTGCAATTCAAGTAACAGAAGATATTAAGTGATTAAAACACTAAATTAAAATGCTAAATAAGAATTATTGAAAATAACGCAGATACATGCCAAGAACTCAGAACACTGCAGACTTACACATTCATTTGACTGCAGATTTTTTTTAATGGTTTGAAAGTCATAAGACAACTATAAGAAATTCATTAATTAAATAAAATCTATCCTCAAACCACTGTTGTTCCAATCAAAACATTACTGCACATTCGCGCACGCGCGCACACGCACACACATACACACGCACACACACACACACACACACACACACACATGCACCCAGGTATTGTGGATTCAAATTTTGGTTATCTACGTAAACAGAAGAAATACTTTTTCTTGTACGAAATAAACTCTGAGAGAGTATTTTGAACTCTTGAGTACATTGTTATCATTATTGCACTGAAATAATTTCTTTAGAATTGAGGGGACATCAAGGATTTTATAGTATAGGGACATGAATTAAAATTTCCCACGATATTACAAATACATTTTTAAAAATAATTTCTGATTAATTGAGGCAGGGATTGATTTTAATGTATTTGCTAGATAAAATTGCTCCTATTCAGTCATTGTCGATCTCATTGTCAATAGAATCAGAGCCTTAGAACTATAAGAGTTTTTGAAGTTATGGAGCTTATTATATTTTAAATGGGCTATTATGCTGGTACTGGAACAATTTCGTACAAAGCCATATGTCCAAAATTTATGCTCAAATTTTGAACAAATTCCGCTCTTACTCACCGTTTGGTTAATCAAACATGCGGTTTCACCGATATGCTGGAATGTATTACTCAAGAATTCCAGGGCTTGATTGGTTTATCTTGACTGTTTATCCGCAAATGGCGGAGAAAACAAGATCAAATAAACTGAAAGTCTATGTCATGAAGGAAAACACAGTCCCTGTGCACCGCGTCCGTCATTCTATGGTCACATTCATCAGCTTTATCAGAGGAGATTTTAGAAGAGTTTTCTTTCCTTTTCACTGGAGAAAAACCTCTTTCTTATAAAATGTCAGTTAAATTTCCAGATTCTCACCAATATTACCACAGCTACTGCAAAAATATTCCTTGTTAACTGAAGTTTACCAAAGCTTGAGTGTACTCTTATACACGAAAACATAATTTAAGATGAAAATCATAAAGTTTTTCACGGAGCCGTCACAAAGCGTTGCAAAACAGTTGTACTTTGTGAGTACAAGTGCAAGTGAAGAAACAAGCCTGTCCAAAACATTTCTTAGAACTGAAGTAATGCTGTGATGAATAGTTTAATTATGAGAACAGTTGAACTACAGTTATTATAAGAGTTGTCATCTTTCAATGCCACTTCTTCACCTTCAAGGTCATGCCAGAAAATAAAAGAGCAGGAAACTACAAAAGCCTCCTCACATTTTGTAAAAGTAACATGGAGAATGTCTGTCGTACTGGAACTCGGCGGAGAAAGAAATGTTTTATCTGTTGTTCAAAAAACAATCATCATCAAATCTCTAATTATGAGAAGTGACTTTTTTACTCCTGCATTTTCCATTTTTGAGATTTTTTATGTAGCTCTGACCTATTTAGATTTGCGCCTGGGACAAGAAACAGAGGAAATAACAATAGAGTGGAACGATGTCGCTCAAAGATCTTTCGCATATGATGAACTCCTTTGTTTAGTGTGTTGGGAGGTTTGTTCAAAGGATTGTCGAATTGTACATTTTTTTAAAAGTATTTTCAATTGTTACATCTACAGTCGCCAGCGAGACCCTTTGGACCGCGGCTATGCAGCCCCCAGCCATGAGCGATAAACTACAGGAGTGTTCAGAGAGACAGAGAGAGAGAGACATTAAAGACTGTAGACATGCATGCGGCGCAGGAGACAGTCAGTTCAGCGTCTTTACCTTCGTCTGTCTGCTTTGCGCCTCCTCTTCTCACACCAAATGAGGATGAGGAAGTTCAGTCCTGAAACAAAAACACAACAAAACAACAAAAAGAAGAAAGTGCTTCAGAGATGTAGAGAGATAAAACAGTGGTTGGGGGGAGGTGCCGTATCAATGCTTTGTGCAGCCTGTCGCACCTCGGTCTGTCCCGGATCATGGGGGCCCATCAAAAATATTGTTAAATATAACATATATACCATATATATAATATAACATATATATTATATATAATACTGTATAAACAGTAATTAATGAAGTCAAAGCAAAATAAGGTAATTACAAGTTTTGAAGCAGTGAAGACATGCACTGTATGGATATTTGAAACAATTTCTCATTCGTGGCTTATAATTGTTCATATTAATCCTCACCAGGAAATATTTGTGTGGATCTGGCAGGTAATGGCCATCCTGTGTCAATTTTTCCCGACAGAATTCATTCGGATGTTTGACCAAGACAAATGCAAGCAAGATTTCAGTCTGATTGGACCAGAAGTTTTTGAGGTGTGACCTTTGCTTGCTACACGACCTGCGGGCGGATCCAGGGTAATTCATCGAGTTTCCGGAAACCAGTCAAACAACTCATTGATTGGTTGGAGACACATTCATTGTGTTGGAACTCCCTCAGACCTCATTCTGATTGGCTATTCATGCTGCAAACTATTCGTGGAAACTACCCACTTCAAATCCTGGATCCACCCCTGCGACCACCAAAATTCTGCAGGTTTCGTCTTTATATCCAATAGATATACATTACCGATCAAAAGTTTTAGGACACCCTCATTTTTCCAGTTTTTTATTGAAAATTATGCAGTTCCAGTCCAACAAATAGCTTGAAATGGCGGAAGGTAAGTGGTGAACTGTCAGAAGTTTTAAACAAAAGGTAAGGTTAACCCAGGTTTTTTGTACACCGTCTAGTAAGTGAAAGGATGGTTCCTCAGTGTGTGACATCAACTGTCAAACATGAAGGAGGAAGCATGATGGTCTGCGGCTGTTTTGCTGGATCCAGGGTCAGTTACTTATAGAGTGAAAGACACCCTGAACCAAAACGGCTGCCACAACATTCTGCAGCACCATGCAGTACCCTCTGGTATGTGTCTAGTTGGTCAGGGAGTCATCCTACAGCAAGATAATGACCTAAAACACAAGCCCAAGCTCTGCCAGAACTGCCTTAGGAAAAACGAGATGGTCAGCTTGAATACATGCAAGGCCAGCACAGTCTCCAGACGAGACGGTTTGGGATGAGCTGGACTGAAGAGTGAAAGCAAAGCAGCCTACAAGTGCCGCACGTTTATGGGAACTTCTGCAACAGAGTTGGGAAGAACTTTCTGGAGAATATTTGATTTCCATTATAAGAATGCCACCAGTGTGTTCAGTTGTTATATCTGCCAAAGGTGGCTACTTCGAGTCAAAAGTTTACATTTTTGGTTTATATATTGATTCCATGATTTCTTTTTTAACTTCGATTGTTATTTGCTATATCATGTCTATGCTTTAATTCTAGAGTACAATGAGTACAAATTTTCTATTGAAAAATTGGGGTGTCCTGAAACTTGTGGCCGGGAGTGTAATTTCTGAAAATTTGCTATGATTGGACATTGCATTCAGGAGTTGCATCTCATCATATTAATGGAGACTATGTCCACAACACTTCTTGGCTTACTGTGCCCACATTTTTAATATATCAGTTTTCTTTATACAGTACTCCAAAATGTTGGCCCAATGATGCAGTACATCAAATTTTATTCAAATCAGAAAAACCAACTTGTAGGAGGGAGATTTTAAAATAATATGAATTTAGGCCTGTTGTGCATGAGCCTATTTAAGGCTTTAGAACTCAGTATTTATGCCACAGAGACTGTGGGAAGTTATTTCAGTGAAGCCAGCCATTTGGAAATTCAATTGCAGAATTATATAGCAATTAAATTTCAGAATTTATAGATGCAGGCGACTACATTTGAGCAGCGGGGTTGAAGAGTCACCAAAAAATTCAAAACTGCAGAAAATACAATATGGTGCATGATTTTGGTCCAGGAAGCTCCACAGGCAGCAGTATGTGTTCAGCCATGTTAGACGTTTCCCTGGATCAACATTTCACTCGGCAATCCTGGACCAACACTGCAATCTGCCAATCACAGCTCTCTGGCATCATCAATGTAGTTTATGGTCTAGCCAGGCATTAGACCAGGGGTGTCAATCTGACCCGTAAACGGGCCAAGAGGCTGCAGGTTTTCACTCCAACAATGCAGAAGCGCACCTGATACAACTGATCAGTTGTGCAGGCCTAGATCAGTTGATTAAATCAGTGCTTTCAGGTGAGCTTCTGCTTGGTAGGATTGAAGACCTGCAGCCTCTTGGCCCGTTTACGGGTCAGTTTCACACCCCTGCATTAGACAATGAAGATTGCAAAGAAATGACTTAAATACAGGCATTTAATGATTGTTTTAGTTTACTGAGGACTTTGCTCAGTTGCACTAACTTCATTTTGCTTACCTCTGTAGGAGCACAAAAGAATTTTGAAAAAAGCACATGAGCAGCTCACTGATGTCAGAGGATTGTGATTGGTTGATTGCAATGTTGGTCCATGATCGCATTGTGGGATGTTGGTCCAGAAACGTGTCCTAACCAGCTAAATCACTGAGCTTTTTGTCCAGCAGCAGCTTAGGAACTGCATAAAAAAATTTGGACCCTCGGCCAAATAGACCAAGAGTTGTTGATGAAAACATACTTTGGCTGGCTTTAGTGCCTTCATGCAGTTAATAATATTTCTGATCATAGTTGTGGATGAACCTAAGGACTTCCAATTTTGATTGTTCTAGCATATAGTTTTTTTTCTGTGCAAACAGTTTTACGGTAGATATTATTATTATTACTGTCAGTTTTACTACTACCACCTTTCAATTTCTGTGAAAGTTGTAAGTGCATGATCTCATATTTCTAGGTCAATGAAATGTAAGATTCATTATTTCTTGGAAATACTAATAATGCAATGATGAATCCACTCCAGAGGTGAACTATTGAGTATTGAGTTTTTAAACTAAATTTGAAGCTCTACAGAAACTTATAACCTAAATTGTCAGCTTCAACATGATAGTTTTCTTCTTTCTTTAAGCAGCCGTCCGGGTAAATATGACCAGTTGTGTGCTCCAGCAGTCAGGGGTTCAGTTAAAACAAGTAAGGCTTTAGTGAGAGAGAACAGCGTCAAAATCGACCCTTTCTAAGTTACTTGGAAAGGTATAACTGTACGCTTTTTATATGATGCCTTTTCTGAGAAAATTCAACATTAGAAAACAGTTAAGCAAGCTGTGCAGAAACACAATGCTTTTCCAAAATGTCTGTGCCTATATTGGCTCCACAGTTATTTGTCAGTGATATGGGGATGTTCTGTTCTGCATCTCGAACCAGAGGGAAGATTCAGTCTTTTCCCCTGGAATAATTACTCTGGCGCACAGGGACACCTGATGCATCTTATTTCTTTCTTAACTGCACTCCATCCCTCCAGCCAATTCATTTCACTGGAACTATTCACTTCAGACTCTTAATTAAACTCTCATAAACAATATAGTCTCCAATGGAGTCATACAAACTGCCAATTCGAACATTTTCCTGTCAATTTCTTTTGAATCATTCAAACTCAGCAGCAACACACAAAGTTGTTTTAACAATAAAATTAGTGTCCGGGCTGCCCAAAAATTTCAAGTTGACTGAATTTAAGATAACAAGATGAAAATTACCTCAAATTGTCATCTTAAATTCAATTAACTTTAAAGTTTAAGGCATCACAGATACTGACTGTTTTAAGTTAAAACAACTAGTTATTTTTCAGTGTTGAATTAGATGCTATAAATCAAAGGTTCAACAATGTGTTCTGGCAAAGATGTAAATTATCACTCCTGGCAATTTTTTGAAGCCTGCAACCTCAGGAGTGCTATTCTAATTTGTTTGATTAAAATAACAGCCAGTTTATAATTACACTGTGATATCGGGAATCAATTCCAGTGGAGTTGTGTTTAGACTTTCAGAGGCTTGTGCTTTGTCTTGTTTAATTTAGTTTTTTACTGCTGTAATGAATAGATTTTATATTTGAATACTGCCAGTGGCAAAGTTGTAAGAAAATGGGAACCCTAATAAAATAAAATAAAAACAAATAAAAATGAGCTACATTCTCGCATAGAGAACATTGAATTGTTTTGCTGTTTTTATTGACAGCTTTACAGCCGCATCACTTCATTTCTCAAATGAATTGAACTTCTACCTGTATAAAAAAACCAGCAGTATTCGGTGCATATTTCAATAAGAATAAAGCTGCCAATGGAAAAATGTTTTAGTTTTACGTTTTTTGACTAGAAAACTAGAACATCTGGGGTTCAAAGAATCACACTCCCTTCTATGATAATTTTTCTGAACAATGCTCAGCATAATTTAATACCTTATTTCAGCTCAGTTATTACAGTGTATATCAGTGTATATACACTCAAATTGTTTCTCAATAGAATTATGAACAGCAGTCGCACACAACATTATACAAGACCAACATTACATTTGAAGCAGCCGACTTGAACGACGTAGAAGTCGAAGTCAAATTCACAGAATAATATTGCATTCAATCCCAGTCCTTATTAAACGCACCTCAGGCTTCTGGGGTTGGGGCCTAAGCTCAGAAAATAAAATAAAATAAAATAAAATAAATGTAAAATTTTTCATTCTATTTTATTTAGTTCTTGCTCCTGCCCCTTATATGGTTACTTGTGCCAAATATTTATTTCTGGCTCGAACACTTGAAACATGCTCACCAAAGATTATTTAAGTCAGACGAAGCTCTAAATACTGTCATTATCGTCATTCTCAGGACAACTAAAAAGCACTTTCTTTAAAAGTGCTAAAAGTGCTAAAACCATGTTATTTTAGTTTTGCACTTGAAAAATTACATTTGCACATACCGTCTGATAACCAATCATTGATATTCCTGTTTGAATGCATAAATTATTGGTCAGGAGTATATGGACTTAAAACACATTTAAAAAATAGATTATCTTCTCTTTTTTTTTGGGGGGGGGGGGGGGGGGGGGTCATTTTCCTCCTAAATTCAATCAGCCGGTCATTTCTCCAGCATTTATCATTCATCGGAGAAAACACTTTCCTGTGTCCATAACTGTAAGACCAGGGAGCACCTGATGAAAATTAATTATTAACTGATTTACTGTTGTTTTCAATTATTTATTTCCATTTTTTCTGAGTTATAGCGACAAATAATTCCAGCCTCTGCTTCACAGGCTGCAAATCATCAGTCTAAGGCCTGACAGGCAGCTTCATGTGGGAAACGAGTCCACATTGTGCCCAGACTTAAACACCCAAAAAGTTCAGGCCCTCTTCAACCGTTCCACAAATTAATTACTCAGTGAAAGAAAATCCTCTCTAATAAATGGTATACGCTAAATTCAATTACGGCAATTTTACACCTCTGCCCTGCTGTTTTGTTCACAGAACCTTCTCCTGTGATCTGGAATAACCTAGTACGTGTGTCACTTTTGGTAGAAACTGAGTTTAACTTTCATTTGCAGGAATTAAGAGTGGTGAAAATCTCAAAACACTAGCTATTTGTGTCATTTGAACTTTCAAAATCAAGTTTCTATGCTTTTTTTCCGCTAAGAAAAGTCCAGAACCTAAAAGTTTTTGTTAAATTGAAAGATCTTTGCCACTGATAAGCTTACTAGGTTTTTCCAGATCACAGGAGCCTTGGAGAGAGTTAATTTCAGCTCACTGTAGATGCCGTCCTCACTTTGGTGACTTCCATCAACCTGCACTACATTTGCATCGCAGGATAGTCTTAAGTCGTCAGTCCGTCAATAATAATAATAAGCAATTTTATGTAATACCTAGAACTAATTTAGCTGCCTTTCTTCAAATTCTTATGGGAGAGTCAAGACATTTCTGAATGTATAGTGCTGCACAGAGCTCTAAATGTGTCCCAGCAAAACCATCGTACAGCGTTAATATAAACTTTAATTTATCCTCAGTTTGCTTTGCTACATATTGCTACATATCCCATCATTCTCTGGGGTGTTTTACTGCTGCAGAACAATGGCACGGGTCCTAATGGACTTTTCAATACTGAACAGATTTTTTATCATATAAAACTGTTTGCAGACACTGCACTACACATGGCTTTGTTAAATTTCGATTGATTGGATTCCACCAGTTTCCGGATTAAGATTTTACACCCAAGACCAGTGTTGCCGAGGGAAGAGGCCCCCGATTAGGGGACCTGATGACCTGTTGGCCCTAAGTTAACCAATGGATGATGACACAGAAGCCATCAACTGTGACATCATGGGCAGCATTCCTCATTAACCCCTTAAATTCCAATTTTTTCTTCGGGACGTCGCGTCACATCTCTGTGGGTGAGTGTGTTTCTCTGTGCCTCACCTCATATCTCCCCTGATCCTGCTCTGCCTCCATCCTTCAGCCATTTCCTGTGTAAAACTGAGGAGGACTTGGCTGACATGGATGTTCGCCCCTGGATCCCCTTAACCCCTTAAACTCTAATTTTCACTTAAGTTTTCCCTTATGTAGATGCAAAATCAGAAAAAATAAATTTTTCATATTGTAGGACAATGTCAAATACACTGTTATCGATCGACCGTAAAATTACAATTAATTTATATGGCAGCAGCGGTGCTAGTACTTTTTGCAGCAGACTAACGGGAGACTGAAAAATGAAATGTAACTGTGAAATTATGGGTAACTGAATCCTAAATTTAACCTAAATTAATCTTGTCCCATTGCTTTATCATTTGGGGAAAAAAATTCACAAGCGGGTGCGAGGGAGGTTGTGGTTGGGATATTTAACCTGTAGTCCTTACTTCCATTAACTGTAAATTTCAGTGAAATACACGTGCGCGTGCAGCATGTTGCCTTTCCTGCAAATCTGCACCAGCAACATACTGGTAAAATTACAACGATTTATGATGGTGTACATATTCTGTAACTGCTGGTTGCAGCACTTCACTGAAGCTACATCACGCTTCATATGAGGGGAAATATTCAAACCCAGAATGCCATGTTTTTACGGCCTCAAAATTACATCAAATGAAAGTATCTAAATTTTGTGCATCATTTAATACAGAATTCCCTGCAATTCAGCAGGACATATTTGGGATCGTTGAAAACCTCGGGATCACCACTAGAATTTAAAGTGAGCCTGATGTTCTACAGGTTTGAGTAAAAGAGGTGCATTTGATAGACCCATATATGGCTCCCGAGGTCCTATAACAGGGCTCCTCAAATCACGGTCCTCAAGGGCAGAGAGCTGCTGGTTTTCCACCCTCCCTTTACCTGGGAGTCAGGTGAGATGACGATCTGGCCAATGAGCAGCATTAAATGTTCACCTAATGGCCTGGAAGGAAGGAAAACCAGGACTGTATTTGGATTCAAGGGCCGGATTTGGAGAGCCCTGTCCTATAGGGTAATAGGGCACTGAAGTACTGATTGGCAACAAAAAAGGAAGTCCTCCATCCAATGAGAGCTCAGATGAGCCTCAAGGACCCAGATCTCAAACTCAAATCCTGGAAGACAGAAGTGTTGACCTGAGTCTGGTTTGATCCTGGAGGACTGGAGTTTGCAACTTCTGCTCTAGAACCTAGTCCAATGTGCAAGTCATCAATGAAATAAATTTTTAAAAACCTAGCTAGTTAATTTTTTTTGTAATAAGTGTTATTGCATGCTCAAAACAACAAGTTTTCAGAGGGTTGAAAAAACCATTGATTTTTTTTCCAATTTTTTTTGCCAATGTCCACCAGCTCAGTTTTGTAAAATACCATCATCTTATCACAGTAGAAATAGAAACAGAAACAGTGACAAAATCAATACAATTTTATTGAATAATGAAGTAATGAACTATAATCAAAGACAAACTTTGAAATGATTCCAAATCAGGCAGAGTTATTATGAAAGAGTTCGATCAATACTCACCTGTAGCTGTCTGTAGGTGGGGGAGATAAGACCTGCACACAGCAACTGATCATCGCATCACCACGGTATTTATAGAGTGAAACCGATTGCAGCCACTTCTGAAGAAAAAGGTTAATTTGACGCCAAAGCGGAAATACGAATAATGGTTTCAAAATTTTCCACACACGTGCATCAGAAACTACATGTTCAATAGTAAGTGTCATTAATTATTATGATATGCATACGTTGCGGCAATCATTACAGTTTCAACTGTCAGTAGCAATTATAGATCACTGCGACAACTGACTCGTATAAGCCACAACCAGAGAACGGTGGCAGTGAACAAAATATTTGTCTCCTACACACCTGAAATTAACCCGAAAAAACCAACGGGCCCATATATGGGTCAGTTGAATAATGCTGCTCTATTCAAACCTATGGAACTTCAGGCCTATTTTATGTTCTAGTTGAGATCCCAACGGTTAAAAGTATCTCAAATACAACCTGCAGAATTATAGGTAAAAGTGTACAGAATGACGTACAAGATCTATATACACTGCTCAAAAAAAATAAAGGGAACACTTAAACAACACAATGTAACTCCAAGTGTTCCCTTTATTTTTTTGAGCAGTATATATATATATATATATATATATATATATATATATATATATATATATATGGTAACACTTTACAATACGAGTACAACAATTAACTTTAATTGACATTAGTTCATTAATGTTCTTTTAATTAGTAGATAACTGATGTGTTAGATAGCTGAATAGGCATTACATAACCAAAATTGAACATTTATTAATTCTCTGTGTATCCCCTATCGTGAAGTTGAAAACATACCTTAAGTATCTCTTATGCAGCACTTCAACCTATTAAACCATAATTTATAAATAAATACCTTAGTACATGTGAACATAATTTGTAAATGATTATCAGGTGCATTAGCTAAATGTAATGTTAATTATCTGTTAGTAAATGCTTATTACTGCATTAACTAATGTTAATTGTTGTACCCTTATTGTAAAGTGGATATATATATATATATATATATATATATATATATATATGTATATATATATGTGTGTGTGTGTGTGTGTGTGATGCTGTGGGTTCCCGGGAAACCCACAAAATTGAATATTTCTCTCAATATGTGTGATGTAGCTTCAGTTAAGAACTATAAGGGGCAAATACAGAATATGTATGAGACACTGTCCTACTATGATCTTTTTTTTTTTTTTTTTGTTCTTAATTCAAACACTTAAGGGAAAACCTGAGTGAAAAGTTAGAGTTAATGGGTTAAGTTACCTTTTCATAAAAAGGACAGTGAAAACACTATTACCCACAATGTGCTCGCCTGTTTCACAAAGTAGGATCAAACCGTTAGCTGGATAACTGCACTGAGTAAATCCTGTGACTGCTGGGAACATGATTTTCCAGGTTTTAATCTCTGTACTTATCCAACTAACACAGATGCCCTGCCCTCTCAAATTAATGCTGTTTTTCATGGAGAAACAGAGTCGCCTCGCCAATTGCTCTGAGAGCCTCTGAGTGCTCATACCTGCTACGCAAATGCAGTCACGCTGAAATGCTGCTCATACGCTCAGCAACATTCATCCACGCGAGTACAAACCAAAAACCCCAACAATTGTCAAATGCAAATCCATCGAAAGCAGTATTTCACAAAAGTCCCAGAGAGCACTCCTGTGCCAAGGTTGATGGGGTGTGTGTAGGTAGCTGAGGTGAAGAATAGGTGAGAGAGTGAATCATGTTTTTTCCGTGCAGTGTACCAATTTTCAGCCGTACGTCGTCCATTCGGTCCGGAAAAAAAAAAAAAGAAAAAACAATATCACACATGTTTGCAGAACCTGCAGAGGGACTTGAATTAACAAGCAAGGTGCATGTTAATGTATTCTAATGTTTTTCAATTCAGCCAATTCAGCAGTTTGCCTTCAGTTGTGTGTGTGTGTGTGTGTGTGTGTGTGTGTGTGTGTGTGTGTGTGTGGGTCATAAATACACCTCTTAACCTCTGAACTGCTTACTCAGTCATTTGTAAAAGCACATTTTGAGTCACTATATCTAATTGAAAGATGTGTTGAACTGATCTGATTGGACTTTTTCAGCATCACAAACCTTAACCGAGTGTTAGAGATGGCTCAACATGCGCCCAACCAAAGGGGAGAAGGCAGTTAAAGGGTTAATAGCTCTGCACATATCCACCTGATCACGCAACAGCCATTTTACAGGATTTCAGGTTCACAGGCCAAAGAAAGGGCTGATTGGAGACACATTTTTCTTGGATATCAACACAGATAAAGTCTTTGACAGTTTAGAATAGAGAAGTCGAGAATATCTTCTCAGAAGGAGCGTCTTTTGGATGGAGATTAATGAGCGGTCTCTCTGATAATTGCGATGGTCCAAAGGCAGTTGTACTGACCCTTAGAACGCCAGACCTCACTGTTACTCTCCACAGCGGTCTGCAACGCTACAAACAAACACGTCTTGAGTTTAGTGAGACTAAAGATCTTATTGTTCTGTCAAGATGGAACAAAAGACCAACTGAAAATCGCAGCAGCGGCGACAGCGAAGCGGGCATTGCTTACTGTATCGCTCAGGACACACCCAAACTCAGCCTTCTTTCTGATCACAGCTATTCATTGTAGAAGTTTGAAGCTACGTCTTAACCATGTTCACCAGAATTGTCCACAAACAGACAGAAATATAAACTCTTGCAAGAATGCGCAAAACAGCTTTCCTCGTCGTTTGATGGCATTTACAGAGTAATTTTGCAGTGCTTTGGCTTGATGACACACAGGGACACGGATCAACTGAAAACAATACCAGCTTCACTCTGCAGCTGGTGAACAGAGGCTTTCGCACCCCAAAGATGAACCATGAAATATGTCAAACTGTCTGACGCCAAGGGCAATATTTTTGTCATACACAAGAAAACTAATAAAAACTGACTACGTACGTGCATTTACTTACATACTGTACATATACACCCATATTCATGCAATAAAAATATACTATATGTATGTATTTACTCAAGTACATTCTATATACATACGTACATACATGTATTAAAAATATACAACAAGAACTATGTATTTATGTACATATATGCTTACATGCATGTAGTAAAAACATACTGTATGAACAGGTAACAGGTGACTTTATTTATACCTGTAGGTTGATTTGCTTGCAGCCAGTGAGATAAACATCATCATCCAACATCCAATCCACATACAAGAAACATACTGTTACAACACATATTTAACATAAAATTATGTTTTTCAGATGAAGCTCTATTAAAAGCAATAAAAGCAAATAAATAAATAAGGATAAAAAGTAAAAGTAAAGGTGAAAGTTCTCAATGTTCCAACAAATACAGACACTTATAACGAAGAAATGAATCAGTAAAAATCATAAAAATGGCCACTTAATATGCCCCACTGAAAACAAACTGAAAACTGAAATAAATAAATAAATATGTAAATAAATAAATAAATGTGCAATGGCTGCCACTGCTTATTCAGCTCATCGATAGCAGCGGGAACAAAGCTATTTCTGTTTCGCTTTGTTTTACACCTTACAACTAAAAACCTCCGTCCGCAGGGGAGAAGCTTAAAATCGCTGTGCAGAGGGAGGGAGTCGTCCTTTAAATAGAGGAAGTAATCCGCTGTAGCTGCTTCGTGTGTTGGGACGCTGGGTAGAGCTGTGACTCCCCAATTACCCGACTGGACCATTTCACTATCTGGTGAAGGGAATTACTCTCCTTTAATGGCGTATGTCCAAACCATGCCACCAAAGAGAAGGATAAAATCAATTCTATAAAAGCACGATAAAAGATAGTCATGATGGTTTGGTCAATAAGAAAGTATACAAGTTTTCTCAAACAGTACAAGCGCTGATGAGCCTTTTTACACACGGCTTCACAATTAGCTTTAAAGTTCTGCTTTGAATCAATGACTATCCCAAGGTATTTATATGATTGTGCTTATTCTATGGTCTGGCCTTCGATTACAGTGGCCGTGTGCGAGTGAGTATTCCTCCTAAAATCAGGGAGTCAGTCTTTGGGTTTGATGTGTTTATCTGCAGGTAAGGTTCCTTCTCACCACTGTATAAATTCGTCAACAACAGGGCCATGGCTAATACCATTATCTTTAAGCAGACGAACAATTACAGAATGATCTGTATACTTTATAATGGTTCTATTATTATGTCATCTCTGGCACACATTTGTGTAGAGGATGTAAAGTAAAGGTGACAGCACACACCCTTCAGGAGATCCTGTGGATGAGCACTTCTGATCAGAAAAAACACCATTTACCCTGACTCTATGAGTCCTGTTTGTTAGAAAGTCCAGAATCCAGCCCACCAGACTGTACCTCGAATCAGAGTGTTCTAATGCCCTTCTGGTAAATACATGGGGCTGGACTGTATTAAAATCAGAGGAAAAGTCTACAAATAAAAGTCCGGCATGAGCCCCATTTCCATCCAGATGTTTAAAAGCATGTTGAGCAGAGTTACAGAAGCATACCCCCCCCCCTGTGAGGTCTGTTTGCAAACTGCACAGGATCCAATGCATGTTCAGTTTGCTCTACAATCTCAGACCTCACCAGTTTCTTTACAATTTTCATTGCAATTGAGGTCAAAGCAACTGGCCTAAAACCATTCAAGGCTGTGGGGCAGCTGGATTTAGGACCAGGAACAACCACAGAGTCTTTCCAGAGCTTAGGGACATGTTGTGCTTGTAGGGACTTATTAAAAATACAATGAAATACAGGACTCAGTTCTTTTGCACCAGCTTTAAGTACACGGCCCAAATGTTGTCAGGGCCATGTTTTTTAAAAGGCTTTTTCAACATCATTAGCATGAATTTTAAAGTGCTGACTGTCCTTCAATCTATATTTCATCTCCTAAATTTTGCAACTAAAATCAAAAGTATTAAAGTGACAGTAAAAGCTATTAAGGGCGTTAACGAGTTCCTTATTGGAGTTAAAACCATTAAATAAGACATGAGTTCTGCGCTTTGTGCTTTGAGGGCCTGCTATAGTTTTCATGCTCTGCCAGGCTGAGCCTGGAAGATGTATGTATTTATCACATTGCATACAAAAAATAACAATATTCGGGCATGCATTTACTCATGTATATATACACTTACATGCATGTTATAAGAATACACTATATGTATGTATTCATTTATTCACTGGCATTTCGTGAACCGATGTGTAATGAAGGGCATATCTTACAATGAACACACCACGTACGCTGTATAGTGCTGGTAAATAAGACAGCCAGCAAGGCCCCAGTAAACCATCATTCTTGCATAAAAGTAATGCTAATGACGGAGTGCTGAAGTTATGTAATCCCCCCAAATTTTCGCAGGAAGTTCTAATACGAGAAGATGAAGCCATTAGCGAATGGGGAAAGTCCTATTCGTCTGTACCCAGACATCTGTTTGTGGTTGGCATATATGTTCTGTGTTCACCGGAACAAAAACAGCATTGATAGCGGGACGTCAGTGTTGATCTCAGCAAAGTTTTTATTTCTGTGACCGTAAAAGGACATTTAGCGCCAGGTAGTGTTCGGTTTACATGTTTTGATTTCTTTTCCACCACAGACACGGTGCTTTTCTGTTCTGACTTGCGTCAGTAAAAATTTACTGTACGCTCTTGATGGTGGACGCAGTCATCATGTTTCAGTGCATTTGGAACCCAAAAACAGACCATGGATAGGAAGAAAAAAAAAAAAACATCTGTTATTGCAATGTGCCACGTCACCAGCTGCAAATTATTCAAATTAGTATGCTGGTGCATCTACAGCTCCTTTATCAGAAAATACAATGCAGCCCATAAAAACTGGGACAGTCATGCCAACTTTACATATTTAGCTCCGCTCGCCAGGAAATTAGATTTGGAAATACTGACGACGTTTACTTCGACAGCAATAATCCAGCTACTGGCCTAATTCTTAACAGGGCAATATTTTGAATAAGGTGTTTCCATAAGTTGCTGATATACTTCATATTCCTGTACACGTGTTACAAACACTTGTAACCCTCCTTCTTCAGTCCATCAGCAACCCCAATTCTTAAATAGTTGGGAAAAAGTGTAAATTGTGAATAAATCAAAGCGAAATGATTTTTAGATCACACCAGCCATAATTTTATTCACAATAGAACAGAGATGACATAGCAAATGTTGAAACTGAGAAATTTTTACAATTTATCCATAAAATGAGCTCATTTCAGATTTTATGGCTGCTACAGGTCTCAAAAAAGTTGGGACAGGGGCCTGTTTACCATGGTGTAGCATCCCCTCTTCTTTTTAACACAGAGTGGAGGCATCTGGGCATTGAGGAGACTTCTCAAGGAGAAGTTTCTTGAGTTTAGCCATTGGAATTTGATCACACTTTTGTTAAATACAGGCTTCCAGCTGCTGGAGAGTTTTGGGTCTCCTTTGACAGAATTTTCGTTTAATAATGCGCCAAATTTTTTCAATCAATGAAAGATCAGGACTGCAGGCAGGCCAGTTCAGCACACGGACTCTTCTATTACGAAGCCATGCTGTTGCAATAGCTGCAGTATGTGGTTTTGCATTGTTCTGCTGAAATACACAAGGCTTTCCCTGGAATAGATGTCATCTGGAGGGGTGATTATGTTGCTCTTAAACCTTTATATACTTTTCAGCATTCATGGTGCTTTTTAAAACGTGCAAGTGTCCCACACCATATGCACTGATGCATCCCCATACCATAAGAGATGCTAACTTTTGAATTGAAAGCTGATGACAGGAGGGGTGGTCTTTCTCCTCTTTAGCTCGGAGAACATGACGCCCATGATTTCCAAAAAAATGTCAAATTTGGACTTTTCTGACCACAGGATACTTTGCCACTTTGCTACAGTCCATTTTAAATGAGCCTTGACCCACAGAACAAGGCAGCACTTCTAGATCATGCTAAACAATGGCTTCCTTTTTGCATGGTAGAGTTTTAGGTGGCATCTGTGGATCGAACAGTGGACAGTGTTTACAGACAGTGGTTTCTTGAAGTATTCCTGGGCCCATTTAGTAATACCAATGACAGAATCATGCCAGTGAGTGATGCAGTGGCGTCTGAGGGCCCAATGATCACGGGCATCCAGGAAAGGTCTTCGGCCTTGTCCCTTACGCACAGAGATCTTTCCAGTTTCTCTAAATCTTTTTATGATGTTATGCACTGTCGATGATGATAGAAATACATATAATACAATATGCTAATAAACACATGTGATATATACTGAGTACAAATGAAAACGCTCCACTCACTCTGGAATAGCTCCACGGATTGATATGTGAAGTATATACGTATGATGCATTTGATAATGAATGATTTAAGAAGACATGTAAACATTCAATTTCATTCACAATGATGTTAATGCACGAGAGAGGTTTAACTGATGTAGGGGTCAAACAGGAAAGTCAATAACGGGTGTGACCGCCATTTGCATTGACACATGTGGTGCATCGTTGTCGCATGGAATTGATCAGTCTCTGGATAGTGTTCTGAGGGATAGCATTCCACTCCTGAACAAGGGCAACCTCAAGTTCTCGGATGTTGTCCATCTGGCGTCGACGTGAAAGACGTCGTCCAATTTCATCCCATAAGTGCTCGATAGGGGAGAAGTCGGGTGACAGAGCTGGCCACTGAAGCAAGGGGATGTTCTGCTGTGAAAGGTACTGCATGCACACCCTTGCAGTGTGTGCCCTAGGGTTGTCCTGTTGGAACGTGTGGACATCGTGGTGTTGGTTGAAGAATGGCACAACATGGTTCTGCAGCACCTGGTCCCGGTAGTAGACGCCGTTCACCCTTCCTCTGCAGATATGGAGAGGGGTACTGTGACGGTAGCTTATTCCACCCCACACCATAACGCTGCCACCACCCCAACGGTCCGTTTGAATGACACAATTGGCGTTATAACGTTCACCACGTCTCCGCCAGACACGTATACGGCCATCTGCGTTCCTTAAGTGAAATCGTGACTCGTCAGAAAAGATGACACCATGCCATTGTCTTAGTCGCCAATTCTGGTGCCTGTTTGCCCATTGTAGATGCTGGTTTCGGTGACGATCCGTCAGTATGGGGCTGAAATAAGGACGTCGTGCACGCAGGCCCCCAGCTCGCAGACGGTTCCGCACAGTGTTGGGGTGAATGAATCCACCTCGTCCTTGGACTTGAGCTGCCGTTTTTGTCGCTGGTAGTGTTCGGTCTCGGACATTATCCTGTACGATCTGACGGTCCTGACGTGCCGTTGTCACACGTTGTTGACCCGGTCGAGGACGGTCCCGAGTGCTCTCCGTTTGCAGAAACCTTTGATGGAGTCTTGCGATCGTTGTGTGTGCGCAGTGTAGTCGTCTGGCAATTTCCCTGGTGCTGGCGCCAATTTGAAGCATGCCAATGGCACATTCCCGTTCAGGGGCTGTAAATTGTGGTATAGTTTCGACGTTTCTCAAGTGTCAGTGAAGAAGTGAAATTTTATTTGGATTCACATGCTTTTAAAGGCAATGTGTGCACAAATTCAGAGTGAAATTCATTTTTCCTGTGGTGTGCGTGCAAGATGTTGCGTTTTTGCAAAAAATTGCCTAGCGTTACAGTTAACTTGAAATACTCGCATTTCTTGCGCCTTGCATGTCGGGTGACGTCACTGTAGTGTTGTTGTTGTATAAAAATTATCTTGAAGTTCATTTGAACTTAAATATTGACTTTTTTCAAGTGGTGCATTTTCATTTGTACTCAGTATATATACACATACACAAACACGAGATAAGCAATCAGCAATTACATTGTCAGTACCCTTTACGTGCTTAATTTCCAAGTCAAACTCCTGTAAAATCTAACTCCAACTCAACAATCTCCGATTCTTGTTTTTCATCTTACTCTAAAACATTAACGTACTGTGGTCAGTATATACAATCATTGGCTTTTGCCCTGTAAAAACATCAAAGTGTTGTAAGGATGTAAGAGCCAACAGCTCCTTCTCTATTGAGGAATAGTTCCTTTGGTGGCAATTGAACTTCCTGGAGAAGTATGCCACGGGATGCTCAATGTCATCAGAGTCACTTCTCTGTAGGAGCACAGATCCACAAGCTTGGTCGCTAGCATCGACCGCGATGGAGAACGGTTTGTTGAAGTCAGGAGATTTGAGCACGAGGAAGTGACACAGCAGAGACTTCAGGCGATCGAAGGACTCTGGCATGCATCATCCCAAGTGAACTTTACGCCTTTCTTCAGTTGGTTAGTCAGACTGAGAGCAATCTCAGCAAAGTTCTTGCAGAACTCGCGGTAGTACCCGATCATTCCAAGGAAGCTTTTTTGTTGTCAGGAACTGGAAAGTCCATGATGGCTTGGACTTTAGCATTTATGGGTGCCACCTTACCCTGGCCTATGACGTAGCCAAGATACATGACAGTAGCACAACCAAAGTCACTCTTGTTCGGGTTAACAGTCTCTACATCTCTACATCTTTCAGATATTCTTCCCAGGAGTCACTCCATGTGATCAGGTTGTCGATGTACGCACTCGTGTGTGACAATCAGACGATTGTAGAGTGTATCTACAGTCCTTTGGAACGTGGCTGGGGCATTTTTCATGCCAAAGGGTAGGACTTCATACTGGTATAACCCAGATGGTGTGGCAAAAGCAGAGATGCTCTTGGCCCTCTCAGAGAAAGGCACACACCAATAACCCTTCAATAAATCAATCTTGGTCAGAAACTTTGCTTGCCCTACTCTATCGATACAATCATCAATCCGAGGTATTGGAAACACATCAGTTCCAGTTACAGCATTGGCTTTGCAATAATTTGTACAGAATTTAGTACTTCCATCAGGTTTCGGAACTACTATCCAGGGTGAATTCCAATCTGAGTTAGAGGGTCTGATAATATCATGTTCTAACATGTACTCAACCTCTTTCTCAGCAATCTTTCTCTTTTCAGAATTCATCCGGTATGGATGCTGTTTTATTGGTTCGGCATCACCAACATCAACATCATGAGACGCTATAGAAACTCTCTTTTGAACATCAGGAAATAGATCTTTATATTTCTTGATCAACCTCTCAAACTGATCTTTCTGTGAGGGTTCTAAGTGCTGGAGTTTCACATTAAGATTCTACAACACTTCAAAATTTGACAATTTACATGAAAGAACTTCAGCTTTAATTCTAGGTTCATCATCTTGAAACTCCCCCTTATTTTCACAAGTCTCGGTCATAGGAGGATCTGAAGTGACAGCTGCAACCCTAGCATTCCTATCATGATAGGACTTCAGCATGTTAATGCGACACAACTGTTTTAGCTTTCTCCTATCTGGAGTCTTCACAATGTAATTGAGATTATTGAGTTTTGTCAGAATTTCATAAGGACCATGAGATCTAGCCTGCAATGGATTGGACTGCAAGGGAAACAACACAAGGACCTTGTCTCCTGGTTTAAACTCACGGCTTCTAGCCTTGATTATAGTAAGGTTTCATTTTTCCCTGACTTGATTTCAAGTTCTCTTTGGCTAAGTCGCAAGTTGCACTCAGTGTTTCCTTGAACTTGCTAACATAGTCTAACAGACTGATATGTGACTTTTTCTCTTGCCATTATTCACTCAATAATAACAAAGGTCCTCTCACTTCATGGCCAAACACTAGTTCAATCGAACTGAATCCAGTAGACTCCTGCACTGCTGCTCTAGCTGCAGACAACAGCAAATAAACACCTTCATCCCAGTCTTTCTCATAGTCATAACAATAAGTCCTCATCGTTGTCTTGAGAGTGGAATGAAAATGCTCTAAGGCACCCTGACTCTCTGGATGATAGGCACTGGAAAGAATCTGCTTCGCACCTAGTTCATACACAACCTGCTGAAACAATCCGGAAGTGAAATTTTTACCTTTTGCAGACTGAATTTCCCTGGGAAGGCCTTATAATATGAAGAACTTTATCAAAACCTTCGAGATTGCAGTCGCCTTGATATTACATAGAGCTATGGTTTCAGGGAATCTGGTAGATGCACACATGATTGTCAACAAGTACTGATTTCCAGATCTAGTCTTGGGTAATGGACTAACACAATCAACAATGACCTTGGAGAAGGGCTCCCCAAATGCTGGGAGAGGCTGCATTGGAGCTACAGGTGGGTCTAACTGGTGTTTTCCAACTACCTGACAAGTGTAACAGGTTTTGCAAAAGTTGGAAACATCTTTCCGAAGTCCAGGCCAGAAGAAGTGTTTCATGATCTTGTCAACAGTCTTGTTAACACTAAGATGACCTCCTAAAGGTAAATTTTGAGCCATTGTTAAGATTTCATTCCTGTAGACCATTCAGAACAACAATTTGCTTGACCACCGCCCAATCTGCATTGGCAGGGATATCAGGAGGGCGCCACTTCCACATCAACACTCCATCCTTGAGATAAAACCCAATTGGAACTGCGTCTATTTCTTTATCAGGAAGGGCTCTCCTCTAGTACACAAATTTCAGGATCATTGGTTTGCTCCTTAATCAACTGCTTTCTGGACAGAGAGAAGTCTCCAGACACATCAGAATCACCAGATCCATCTGGCTGGTCGAACAGAGAACTGGTAAAAGTGTCTGATAAGTCCTCAAACGGAGAAACCATAGTAGACCGAACAGAGTCATGAGGCGAACCACCTGAGTCCTGACTATTCAATGTGCTGGACGGCACCACATCATCTTCTTCTTGAGCCTTCTTGGCCATAGAATGCACAGGGATACAGGGATGGGTCTTCATCGCTATCTTCAGTGCTTGGCTGTGAAGTAAGATGAACAGAGGGAACTACATTGCCCCCAGCCAGGTCATTGCCTTGCAACAGTGAAACACCCTTGATAGGTAGACGTGACATAAGTCCCACCTTTACCTGTCCTGTAACAAAACTTCAAGAATACAGAGCGCAGGGGCACAGATTCAGTCCTCCCTTCAATACCTTGTACAAGTATGAAATCCCCAGAAGCGGTCTCATCCCGTAACTCCAAGGAGTCCATCAACAAAAGTGACTGAGAAGCTCCGGTATCCCTTAGGATATATATGGGGACAGGAGGAGAATGCTCATTCAGAGCCACAAATCCCTCTGACACAAATGGAAGAAATTCCTCCCTCACAAAGTCAGCAGTATCAGGCTTTTTAGCCCCACAAGGAGCAGGCAATTTAACAGATCGGTCATCTACGACAGGGGTTTCTAACCTTATCTTCACAAAGGCATTGGGTTTGGTATCCTTTTCTTTTTCTTTCTTAGCTTTAAGGAACCAACAGTTAGTTGTAACATGACCAGATTTCTTGCAATATTTGCAAACTAGGCCACTTTTATCACTGTCAGCTTTCACACTTTGATCAGACCTGTGACTGAATTTCTGAGCATCATCACCAGATTTGTCTCTGTCTTTGGGTGAGGAATCTAGGGTATCATCGTTACCTTTTTCCGAAATTGGGACCATCTATTGTTACTGCTAGACTGAAATTTGGACTTATGTGTGAGAAAATATTCGTCTGCAAATTTGGCAGCTGGTTGCAAATTCAGTGCTTGCTTCTCATTAAGGTAGGTCTTAATATCATCCTTAACACAGTTGTTGAATTCTTCAACTAAGACCATCTCTTTTAGTGAGTTGAAATCATCCTTGACCTCCTAGAAGTACACCAGCGTTCAAAGCAAACTCGTTAGAAAATGATAGCTTATGAGAAAACTCATAAGCTATCAAAATAACCTTTTTGACAATCTCATAATCAGAGGAATCATCTGCAGACAAATTCGAATAGGCTTGTTGAGCTTTACCCTTGAGGACAGTTTGCAACATCAGAGGCCTGTGTTCCTTTGGCCACTGACTACTTTTAGCTACCTTTTCAAAGCACTGGAAATACTTATCAACCTCCTTCTCTGAGAATGGAGGCACCAGCTTTACCTCCTAGCTAGCATGAAATTTGTTTTCAGCTTCCATTTTAATTTTTAGTAGCCTTTTTAGTAGCCTTTCTTCTGTGTCTTCGGTGTCTGAAGTGATGCCTTACCAACAATGCTCTTGACTGTTGCTATTGAAATGGTTGCTGCCATCGATACGGATTTTGCCCGGTGGGCAGATACGGGTGATAAAGTATTTTTGCTCGGCGGGCCGATACAGTCATGCCTTGCACTCCTATCGCATGGGTAGATTCCCCGTATTTTGAAGGAAGTATATGATAAATTGGACTATTCCCATGTATAAGCTGATTATTGCTTCGACTATTTCCTTATTCTGATTAAGGTTACTTGAACATGCTGTTTACATGGCAGTATCATATTTGGAATATCATCTTAATTGGTTTGATATCGGACTACTACTGTCCACGTAAACGTGCTCACTGATTGTAGAAAATGAGGATTAATGAGGACATTGTCCCCATTTATTTGTAGACGTTTACATTTATTGTCAGGCCAGTGGAATACAGGCCCGCAAGCAGGGATACCAGAATGAGAAAGAAACCAAAGTTTATTAGGCTCATTAAGGCACAAAATCGACTAGTTTGGGTGTGGTCAAGAACTGGCAGAATTCCAAACATCAATGAGAAGTAATGCAGAGCACAGTCACAATCCAGAAATAGAGAAACAAAGAAACCAGGCAATGTCGCGACCAAGCTCAGAAGCACACAAAGTGCAAACCAAACCTGGAGTGAAGAGAGTCAAACATGAAAAATTGAGACTCGGAACAAAAGTCTTGTGGGACACACAGCGGAAACAACTGGAACGAACTTGTGACAAAAGAGAGAGACAAAAAGGGAGAAAATACAGACCAGTGACTACAATGGGAACAAGTCTCAGCTGGGCAGAGCGGTGAGTGCAGGGAACAAAGGGACAGGGTTACAAACAAGACGATGATTCAATCAGGAGAACACAAGTGTGGGGAGACATAACACGCGGAAGTGAAAGGTAAACACAAACAGGAAATAAGTGACTCCTGGAATAACAGGAAGTCCTCCATAACCTGAGGCAACCTGAGGGCTATCCCAGGCTTCAAGGGCCAAAGTTTACGCCAGCTCTTTTTCAAGCAGTTACCCGGAATGAAAAAGCTAACTGGTCGTGAACAACATCACTGGTTCGCTAACTACATATAGCTTTACATCTCAACAAATTATTTCACCATTTCACAGAGTCACAAGAACAGTCTTTGGTAACCACTGATGCTTTTGACTAGAAATACAGCTAAAATGTTGAACAGTATGAACGATAACGCCAATGATGATTAAACCAATAAAAGATAAAATTTCATGTTGCAGATAATTTAAAACAGCCTTGCTCAGTCATTATCGTGACAGACTGACTGCCTGTGTCTTAACCTATCGTTAGTAATGAAAGAACCCTGTATTGTTCACCTTAAAGACCAAAAGTTTACAGTTAAGCCAGCGATTTAGAAGCCCACATTGCCCTCTGCCACCCAGAGGAGTGGGTCAGATCATTGGAGGCTTCTGAAATTGATACCTTCAATATCCAATGCGTCATAGCACAGTCATTTCGCCGGTGCTTTTATTCAAAGTGTCAATTGATAAGTCTTGGCAAAAGCCAATTTCCCATGAAGGAATGTGGGATTAAGGGCCTTGTTCACGGGACCAACAGTGTCATTGATCTTACCAAGGCTTCAGTGTGGCTAGAGGCACCAAACAGCTGAGTCTACGTCAAATGAGCTCGCTGCTAAGCAGTGGGCCAATACCCATTCTACAGCCCGCAGAGGTATCGTGACCAATTTCGTCTTAATTTAAACAAAAATTTAGTTTTGTAAAATTCACTTATTTCTTCCAAGTTTAACACTCTGCAGGGTGTATTTTTTGCTATAAAATAACAGAATGTGGTGGATATTACCACCTATAAGCCCTATAAAGAGGGTGATTTTTGGAATGATGGCTCTCAAACATCACATTATTCACATGACACAGAAAATGTAACGTCTGCCATAAAGTGTTCAGGTGAAAACCCTCAATTCACATACTTGTGATGTCACACCAGAAATGGAGAAGTTCTGACCACAGGCAGGTATATTCTCAACCTTGTTATACTAGCTATAAACGTGAAGTGACTGCACTCTGACTCGGTTCCTTCCTGTCTGAAGCGACACTTCAACTACGTCTATGGACTGGCAAAGTCGATTAGTTTACCATGATAGATGTCAGAATGTTGCCATTGAAGCAAATCCGCAGGTGTTAATGCAATATTGCAACAGCGCCACCCTGTGGTTCTGCTTTGAAAAAAATCACAACTTTTTCAGCATGAAATGTTCATCTATTTTCAGTTGATTTGCGTCCAAAAGAGTAGACGTTTAATGTACATTACAAAAAACTCCGGTCTCGTCCCACAGTCCATAGACATACATGTCAGGCCAACAGGAGAGACTAAATTGTCCGCCGGTATGAGTGTGTGAGCGCTCAGTGCGTGACCCTTGTGATGGATTATCGGAGTGACAAGGGTGTGTTCCTACCTCTCGCCGGTGCGTGCTGAGATACGCTCCATGACCCAGGTCAGAAATAAAATGGTAAGATAATGAATGGATGGCTGGACGATGAAAGGAATATAAATGTAATTTTCTTTTAATGACTGCAGTCCAAAGCCGGAATCAATCTGTTATGTTCATATTGTTTTATTTCTTGCACGACCACAACATTTTGGCAATTAGCACTTTATTCCAATTTACAACAGGTTTTTTTTGGGGGGGGGGGGGGGGGGGTTTGTTTGCTGTGTATCTAGACACTGCGAAATGTATGCCTCGCCAACAGTCAGTTCCACTGTAGTAGCTTTTGGGTGTCATATTTCACTAACGCTACATTATATGTTATCGTTTCTTTTTTATGTTCAATTTATTCCCTCTCATAATCTATTGAAATGTCTGTAGTTTTGCCCGTTCTCATGCATAGCGGTGGTGTGACCGTTCCGCCCTCCGTGCATGTGCGCAGTCAGGTACAGCCATCTGTTCGGCGGTCTCCAGCGGTTCCGACAGCTGTTATTGCAGGCATGAGGCCGCCCGGCGATAAGTCTCATCAAGCCGAGACAAAACGTCTTTTTTCCCGGGAATGCAGCGAAACTAAACGCTCCTGGACCGAGCCTGGTGGGAGGGGCGAAAAACAGCTTACCTAACAGCAGTAACATCGCGCAGAGGCGCCAAGGTCTAATTATTTGGCATAGTAAGGTAAACAGAAGTGAAAAAGCAAAAATAACTGCGACCACATCAACTACTTCTATTCGGATTACTACTACCACTACCACTACTACCGCTAGCTACTACTATTGTACTGCTGCTACGACTACTTCTACTATTACTACTACTACTAATAATAATAATAATAATAATTGTTTTTATTATTATTTTTTATTATTATTTTTATAAAGATATTCATTGTAGTCTATCCGAATGCATTATTATTATTACCTCCGCCAAAGAGATTATGTTTTTGCTTCCATTTGTTTATTCAGGCTATTTGTTTGTGCGTCTGTTAGCAGGATATTTCAGAATTTAACCAAACTCTACGAGATTACAACAACGCAAGAGGAACGAGTGATTAAATATCTAGGCCAAAGTACAGCTGAGATCTAAGTCAAAGTTCAAATTCAGCTATGTATGGCGGAGGTATGGGCTCTCGCGAGTCCAGCTCTATTTATTATATTATTATTATTATTGTTGCTGTTGTTTTAGTTGTTGATGATGATAGCAGTACCTTGAGGTAACATTCGAAGGTAGGAGGCAGGCCCACCTCCAACCATCTATAAATTGAAGTCATGCATCCTACACTCCTAGTTCATTACCTAACTCCTCAAAATGAAAAAACTTTGCTCTTAATTTCTAGCCTAGACGCGCCGCTCAAGAACAATGGAGGTAGCATGGCATTGTTAAGTACAGGATTACTTCTCTCAGCGACGGGGACCAGTATTTTCTCTTTTTATGGTGCACTCTGTGAATAATCCACAAGGAGACGCTGTGCGCAATTAAGTTAGACTCGTTCAAATCCTTCCCGTGAAATAGTTTTGCCGTTTATCTTATTTAAGAGTAACACAAAGCGGTGGAATGGGGATCTTGGACCGGACATCCTTTTTGGTTTGAGGACCAATCAACGTGTAGTTTCTCGCGGGTATCTCCCACTGTCCTTATTTAATTTAATTGCCAGTGTAAGTGTAAGAAGAGGTTGCGTTACCTCGTATGACTAAGCAACTTAAACCAGTTTTAAAAGAACATCTCCCGGGAGTGTGAACCTATTTTAATAGCCTGCTTCGTTCCGTTGTTATCACTCCATGCTCCTAAAGCAGATTTTATTTATTTATTTATTTTTCGTAAATTAGCCTACTCCTCTCACCACCCTTACTTAAGACCTCAGCGAAGTATGTCAGTAGACCCACGCATGAACCTAAATCCTCATTGAAATGCAATTAATTGTGTACTTTGTTGTCGGGGGGGTTCGTACATTTGAGTTTCATTTTTAAATCTTATTTGTTCAAGAAGTCGGTGTGCGCATAATTATATTATCCTCTTACGAAAAATCCCGAGTCGTGTCTTTCGTTTCCGAACTGCACCGAGGACAACCGATGAGCAACGCAGAGACAAGGGTCGCTGTTTCCAATACACCATCGCAAACAGCCATTACGTTTCTGGGCTCTTATTTTTTGTTTTTCATAATTTATTCTAACAATCGCCCCGGATTCGAAGCGTTTTGCCACATATTGCAACGGATGGACCAGATTCCAGTATATTTTCTCCGAGACAGAGAAAATCAGGCGGAGGCAATTTAAATATATAGGGCGCCCACAGGCAGATCTTACACAGGATGACTGCACTAAGACCGCAAATACAGCCGGATCTGCTCCAAGATGTAGACTAGACTAATATTATACATGAAAATGGCTTATCAGTGGAGACGTGTGGTTTGGAAGAATTGAAAATGCTTTCCACTTTTAAGCGAGAATCTACCAAGAACAGCAGGATTTACATCACGGTGCTAATAGTGCGCTTTCGTTTATGATTTTGCCTGTATTTTACAGATCCTACGGATGGGTTTGAATGTGCCTATGTTTTTATGTTTCGGACGAAACGAGATCCCATTATAGGAATATATGACACTCTTTTCTAGTTGAAAGAAATTATAAGTGATCTGAAATTAGTCGCGTTTTATTTGTTCTTCTTATTCCACCAGTGTCGGATGGGAATGAAACGCTGAACCGCGCTGAGCTTTATGGAAAATCCGAAGACATGACATGCACACGTAAAAAAAGGAAACGGTATTTTTTGTTTTTTAAAACCGGCGTTGAGTTAATAACCAATTCGACGGAGAGGTTTACAGTCTGCGCGGTTTAAGAAAGCAGGCGACAAATAAACATTTCCCCCTCTTGGATTTGGTTCATTCTACAGCCTTCCTTTTTTCCTTGTTATTTTTATTAATTAATTATTTTGCTATTTTTTTAGATTGCTGTGATTCGGCATTAGGATGAATTAAATGTTATACATGTAAATTCATATTTTTTGTGCAGATACTGATGATTCTTTAAGAAGAGTTTTTTTGATGATCTTGAGACATTTTTTCATCAACTGCAACAAGGCTCTGAACCGGCCTGGACCCCAAATCGCAGCCTTTGTCTCGACGACAAGTGCCAGAACCCCAGGTATTGTGTTTCTTTAACATTCCTCCTTCATTCACATTTTGAATGTGCATGGGCCTGTTCATCGGAAACCTTATTATGTCATTCTTCATCCAAAAACCGTGTAGACAACAGTACTGCGGGTAAGGGAATAGAGGCGTGCAGGCAACGTAGTGGCTATTGCTGTGACGGTGCATACAGCGCATACCAAACTATTCATGTAGGCCTGTGTATGTAGCCAATATTAACATTATATGTACACATTCACATAGCCTACGCGCATCATTGTGCTGGTTCGTCATTGACAATATTTTGAAATCTTGGGTCAGATATGCAGGCGGAAATGTGTCGGCTTGATTCATTCAATTACAAGACGACTCTTACATGTTTCTGTGTCCCTGTACCTGTTAGTCATCGTGGACTTGGCGTATAGCGGAAAGAATGTCAGGGGATTCGGGGGACATTGCAGCGGGAAGCCGCTTCGTGTGTTCTGCATATATGAAGGCATTCATGGTGATGCGCCCGCTGGTCGCAGCGTTGTCCACTCGCAGGACCATTTATTCTTGCGGGCGAAATCAGGTGCCTTGACTAATATTATTGTTTTTATTTTTATATTTTCTTTTTCAGTAGCTCACTGTCTCCGATACAAATTAAGACATGCCTTTATAATCCAGTGAACATTCTAATTTGTGCTAGGCTATACCGAGGGAGCGGGCAAGAATTATTCGGACTCTTTCGGTCGGTGAATCGTTTGTCGCCCCCTCCCACGGAATCGACGGTAGCGGGCCTCGCCTGCTGTTGCTACCCAGTTCTCGACAATGGGCCAGCCCTCAACCTCCACTCGTCCCCCTCCGCCCCACCGCGCGCTACTGCCTAAAACGATCCCGTTCAGGTGATATTTTCCGGCCTGCTTCCTAGGACGCGCCGTCAGGCCGTGGTACATTTCAGTCATACCCGCAGTGAATCGCATACAGTGTGTGGGTGTTAATATGAACGCACCATCTAGCCGACGAATTTCACTCACGTACAGGCTCAGCCCCATTAACGCAATCATATTGGCTAAGCATCGGCCCACACACTTTGCATACAGCGCTCACGCATCGCCTGTACACGCGCAGGTGCCCACATATCGAGTCACACTTGCATGCGCGCAAAAGTAGCCTACATACACCCACGCGCAAACAGCGCGGGGTCTGCATGTAGTGACTGTGTAGGTTATAGTGATCAATCACCATAGCTCTCTCTGATCGTCGATCAGATTTGCCTCAAATTAAAGCGGATAGTTATCAATTCTACTTCATGGTTCTGGATTTGTTTCTCTGGTGTACAGAACGTAAAAAAACAGAATTACGTCTGCAAACTAGTAACCCAGTAATTTGTACTGTAGGCTAGCAGGGGTGATGTAGGGTGGTGTTTTGGCGAGGGGGGGAAACACTATTATTTTGAGGGAAAAGGGGAAGAATCCTTAATTGGGGGGGGGGGTGTTGATTATAATCTCAATTAAATCCAAATTTCGGCAATGTTGGTACAGTTGTTATTAATATCCCCATCATCTACATTAAGTACTTTTATGAATTATGGAAATGTGTTGTTTATAAACATTCAAAGTTTGAATGTGTCTTTCATATTATCATTTGTCATTTATCAAAGTTTGCTGTAATAAAGATAAATAGTTCAAATTATGTACTAACGTTTCATTAAAATGTGCCATTCACCATATTTAATAATAATACATATATTTAGAAAATAGTACATTTTAATAATTATTTCTCATAGGCATTATACGCTTTCAGAAAAATCTGATGTCCGTTGTGATTAGTTGCCCCCTGGGGCTATTAACCCTGTGTAAGGGCACATCTTACCCCAAAAGCGTGGTAAGATGTTCTCTTCAAATATTTTCAGTTTTGTTTTTTAACAAATTCATTTGCAACTGTACCAAATCATCTTTCTTCAGCATTTGTTGCTTTATGAATCAAAATGAACTGAGTGGTGAAGGCGAATTTAAATATGTTGCAAATTGAAAAAAGATGTACACTGTTTTTCCTTTTTTTTGGAGGGTGGGGGGCGGGAGTTTTCTGCCATTTTCCAATATTACTGTGCAGGGTTGGCAAATTAGACAGATTAGATTAAAATCAGACAGCAATGGATTTCAGTAACTCAGGTTAGATTCAGATGGGTGTCAATGTGTGTCATAGACCTGTGTACAACACAATTTACATGTAGCAGAGATACAGTGCTGTGAAAAATATATTCCCTTTCTTGATTTCTCCTAGTTTTGATTATTTGTCATATTTACATGCATCAGATCATCAAAGTAACGTAAAATACGGGACACGGACAATGTGAATAAACTCAAAATGCAGCTTTTCAAAGATCATTACATTTATTGAGGGTAAAGGGTTATTCAACACCTATTTTACCCATGTGAAAAAAATAATTCTCCCTTAACCTAATGACTCATCGTGCTGACCTTGGTGGCAATTACTGCTATCAAGCATTTGTAATAACTGGCAATGAGTCTTTTTCATGGCTGTGGGGAAATTTTATCCCATTTAAGGTCATGCCACAGTATCTCCATCACATTCAAGTCAGGACTTTGCCCAGGCCACTCCACAATCTTCATTTTGTTTCTTTTGAGCCATTCAGTGGTGGATTATTTTGTGTGTTTTGGATCATTGTCCTCCTGCATATCCCAACTGCGCTTTAGCTTTCGGTCACAAATTGATGGCTGGACATTCTTCTTCAGGATGTTTTGGTTGTGAGTAGAATTCATTGTTCCATCAATTATGGTAAGTTGCGAGGCATGCTTTTGTGTTCTTCTCGGCAGCGTGGGTTCCACCTTAAAGCTTTCCCAAGAAAGCCATTTTTTGCCCAGTATATTTCTTATTGTTAAATCGTGAACAATGACCTGAACTGAAGCAAGTGAGGCCTTGTGACCTCCTGGATGAGTCATCAATGCACTCATGGAGGAATTTTAGGCAGCCAGCCACGCCTGGAAAGGTTGACCACTTCTCCAAGTTTTATCCATTCGTATGAATACCATCGTGGTTTTCCAGAGTCCCAGAAGCTTAAAAATGACTCTATAGATCGCGGCATCATGTGCTGCTTTTTGTCAACTTCACATTGCCAGATGGATTCTATTGAATGGAAGTTTAGATTCAGTCGTGCTGGCAGTTATCATGCCTGGGTGTGCCTTGTGAAATAGAACCACACTATCCATTCAATTTGTTTAATTGGTTGATTTAGTAATGAAGGGGGCAATTACTTTTTTCACAAAGGGCGAGGTGGGGTTGATGAGTTTTTTCCCCTCAAAAAATTAAATCATTATTTAAAAATTGCATTTTGTGTTTACTCAGGTTACCGTTGTCATATATTAAAATGAGTTTTTATGCTTCTACAGCACTGAATAAATGTGGACTTCAGGATCTTTTCTGTCTTATATCTTTATCCCAGAGCATAGAGATTATCCCTGAGAGATTTATGCCATATTAACAAGACTAGTTAGCTGGTTAACTGTGGGGAACAATCCTGACACCTTCCCAGATGAGGAACGTGGACTGTGATTAAAAAAAAAAGGCAGCTCTGGGTTTTGCTCAGTGATGTCATTGCCATAACTTAGTTTTTCTGCTTTGTGAAAGAGTGCCTCAGTCTTTATAAAGGGTGTGGCAACCTCTTAACGCTCAAAAAAATTGCCCTTCTCAGTAGGCTGGCCATTTTTTAACAAGAGCTATAAGGAGATGGCAGATCCTCCAACCAAGGCAAAATCTGACATTTATAAAATTCCTAAGTAGCAAAAGGCAGTACTCCAGCATTTGGCTGAATGGTCACACATCCTTAATAATCTTGTAAAATTTCACAATGATACATGTCATCTTAGAGAGTATTAGGGATGCTGAAATGTAATTGGCTGATGGCAGCGATTTTGCTTGCAAAATAACCTTGCACTGTAGACATCCGTCGGACCCTTGACTACCACGGATCATGCAAAATTTGAAGTTTACTCGGCAAGTGGCTCCAGAGTTATGACTATTGGTTTGCTATAGTATCTCAGGTTTGATGATAATTGGACATTGAAATCAGTCAAGCAATAAAGGCCACACCCACAAAATTCATTGGCTTACAGCGGCCATATCTTCGAATGCAGAAATTTTGCTTACACCGCATTAGAACATCTTGTCCTGAAGGTGATGAGTACCAAACTGCATGTGGATTGGTCGCACCGTGTAGGAGGAGGTAGGGTTTAAAGGTTTTTAAAAAATTAGAAATAGCAGAAAATATACTCATGCACAACTAGTGATGACTTAAATGAATGGATCTCTGCGGACCCAAAGAGTCCAACTAGAGCAATTGCAATTCAAACATTTCAGGCCAAAATGTCAAGTTTGTTGTTATAGCACCCCCATGTGGTCAAGCAATATAAAAATTTCAAAATAGCATTAGGCAGCACTCTAGTACTTGTCAATTGCTTGTAGAAAGTCTTTTCAAAAATATTGAACTGTCCTTGAGTTATGATTGGGGGACCAAAATGATTACAAACCAACATACAAAGGGATCTGGGGATGGGCAGACATGCAGATGACAGGTGGACGGACGAACATTCTGATAGCTATATATACCCCCATTACATACCAAGGGAATTAAAAATGATTGGATAAAGTGGTCTGTGAGACTGCTTGCCTCCCATTGGTGAATTTGGTGTACAGGGCTCCTCCCTCTCTGTAACCTATGGGGATCTGAGATTGAAGTTTCCACAGAAGCTAAAAAACCCCCAGTGGCTATCGGCAGTATTGCAACTTATTAAGTCTGTATGTGCAAAAAAGCAAATTTCCCCCTTTGAAGTTTATTCAAAAACATTACTTTACTGTGGTGAAATTATCCTATATTTGACTATAATTTTAAATTAAATTTTTTCTTTGCTCTGAACTAATTGCTCTCCATGGACCAATTTATTTTATGAGCTGCAGAAATTAAGATTCCAGTTTAATTTTAATTCCTATTCATCTGTTCCTGTTAAGGGACTGCAGGGTGCATGCTCCGGTGCCAAAAATCCCCATAGACAAACAAATCCAGGAATGGGTTTATAGTGCCATTGAGTAGCTCCTGTAAGATTGCACAGACTTGGGTGCCTATTCGTGAAGGGACTGATTCATCTTGGGGTGATGATCCCTAAAGTCCCAAGAGCTAAAGGACTGAAACTTTTTGAACACGTGGTGGATTCACAAATGGTGGTCAGCATGCCCAACTGCAAACAGTCTTACCCAGTTTTTATTTCAATCACCAAATTTTCTTAACCCAGAGTGCAGAAAATGGCTGGTCGATTTCCCTTTGCTACTCTGGTTTTGGCTTTATCTCGTCGTCTCTCCATCTGCTGATTTGTTCAGCTGTTGTGTTGTTTGGATAATTGCGGATTGTTCTGTGGATGAATCTGGAGTTGCTTACATCACGACAGCATTACTGACTGGTTTCGTTTGTTTATTATGGCAAAATCCACAACACTGTCTACAATTTCTCATGGAGCGGGGTGGGGATTGCATGAGCTTTATAGTGAGATGGTTATGCAAATGAAGGGATATTTTCGTTCAAAGTTAACTTGATGGACACTAAATTTGTTTGAGTTTTTGAAGTTAGGTTTCTCGGGGGGTCTGTTTTTTTTCCCCAACTCTGAGATCTGAAGTCTGTCTTTTCTGGACAACCTGTTAGCAAAGAACTATGTTAGCTACCTAGAAAATAGCCTTAGCCTGCTGACTCCTTTGACGTATTAGCCATCGTATTACTCTTTAACGAAAACCAAATAAATCCAAATTAGATAAACTCCAAGCACATTTTGAATAATTTAGCTGTCCTGTTGAACCAAGGTCTTATACTTGAGTGTATCGTGGACTCATATTACATTTTTACTAAGTCATTGGAGGTGTAGGTTCTAAGAGTAAATATTTAATTAAAAGAATTCACTGGATTTCCCACTTAGAGTCAGCAATATTTGATTTTGAAAGGCCCATTAAAATGTCCTTGCATGAAATCAGGCTATAGCCCAGTGGTCCTGGCGCTTCTTTCAATAAGCTGTTCCAGCCAAGAGAGCAATGCCAGGACTTTAACAAGCTGTAATTTTTATCATTTATGTGCTCTTCTTGTTTAGGGAAAATATTTGCCCTCTTAAGCCACAATATGTGAGAAATATCAATGTATGGCATGAAAAATAAGTTTATTTATGCCATGCAGTGATATTTCTAACATAATAAGGCTTAAGAATGCAAATATGAAATAAAAGGAAGAGCACATGATTGCTGACACATAATTGATTATTATATAATTACATAAAAAGGGGTAGCTTTTTCATCAAATGACGACTGAGGTTAATCGGTCGGATTCTAATTGGGTTGCTCAACATGTAAATAACGTGCAATTTTTTTCATAATTGTTTTGACAATTTTTACAATAAAAACCAGGTTTTGCCTATTATCATCTGATTTGCTTTAAAATTCTCAATTGTTTTCCATGGGATTAGTTCCAGCTGGCAGGCGTCCACAATTTGACCAATTTAAAGCCTATGGATTTACCCAAGTTTTTCATTTGAACATTTCAAGCAATTACCTTTTTCATGTTATATTTTGCAATGCAGGACAATAAGCACATTATGAATATAGGACTGTTATTTTTCCTAGTGATGTTATTACTGGTGCACCCATCCCTCTCACTGCAAATTTGTTGGTTTATTTTACAGGCAAAGTGCACATTGATAATATTTATGTAAGTGCAACCCTGAGTTAGCGAGGGAAGCTAATTTTAATGAGCATATTGCCTGGGCTTTGTGTTTGCCTGTGAAAGGAAACTGGTGCACCCAGAGATTACCTGTGCAAACACAGGGAGAACGCGCAATCATCACATAAAGAGCCCAGGCCTGCAAGGTCTCAGAACCGCGGCCACGCACTCCTGCTAACCCCTGCACTGGTGCACCATCACTGAGGGAATGACAGAAGCAGTCAGTCAAGTAAAACTGAGTTGTGTGTGGATTCCCATCCAGGTTCTTTGACAACTTTCCTCTCAATTGCTGAATTTTGTGATCCGCTGTGACAACCTCTGCTTTCTGTTTCTTGTGCAATAGAGAAGAGCTTAAAAGGCCAGTTTTAAATAGACTTCCTTCATTAAAAACTGGTCTTCAACCGAGCTGATCCTGCAGTAGAGCTTCCTTTTAATCCCCCGTGCACCCCTGTACGTGTCTCTTCTCTGAATATTAACCATAGAAGCACACTGATATGAACTGGAGACAACTTTTGGTTAGCTCAAAATGACTGACATTAAGGCACCGAGAAGTCACCCAGTGTAAGCTTTCTTCACTGGTGCTCCCGTGAGTGACAGCCCATGAACACTGGTTGAGTCATTATGACTGATTGCCAGTGGTGGCTAGTGAACCAAAAACTGTAGAAGCACAGAACATCCACAGCACAGAACAATGATTAGTCACAAACTTGTCTTTGATTTAGAAGTTCTCAAATGATAAGAATAAGCCATCGGCAGTCAAACCCACAGATTCCCTCCAAATGCAATGATACAGTGTTATTAAATTTAAAAATGTTTTGTTGATTTTACAAAAAAGATAAATGACTATGTTAACTTCCATATCTGCTTTGAGCACATTGTGCACTATCTTAGCTTCATGATTGTTTAATTACAGCAGAGAAAGCAAACATGAGATGCAAATATTCAAAAATGAATAGTGCTGATTGAAATGCAATTTTGCGCCAAAACACGTTTTCTGTCTTGAGTTTCCAGATTGAGGAAAACTGGCCACACCTGGTAATGTTGAGTACTTTTGGAGTTTGCATACAGTAATTTTAATTGAATGGTTGAAAACAGGCGAAGACCAGTCATTATTCTCACGAGATGCTCTGCGCTTCACCAGTTCTCACCAGCCAACACTGCAGAGTGCAGTCCAATCCTGATGGTCCTCTGCCTGATGTCACCGTGGAAACCATTCGGGCATTTCCCTGAGCAAGATAACTGAGTTAGCTGGACATCAGCGCTAAGTAAAGCCCGAAACAGCTCTTTATACTTCAGGTTATGTTCCAGGTTTGGGGGGATTTCAGATTTTACATAGTGCATTTACCCAACTTTCAGAGTTGCGCTTCATAAATTAGATCCCAGATCTTCCAGAGCACAATGTAATCATGTTTATGGTCCTTCAAAAACAAAAATTGCTTTTATTAACCAGCATTAGGCCCCCAAAACAATCAAGTTTCCCATAATCTCCAATAAAAATCCAGTTGTAAAAAAGTTTCCACTGTGTTGCATACTGCACTGCACACTTCATCCTTCCACAGCCGCAGAAGATTTTGAGCTAAGAACATCCTTTTTGAAAGTTTGGAAGGCAGTATAGATACCCTGTTGATGTCCAAGTAGAGGAGGGCATTTTAATAGTTAATTACAACCAAAACCATTACGTGGTCTTCTACTGAAGATATACCCCAATCAGCCAAAACAATAAAAAAAACCAGCCTAATATTGTGAAGGTCCCCCTTGCGCCCCAACTATTGATCAGCTCCGTCAAACTGGCGTCCACTTGAATTCACGGACCCAGGGTTCACCAGCAGAACGTATCCCAGAGAATCGCACTGCCTGCAGCAGCTTGTCTTCTTCCCACAGTGCATCCTGCTGCCATCTTTACCCAGGTAAATGGTGCTTGTGTACCCAGCTGATGCACATGGTGTTACAGAAAACTGGAGCGATTGATCTGGGGACCGTCATCAGTTGCCCCAGGGCCTAGTTAAAATGCTCACATGTCTATTGTAGGTGTTTTTGGCGGTGGGCTGGGGTGAGAATGGGCGCTCTGACAGGCCTGCAGCAGCAGGGAACAACGCACTGTGTGTTGTGACACATTCCTTTTGTAAAGATTTTTTTAGAGCTCAGCCACTTGTGCCACAGTAGCCCTTTTGTCGGTTTGGACCAGACGGGATAGTCTTTGTTGCCTTTGTGCATATTTGAGCCTTGGGTGCTCTACACTGGGTCACCAGTTCATGGCTTGTCCATTTCTGGACCGCTGTCTGCAGGTACTCATCGCTGCTGACTGGGAGCATCTCAGCGGCCCTGCTGCTTTGGAGATGCTCAGTCTGTTTTGAGTGGCCGAATTAATTTCGCCTTTGTCAGCATCACTCAGGACCCATTTCTCCCACATCCAACATGTCAACTATGAGAACAAACTGTTTGGTTATTGTCTAAGGCCTGCAGACAGATTGGGAGATAATTAACAGTATTTGCTTCAACTGTGAGTGTCTCTTTTTTTATTTCAAAGCAAAACATTGACAACAAAGACGAGGACTGGGAGGACCGGCCAATTACAAAAAGTCTTGTTTGGACATAGATGAGGGTTGATGTTGACGTTGAAAGGGAGTGTGTGTGTGTGTGTGTGTGTGTGTAGTATGTAGCGCATGCGCACACGTGCGAGTGTGTGTGTGTGTGTGTGTGTGTGTGTGTGTGTTTCCTCCCTTTCTTTTTAATGGGGTGAAGAGGGAAAAAAGGAGAGAAAAAGAGAGAAAAGAAAAAATATATAGTATATATATATACATATTTATTTTATGTACATATTTATTTATCAGTGAGTGGTTTTAATGGTTTGGCTCATAAGGGCAGTTCACCTATGAGCATTTGGGTACTCAGCTCACTTTCTGGTGGGTGAATGTTCACTAACGTGAGCTGATGCTCACCAACATTTTTTATTGGTATATATTTATTTTCTATTTTCCATGTACACTACATTAGCAAACAAGCAGAAAGGTTGCAAGCAGCAAATGAAATTGGCTACCAGTGTGGAAGTAACTGAGTGAACAATTAATTTGACGGTCATTTCACCGCTAAAGTACATTATCTGTGCTTCATAACAGCACTGAACACTCAAAAGAAAAGATCCATCAGGTCAAAATGACCCCTGTCTGAAAAGTCTGCTAACATTGTGGGAGATGAGGCAAGAATGACCCTCAACAGTCACCTTAATTTCTACGGTAATGGCGCTGGCGACGGACTAAATGGAATATTCACTTAAAATCGTTCAGGCGCGACTGTTTGCAGTAAACATTCACATTGCTGAACACGCGAGAGGTCAAGCCTCGAATAAGATGTGGCGATAAAATCACCTTCATGTCTTCTGCAGCCAGACCCTTCGCACTCAGTCCAGGGGGGTGTTGGACAAATCGCAATACCTTACATAGCTGGATAACCGCACAGAGTAAAACCTGGAACACCTCCTTTACTTCAGTCCATGTTCCAAATTTTTGAGGGTTCCAGGGTTTTGTCGTTGCAGCTCGTCAGCAAACTCAGTTGTCCTGTTTTGTAATACAAGACCCTGACCTACAGCTGCAAACATGAATTCTTAGTACGCATTACCCCTTTTGATGTGTGGTCACAAATATGTGATTAGAGTGCCCTTAACCAAACATAGACTGGTTGATGTAGCAGCCTCTAACTGCAAGTAATGAAGTTCTTGACTTGAAATTTTAAGGACGTGTAATTTGAATACAGTGGTTCGCTGATGGCTTTGTGCGTGTCCTTAGAGGAACTTCATGTGGAAATTGACTGGTAACTGAGTTCACTTCCGCGGAGAGGCAGGCATTATGTGTCATGGCGTGAAATGTTTATTGCTTCAGGTGTGGGGTAAGAAATTCATGGGTGTTATGAGTGATTTCATCTTCTTTTTAAATTCACAATTACCCCATGAACTCAGTATTAAGTTGTGGATATGAACTAATATGAACCTGTAGCCAAGGCATTGTTTGCTCCATGAAAGGCTTTGTTTGATTGGACAAAATGCAGCTGAAATAAGCAGCCGGGACCCCAATCACTCTGTGACAAATTTACAGTTTCAAGGGCCCAGGATTAAAGACGATGGTTTAATTACCTCCGTCGAGGAGGTTAGTTTTGCCTGCATTGGTTTTTCTGTCTGTTTGTCTGTCTGTGTACAAGATAACTCAAAAGTAATGAAAGAATATCTCTGAAATTTTGTGGGTGGGTTGCTATTACAGCAGGGATGGACCCTAGTGATTTTGTCCGTGATTGGTCAAACAGTATGGCCGCCATGGCAGCCATCTTGAAATCCTATGACACTCAATAACTGAACTTCCCTCCCAGTGATATCACTCAAATTTTGTGGGTTGCTTGGTCTCTCATCAGGGACAGAACCTATCAGTTTGGAAAGCATTGCATCAAACAATATGGCCACCATGAGAGCCATCTTGAAATCCTATGTTGCAGAAACTTTTAATTTCTTATGAGCCATGTTCACTCTGCAAGATTTTGACTGAGCTGCCTTGGCAGAGGATTGCAATCTCATAGTGCCTCTAGTTTACAAATAAGTCATTTTGACCAAATACTTCTGACCCCCTGAAATTGGAGGGCTGTGTGTGAAAATTGTCACACTTCCTATAGCGTCCAATCAGCATTTTTCACCCAAGGAGTCCACACTTCAAGTACATCTTACGTGTTTCATTTGAAATCCTTTGTGGTGGTGCGCTGAGCCAAAATGAATTTGTGTCACTGTCCAAATCATTTTGGACCTGACTGTAGATGGCGCTATAAAATATTATAAATGTGACAGAGCTTGGAAACCTGCTTTAAATTTCTCCTGGGTTTGATGAGTAATACTTTGACCTGGCAGGAGTAGGGATCGCAGGCAGAGCTCATACAATGGGAGGCAGAAATGAGGTTGCAACTGTTGAAAGAGGGAAGGTGTCCATCGTTATACTTGCCCTCAGATCAGAAAATTAAAAACTCAGATCAGAAAATCTTACACCATAGTCGGTGTTACATGTATGGTGAGCTGGGGTGTCGATCTGTCAGTGAGTGGCTGGGCAGGGCGGGGCTACACGTTTGATTGAAAAAGGGGGCCTTTAAGCACAGGTGTGTTAACCATGTATGGGAAATAAAAATCGTATTTTGTTTGAAACATGGTCAAATTGGCTCAGTTTGTGAGTCAGAAGGTTGAATGATAATTTAAATCAGCTGCCTAAGTTCATAGGTGGGGCAAACAAAGCAGAGAATTGTTATTTTAAAAACACAGAATTGCGGAGCTCCTAGTTGCGCCTCTGCCCTAGATAATGCCATGTTTTTTGTCGAGGGGCTCAAAGTAACTACAAGGCCCTTTTCCTGTCGAAAACAGGCTCAGCTGTGTAAACCGTTCGTTTGGGCCTTCTGTGCTGTCAGATTAAGATGCTTTAGCATTGATTGGCTCGCAGTTGCGAGGCTTACGATGCGCTAAAAGTTGTGTTTTCCCCGGAGGAAAGAGGCAACACTGAGCGGCTTAGTCAGAAATGTCTGAACATCGCAGCGAAGCCCACGGCTCATGTAAACTGAATTACCGTCACCCCCCCGCTGCCGTCACTCAATCAGAATTCATAACACCAATTCTTTAATCAGGAGTCGGATTCGTCTCATTAAAATTTTGGAATTGTCGTCGGCGAGTCATAGCACAGTACGCAGTAATCATAACAGAACATTCTGTGTTGCCTGGCAACAGTAGTCACACTCAGAGGCATGGGGCCAAGGGGGTCCTGTGGGGGGGTGGGGGTGCAGGCTCTTGTGGTAGTGAGTCATGTGAGCGCAGCAGAGTGGAATTATGGGTGCTTCTCCCTAGCGTGTGAGGATGTGGGGGACCATTTTCTCTAAATCTGGTTTGAACGCGGCATCACAAAGGCAATCGTCAGCTGACCTGGGAGACATTACCACACCCACGACTGTGCTCCTGCATTTGCGATGAATTGCCGGAGAACGGAAACGGCGGGGGTTATGGGCCTGACGTGAATATGTGACAATCGCTCACACGCTAATGTGAAAATATTACGAGTCGTTGATTATTAATGGAAAGCCTGTCTCACCATTTCAATTTCAATATATGCTGCGCATCACAATCAATCTGGATGTGGACGCATACGGGTGTAATGTGTGTCATGTGACAGACAGTGTTTGTGCAGCGGGATAGTGTTCAGACAGGAGATGGATAGTCCAAGTACTGGGAAATAAAAGTCCAGATATGTTTGTCTGTCCACCATCGACCTCAGTCAGAGGATTCAGTCATGAGTTCTGCCTTCCTGACTAAGTAGCTGAGCTGATAAATCCAGGTCATTGGATCAAAGAGGACTGATATTCCAGAATTTTCCACGTCTGGTCAGGACCGGTCAACAAATGAGAGACCTCAGTTGGAATGGCGGACACCATTGCTTGTTAGTCTTGAATTGTGGGTGGAAGAATAACATTGTCCATCAGGTCCAGAATTATTGGCTCCCTTAACAAAGATTAAACAGTTTGCATATCATGAACTGCAATCCTGAGTGGTAGTTCCAGCATATATGAGAATTATCTTATTTTATTTCAGTTCAAAGTAATCACTTTTTATATGAGAAGCGGTGGGATCGTTATCACCCCTGGTTTTGGTTGTGATGATTGAGAAAAGGATTCTTCTTACATTTTACTTCAATATTACCTGAAACAGGAAGTAGTGGATTGAAACAAAGGGCCCTATTTTCTGTCGTATGTGATACACTCATAAACCATCGCAACCTGGTCTGCAATCCCTCAATGGGAGTGGTTCTTCTGCGCATTATTTAAACATTTATCAAATGAGGTTGGGAGCAATACAGCCACCCAAAGTCGGGGCTCTGGTGTTTGCGCAAGAGGAAGTTCCACAAGTAACTGACTTTGTTAATTTTTATTAAGATGCTCGCCTGTATTTTGTGGGCATTAATAAATCATCTTATGAATTGCATTATTTATTACATGAAAGAAACTGCTTTGGTCCATTCTTGTAATTAAAAAAAAAAAATTTTGAAGTGCATGCAGGCCGTTGAAAATCATATACTGGTTTCACAGGACACTATGCCAGCTTAGAGGCCTGCTGGATATCCCATGCCACTCGCCGTATTAGCAGCAATATACTGTATTGCCCAGCATATTACAACCCTAATTCTGAAATAGTTGGGACAAAGTGTAAATCTTGAATAAAATCAAAATGCGATGACTTTCAAATCACACCAGCCAATATTTTATTCACAATAGAACAGAGATAACATAGCAAATGTTGAAACTAAGAAATTTTACCATTTTATCCACAAAATGAGCTCATTTCAAATTTGATGGCTGCTACAGGTCTCAAAAAAGTTGGGACAGGGACCTTTTTACCATGGTGTAGCATCCCCTCTTATTTCTAACACAGAGTGGAGGCATCTGGGCATTGAGGAGACAAGTTTCTTGAGTTTAGCCATTGGAATTTGATCCACTCTTGTTTAATACAGGCGTCCAGCTGCTGGAGAGTTTTTGGTCTCCTTTGACGTACTCTTCGTTTAATTATGCATCAAATGTTCTCAATCAGTGAAAGATCAGGACTGCAGGCAGGCCAGTTCAGCACACGGACTCTTCTACTACGATGCCATGCTGTTGTAATAGCTGCAGTATGTGGTTTTGCATTGTCCTGCTGAAATACACAAGGCCTTCCCTGGAATAGATGTCGTCTGGAAGGGAGCATATGTTGCTCTAAAACCTTTTATATACTTTTCAGCATTCATGGTGCTTCTTAAAACATGCAAGTGTCCCACACAATATGCACGATACGAAAGAATAATTCCGGTGAGTGATGCAGTGGCATCTGAGGGCCCGAAGATCACGGGCATCCAATAAAAGTCTTCAGCCTTGTCCTTTACACACAGAGATTTTTCCAGTTTCTCTGAATCTTCTGATGATGTTATGCACTGTTGATGATGAGACCCTCAAAGCCTTTGCAATTTGACATTGAAGAACATTGTATTTAAAGTATTCCACAATTTTTTGATGCAAACCTTCACAGGTAGGAGAGCCTCTGGCCATCTTCTGACAGAATCAGCCTCTCTAAGACATCCCTTCTATAGCCAATCATGTTACACACCTGATGCCAGCTAACTTACTTACATGCTAAATATTCTTTCAGCTCATTCCCTTATATATTAATTGCTTTTTCATACCTTTTTTGCCTGTGTCCCAACTTGGAGACTTTTTTCAGCCAGAAAATTTGAAATAAGCTCATTTTGTGGATAAAAATGTAAAATGTCTCAGTTTCAGCATTTGAAATGTTATCTACGTTCTATTGTAAATAACATATTGGCTCGTGTGATCTGAAAGTCATTGCATTTTGATTTTATTCACAATTTACACTTCGTCCCAACTGTTTTGGAATGGGGGTTGTATGATAACTATGTCATGTACTATTCAGTCATGTGAACACTAACTTATTATGATCTCCTGGTTCTTGGTGGGACGTTACAATTGTTTGCTTTGTTTTTGTAGAATACAGTGAATCTCAAAGCTCTGGCTGCTCACTGTGAAATTTTGTTATTGTCGCATGTCTTTTGCTTATCTCTCATGCACTGGTAAATCTCATACCGTCTCGCCTTGGTCTTATCAGTCCATCCAGGATAAATTGCCTATAAACGCAATCCCACAATTAAAAAATATCACTTATAATGAAATAAAAAGTGGAAAAATGCAAGGGACTCGAAGATGCCTTTGTGACTCCACCCTGAATCTCGTTGCCTGGGGCTCCTCGTTACCCTGCACCGGTCTCCGTCGAATCGATTTCATTCCTTCCTTCATCAGCACGAATTCCCATGCCCGCCCAAATCAATAAATATTGTTAACTAATATTTTAGGCGTGGTCTTATATTCATTAATTAGCATTTAAGGCCAAGGCAACTGTTATTTGGACTGAAATAGGGAGGAAAATTGGATCGCTTGCATCACAGACGTCCATGACCTTCTGTAAAAAATGTCTCTGGCCCTCCTAGTCAGTTTCTAAATGGTGGTGTCTGAAGGAATGCTATTTGACCATAAATGTTACTCTACCTCCAGGCAATTCTGTATTCTATACACTGTCAAGCACAGCAAAAGTAGGCTACAACACACACTCCTCATATAAGACATATCCCTTCCAAATTGAGAGGGTAGATTCAAATAAAAGCCCATAAACAGATTTTATCTCACTTTATCACAACTGACACATTTGTCAAACCAAGCGTGTACATGTAGAGTGAAGCTGGCTGTGAGAAACAACACACAAGCCCTGCAGTTAAACAGCATTAGTATCAATGTCAAATGTATGCCTGCAAGTAATAACACATTTTACATTGATGATACAATGAAATACAATACAATCAAGCTACATTATTTACTTTCATACCTTCATTTCCATGGCACACTGTTCTCTTTGGGGGGGCACAATGGCAAAATGAGAAGCAGTGCGGCATCGTAGCAAGAAGCCTGTGCGGTTGGACACCAGCCTGGGGCCTTTCTGTGCAGAGTCTCCTTGTGTTTGCGTGGGCTTTCTCCAGGTATTCTGGTTTCCTATCACAATCCAAACACATGCATGTCTGGCTAATTGGAGACTCTAAATTGCCTGAAGGTGTGTGTGTGTGTGTGTGTGTGTGTGTGTGTGTGTGAGAGAGAGAGAGAGAGAGAGAATGGTGGGTGAATGATGTGAGCACCCTGCATTGGATTGGCAAGCAGTCCAGGGTGCGTCCCCACCTTTAGGCCACAGTCAACTGTGTTCGACTCCAGCTCTCCAGCAACCCGACTAAAATGAAGTTGTGCTGATAATAGATGAACGGATGGATTGTTCAGTTTGTAAAAACCTTCTGGTGAAATTAAAAATAGGTTGCGCTTCAGTTTAAATGTGGTTCTCCCAAGTCGTGCGCAGCTAGTCTGATGTTTTAGGAAGATACTAAAAATCGCCTTGCGCAACCTTATTGAAAGGACACTACCTCTTGTACCCAGCAATTTGCATGGAAAATACCCCCCGAAATATTACCTCACCCACAATATTCATCTCTCATCCCAGTTGTGCTTAGGCCTGGGGCCCAGGCATAAAAAAGTATTTAATCCTGGTGGCTGGAGGAAAATAGGTGAAGACGTAGCGTCTGTATGGGTGCACATCATCAAACTTCAGGCACGCTGAGGAATCGGGCCCAATATAGTGTCTTCAGCATGAGTCAAATGTAAGTTTGAAAATAATATTTCCAATTTTACTTTAATTTTAATTCTATTTTATAATTTAGGGGAGACCAGGGCTTGTTGGCACACTTTTTTCACTCTTATATATTTCTTGGAATCAATACATCATATTAAAAAAAAAATGTACCAGATGAAAAACCAAAGCCTCAGGTATATATTTTGTGTATATTTTATGTCATTTTCATATCTTTTGTCAGTACAGAGTAATAAGCAATCAAATAGAGATTGTCACCATGTGACAAGTTGCCCCACCAACAGGTAAGTTGTCACACAATATGGGGTAAGATGTCACACTAGCTATTGCAACTAATTAAACAAGGACAAAATTATTGTTGTTGTTATTTTTTTACTTGAAAGTGAATAAATCTTAACATAAAATATTATGCAACATGCATTATGAAACTTATGAAACTCAAATTAGTCCTGGAGGATGTAGTAAAAAAACTCAACAAAACCTGACCTCACTAGTCAGTCCTGGAACATCCAGTCAGAAAATCTCAAACAAAACTTGACCTCAGTAGTCAGACTCCTCATCTGAGTCGCAGGTCTGGTAAACATAGATTGATTTGCCAGGGCTGCATTCTTCATGGGCCCAACCTTTGCATATTATGCACTGCACCCGGGTTTCTCCTGGGCGGCTGTTTCTAAATGGTTCTACACAGACCAGGCACAGGGACTCATCTTCTTCCGATGAGGAGTCATCTGGAGTTTTTCTTTTTGTACCTGCCCTCTGTTACTTCCCTGTGCTTTACTTCTTTGGTATTTTGGATTTGGTTGCCTTGCCTTTCTTTTTGAACAGCCTTTATTTCCCTTGGGCCTGCCTTTCAGTTTCAAGTGCCTCTTTCACAGGTGTGTCAGTGAGAATAGCAGTTTTTCTCTTCTTTCTCTGCTGGTTAACTTGTTTTTTTCACATGTGACAACTAACCCCCAAATGACTGAGACAAGTTGCCCCAAACTACCATGTTAGCTAATATTAGCTCTAGCTTAAAGTTAGCTTAAAACAGAACAATGACTGAGGTATGGCCTTAATATCTTCTCTAACAAGTCCACATGCATCACTGATAGGATTTTTATCTGAAAAAAGCTTATTTTAAAATATATAAAGTTAATATTTTTTACTTTGGGTTGTGGAAAATGGTTAATTGGTGCTCATCTCAACTTACAATATGTTGCTCTGTTCTCACATAGGACATGAGACCTGACCATGTAAAGGAAGGAAACTAGTATTCCACTTTTTAGTTGCACCCTCTAGTTGAGAAGATAATTGCAGTGTGACAACTTACCCGTGGGACAACAAGCCCTGTTCTCCCCCACTTTCAATGGTCTTTTGGTTTGCCATAATTTTTTCACTCAAGGTTTTCACAAAAAATAAGTTACTTCATGAGAAAAATCAAGTCATGAGAAAAATCTGTGTATTTGAAATGAGAGTACATTAATTGCCCTCATGTTTGAATTTAACATTTGGATTAATAGTGTGTACCAGACTATTTTTACTGTAGTTTTTCATGGTTAACCACAGTGATGTGGCTCGTCACAGCAGACTTCAGTGAGATGGTCCTTCATGATGAACTACAGTGAGATGATTCATGATGGTTGACATCAATTAAATATTTCTCCATGATCGAGTGAACTGGTCCTTGTTGGTGAGCTCATGTTAGATAATTCTTGGTGGTAAACCTCAGCGAGATGGTTCTTGACGGTTAACCACAGGGAGCATCTGATGATGCTTTTTGAAACCTGAGGACTATGAGGTGCTGATAAGGCCTCCAACTGTGACTTGTTTTTTTCTCACCATCTTCCTCCCTATACTGTGGAGGAAAATGTGTTTGCACCCTCCATCTGTCAAGTTTTCAACTGTGACCCGCTTTTGAAAAATTGCCCTGACGATTTTCAGTGGAATATTAAACCTTCTGCAGATGCTCTCGCTGCCGTTACCAGACTAATAAAGGTCCAAGACCATTGGTCCAGTTTGTAGTTACAGTTCTTTTGGGTTCTTCATGGTGCTGATGACAAAGGGTGTGCAGGCCCTCGTGAAACATGAAGTGATTGAAAGACTAGTGCTCCCTTACAATATAGATTCAATTAAGTTGAATTTCATTCATGGTTTAAATATGGAGGTTTTTTTTAGTGAGATTTATATTTAGGGGCGCCATTAGTTGTGAATCCGTGATCTGGAGAAAATTGATTAGTGATTAAATGAATTAGAAATTTTGGTTGGTCCATACAGATGGTACAGATTTTCTCATGTTGGCATCTTGAGTTGATCTCTCTCATGATATTATTTTCATGGTATCTTCCAGTCAGGAAGTACCAATAATTCCGGACCCCACTGTATGTACTACAGGCACTTCAGTTTTCAACAACTGAAAACAAATGAACTTAAGTGTCAGCGGTGGTTCTCACCCCACTAAACCAAGCTCAACATGTATCCACTGGTTTAAAAGAGCAGACCTGTGCTGTTTGAAAGTGCTTAGATATACAACTGTCCATGTACACATCAACCTGTCCAAGGCAATGTCACCCAGTCCATCTACGCGTCACCCAGTCCATAAACATGTCACTCATTCAGTCTGCACATCACCCAGTTTGTTTACGCGTCACTTAGTCCATTTACTCATCTTCCAGACTATGTACATGTCACCCAGTCCATGTTCACATTACACAGTCCATGTACACAACATCCAATCCATTTACGTTTTACCCAATTCATGTGCACTTGACTCAGTCCATGTGCACTCCACCCAGTACAGGTACATGTCACCAAGTCCATGTATACTTCACACACTCCATGTTCACATTACCCAATCCACATAGACATCACCCAGATCATCTACACAACCACCAATCCATCTACCCTTTAACTAGTCCATGTACATGACACCCAGTCCATATAGACATCACGCAGTCCATATACGCTTCACCTAGTCCATGAACACAACTCCCAGCCCAAGGACGCATCACCCGTTCATGTATACATCACCCTACACTGTGGTGGTTAATGACGTCGCTTTGTTTTTGTTGGAGTCAGTCTGTTCGAGCAGTTGAATCTTGCCATTTCTGGCTCGTTATTAGTTGATTTATGATCATTGCTATTGTTTGTTTATAAGATTTTATTTAAACATATGCTTTACTGCAGCTTTTTAGGTAGTTCAAGCAAAGTTTTAGTTCTCGCCTTTCTGTCCAACCACGTCCAACCTGAAACCGTTCTGTGGCTGCTTTGTCGCGCCACCTGTTTTGCATTGTTTGAATTGGCACTGTGGGCAAAGCGACGCTGAAAGCCAGCAGAGAATTAGTCTTGAAAAGAAGGGGCCTTGGTTTGACTGATGTTAAATATAGACTCTGCGATTTATTTGAGCACAGGTAAAAGGACATCTGTCAGAAAGGAATGGACAATTGACAGGCGCTGCTTACACAATGTCCGCTGCAACTTGATGACATCTAAAGTAGAGCAGTTTCCCTGGCAGAGGACGGTTGCACCTTTCAGTGAGAAAGTACACATATTTTACAATATTATTATTTCGATGGAATATAATGAACCTCAGAGTCGCTTGAATGAACTCTGGTGACAATTCAGTCAAATTGGCAAAATTGAGGAAAAGTTTGTGATGATTTTAGTTTGTTGCTGACATCCACCAGAGTTTTTACTTTGCATCATGTGAGCATTTTCTCTATTGCACGTCTAACCCTCTGTTGCATTCGAGTTTCAACAACCGTGCGTTCCTTTGGCTGGTTCACACCGTGCGTGCGGTAGTTTCTCGCAGACGAAGGCTTTCAGTCATGTGACCTTATTTGTGTCCTTGTTTAGTTCCCTCCTCTGTCTCCCTTGTGGTGAATGTTGTTTGTTTGTTTTCCCAGTGGACAGTGAGGACAGGGCAGGATGCAGTCGCGTCACAGGCGTGCTGGAGCACCTGTGCAGTGTGACTGCGCATCTCTGCATGCCTAAATGTGACTGAAATAGCTGATGAGATCAACCTGCTTCTTTATTTTTGCAGTGCATCTGCTGCTCTCCCCCGGTTTATGCATATGTCCCCCACGTGCTCAATTAACACCCCCATCATATGGCTATTTCCTGCCCACAGGCCTCTCCCCAGCATCCTTCTGTGCATATATCTGTTCCTTACGTAATCCACCGAAGGCAGTTCACCAATCCTTTGCTGAGCACACCTACCATCTCTCGCACCCTCTGCCATTTTAGGTCCTCAGTTAGCCTGGCATGCATGTCTTTGTACTATGGGAGGAAACCGGAGGGCATAGAAGAAAGCCACCTGGACACAGGGAGAGCATATAAACTCCTCAGGCTGGATTTCAGCCTGACACTCGCTTACTCAAAGGTGTCCGTCCTGCCCACTGCATCACTGCGATATCTCAATCCCCCACCCAGTACTTCAGAGGCTCTTCCCTGTGTTAGCTTCCCGGGAACTGGAGACAGCAGTCCTGACCTAGTGTCTTTAGCCTAGTCAGCCTTCCACAGTCTGTTTATCAGAGCACAGCCAGCCAATCGGAACACAGATCGCAGATTTCTCGAAGCATACTAGCTGACAAGATATGTAGTCAAAGCACTGCCGCAATGTCGCGGCTTTGGCAACGCTATAACATCAGCAGAGCATTTAGGTTACGTTGCGAGAACATTGTGTGCTAGCTTGGCACGCGCTGTGCTGTCACGTGCTGGCGCAGGTTTGGTGTTTTATTGGCGTATGCGTCACAGCGCGTCCTCTGCGCTCTTAACTTGCTGACTCTCAGGCCGATGCGCGCGAGGCATCCAGCGCCCAGACTGAAGATCTGTGTAGCTTAGCAACAGACTGCTGTGATATCAAAGATAGAAATACATTAGCAGTCCAGCTAGCATCTAATGTCAACAACAAACCTGGCAAGCCTGCTAGCAGGGGAGGGTTACCATATCATAACAAAATCATCGCGAAAAGCATCTCCCACGCTGTGCCTGCCCACTCCGAACCTCTCACTCACTCTCACTCTCTCTCTCTCTCTCTCTCTCTCTCTCTCTCGCACACGCGCTGACACACACACACACACACAAACACAGATACGCCCATGTTCGCACACACGCCAACATGGACACCCACTCCCGTGCTCTAAAAAAAGGGCTGGAAGGTGTTGTAACCTAGCAACAGGCAAGGTAATTACCGTGACCGAGAGGAGCTGGCATGGCGTGTAGCATGAGAAGGAACAGCTGATCAGACCGGAGCGGGTGCTCCAGGAGGGGGAAGACTAGCTTCAGCGGCCTGCTGCAGTGGACATTCTCCAGGGCAGGCTTTTGGTGGCTCACTGGTTTCCTCACTGGATGATTTATTGATCCGTGATTAATCGCATTCGCGAAGGAGACGCACGCATAGATATGCATGGAGAGAATTACATTAGGGGTGATATGGCTGCAGTGCATCAGGGCTGAGTCTCGGTGCATCTCCTCATCAGACGTCATGCAACTAGCGTCTTCAACGGCCATTTTGGACACTGATGAACCATAACGGTTGTGGAGATATGCGCATGGAAATTCCTCTGTGCCTGACAGTCATCATCAAAGTACATGCTGTGTGTTTTGAAAATGAGGTTCAGAGCAAACAGATGGTTCAGTGAACCTTACGGCTCTGTGGGGATGTCTATGCATCCCACAGCATGATGTGAGTTGGAACCTATCATGTATGAGACAGTGTGCTTATTTATTAACAGTATATACACACACACACACACACTCAACAATGAGCCAAAACATTATGACCACATGGCAAATACACTGTGGTCCTCCATGTGCCAAAAAACAGCTCTGACCCACCCAAGCATGGACTCTGCAAGACCACTGAAGGTGTGCTGTGGTATCTGGTACCAAAATGTTAGCTGTAGATGCTTTACTTCCTGTAATTTACAGGGTTTCTTCACACGTCTGTTTTGTTATTCCTGTACGCTCTGAAAATCTGGGGAGCGCACCTTGAACTCTTCCTTGTACTCCTCAACCCACTGCCAAACGATCTGTGCACTGTAACGGGACACATTATCCAGCCATTGTCGGAATACCGTTGCTGTGCAGAGGTGCTCCTGGTCCACAACAATCTGTAGGTGGGTGGCACATGTTTATTTAGCCAAATGAAAGCCCGGAGCCTGGGTTCCCCAACAGAACACTGCACGAAGCATCACACTTCCTCCACCAGCTTTTTCCTTCCCACTGCGCACTTTGGTGCAGCAAACAGCACAGATGTACCCAGCCATCCACGTGAGGGAAAAGAACGTGGGATTAATTGAACCAGGAATCCTTCTGGGAAACTCCAAGGTTTAGTTTGGATGCTTGTTGCCCATTGTTGTCACTTTCGATGACGGACAGAGGTTAGCCTGGGCACTCTGACCAATCTGCTGCTACAAAGCTCCGTACGCAGCAGGGTATGAAGCACTGGGTGTTGTGACTCATTCCTCCAGTAATGATCGTTAAAATTTTGTGACGTGCCACAGTAGCCCCTCTGTCGGTTTGGACTAGACCTACTTTGCTCTCATGAGTGAATGAGCCCTGTCACCGGGTCCTGGTTTGTCTCTCCTTGGGTCACGGTCCTTACGCCCGGCACTGCTCGCGGGAAACGCTCCTCGGGTCACTGTCCTTACGCCCGGCACTGCTCACGGGAAACGCTGCTCAGGTCACTGTCCTTACGCCTGGCACTGCTCACGGGAAACGCTCCTCGGGTCACTGTCCTTACGCCCGGCACTGCTCACGGGAAATGCTCCTCGGGTCACTGTCCTTACGCCCGGCACTGCTCGCGGGAAACACTCCTCGGGTCACTGTTCTTACGCCCGGCACTGCTCACGGGAAACGCTCCTTGGGTCACTGTCCTTACGCCCGGCACTGCTCACGGGAAACGCTCCTCGGGTCACTGTCCTTACGCCCGGCACTGCTCACGGAAAACGCTCCTCGGGTCACTGTCCTTACGCCCGGCACTGCTCACGGGAAACGCTCCTCGGGTCACTGTCCTTACGCCCGGCACTGCTCACGGGAAACGCTCCTCGGGTCACTGTCCTTATGCCCGGCACTGCTCGCGGGAAACGCTCCTCGGGTCACTGTCCTTACGCCCGGCACTGCTCACGGGAAACACTCCTCAGGTCACTGTCCTTACGCCTGGCACTGCTCACGGGAAACGCTCCTCGGGTCACTGTCCTTACGCCCGGCACTGCTCACGGGAAATGCTCCTCGGGTCACTGTCCTTACGCCCGGCACTGCTCGCGGGAAACACTCCTCGGGTCACTGTTCTTACGCCCGGCACTGCTCACGGGAAACGCTCCTCGGGTCACTGTTCTTACGCCCGGCACTGCTCACGGGAAACGCTCCTCGGGTCACTGTCCTTACGCCCGGCACTGCTCACGGGAAACGCTCCTCGGGTCACTGTCCTTACGCCCGGCACTGCTCACGGGAAACACTCCTCGGGTCACTGTCCTTACGCCCGGCACTGCTCGCGGGAAACGCTCCTCGGGTCACTGTCCTTACGCCCGGCACTGCTCACGGGAAACGCTCCTCGGGTCACTGTCCTTACGCCCGGCACTGCTCACGGGAAACGCTCCTCGGGTCACTGTCCTTACGCCCGGCACTGCTCGCGGGAAACGCTCCTCGGGTCACTGTCCTTACGCCCGGCACTGCTCACGGGAAACACTCCTCAGGTCACTGTCCTTACGCCTGGCACTGCTCACGGGAAACGCTCCTCGGGTCACTGTCCTTACGCCCGGCACTGCTCACGGGAAACGCTCCTCGGGTCACTGTCCTTACGCCCGGCACTGCTCACGGGAAACACTCCTCGGGTCACTGTCCTTACGCCCGGCACTGCTCACGGGAAACGCTCCTCGGGTCACTGTCCTTACGCCCGGCACTGCTCGCGGGAAACACTCCTCGGGTCACTGTTCTTACGCCCGGCACTGCTCACGGGAAACACTCCTCGGGTCACTGTCCTTACGCCCGGCACTGCTCGCGGGAAACGCTCCTCGGGTCACTGTCCTTACGCCCGGCACTGCTCACGGGAAACACTCCTCAGGTCACTGTCCTTACGCCCGGCACTGCTCCCGGGAAACGCTCCTCGGGTCACTGTCCTTACGCCTGGCACTGCTCACGGGAAACGCTCCTCGGGTCACTGTCCTTACGCCCGGCACTGCTCACGGGAAACGCTCCTCGGGTCACTGCCCTTATGCCCGGCACTGCTCACGGGAAACACTCCTCGGGTCACTGTCCTTACGCCCGGCACTGCTCACGGGAAACGCTCCTCGGGTCACTGTCCTTACGCCCGGCACTGCTCGCGGGAAACACTCCTCGGGTCACAGTTCTTACGCCCGGCACTGCTCACGGGAAACACTCCTCGGGTCACTGTCCTTACGCCCGGCACTGCTCACGGGAAACGCTCCTCGGGTCACTGTCCTTACACCCGGCACTGCTCACGGGAAACGTTCCTCGGGTCACTGTCCTTACGCCCGGCACTGCTCACGGGAAACGCTCCTCGGGTCACTGTCCTTACGCCCGGCACTGCTCCCGGGAAACGCTCCTCGGGTCACTGTCCTTACGCCTGGCACTGCTCACGGGAAACGCTCCTCGGGTCACTGTCCTTACGCCCGGCACTGCTCACGGGAAACGCTCCTCGGGTCACTGTCCTTACGCCCGGCACTGCTCACGGGAAACACTCCTCGGGTCACTGTCCTTACGCCCGGCACTGCTCACGGGAAACGCTCCTCGGGTCACTGTCCTTACGCCCGGCACTGCTCACGGGAAACACTCCTCAGGTCACTGTCCTTACGCCCGGCACTGCTCCCGGGAAACGCTCCTCGGGTCACTGTCCTTACGCCCGGCACTGCTCACGGGAAACGCTCCTCGGGTCACTGTCCTTACGCCCGGCACTGCTCACGGGAAACGCTCCTCGGGTCACTGTCCTTACGCCCGGCACTGCTCACGGGAAACGCTCCTCGGGTCACTGTCCTTACGCCTGGCACTGCTCACGGGAAACGCTCCTCGGGTCACTGTCCTTACGCCCGGCACTGCTCACGGGAAACGCTCCTCGGGTCACTGTCCTTACGCCCGGCACTGCTCACGGGAAACGCTCCTCGGGTCACTGTCCTTACGCCCGGCACTGCTCGCGGGAAACACTCCTCGGGTCACAGTTCTTACGCCCGGCACTGCTCACGGGAAACACTCCTCGGGTCACTGTCCTTACGCCCGGCACTGCTCACGGGAAACGCTCCTCGGGTCACTGTCCTTACGCCCGGCACTGCTCACGGGAAACGTTCCTCGGGTCACTGTCCTTACGCCCGGCACTGCTCACGGGAAACGCTCCTCGGGTCACTGTCCTTACGCCCGGCACTGCTCCCGGGAAACGCTCCTCGGGTCACTGTCCTTACGCCTGGCACTGCTCATGGGAAACGCTCCTCGGGTCACTGTCCTTACGCCCGGCACTGCTCACGGGAAACGCTCCTCGGGTCACTGTCCTTACGCCCGGCACTGCTCACGGGAAACACTCCTCGGGTCACTGTCCTTACGCCCGGCACTGCTCACGGGAAACGCTCCTCGGGTCACTGTCCTTACGCCCGGCACTGCTCGCGGGAAACACTCCTCGGGTCACAGTTCTTACGCCCGGCACTGCTCACGGGAAACACTCCTCGGGTCACTGTCCTTACGCCCGGCACTGCTCACGGGAAACGCTCCTCGGGTCACTGTCCTTACGCCCGGCACTGCTCACGGGAAACGTTCCTCGGGTCACTGTCCTTACGCCCGGCACTGCTCACGGGAAACGCTCCTCGGGTCACTGTCCTTACGCCCGGCACTGCTCCAGCCCCTTCCTTATTGCACTGGCCCAGTCACCTGCCCAGTATAAAACAAAGTTTATTTTTGCTCATCACCGGTCAGATCCTGTTCAAATTCTGATTACATCTTCTGATGAGAATAAATATGATTCACTTTCTAAGAACAAATTTGCCCTGAGATAAAACATTAAATATTCGCTGAGAGCACAAGCTACTGAGGCTGTGCAACCATTTATTTTCCTTTTTTTTCTCAGCAAAATGAATGAGCTAATTGCCATTTTCACATCAAAAATGTGCTTCCTCTCACGTAGCCGGCACAATTTCTCACAGCTTTTCATAAAGTGGTTTGGTGACAGGGATCACATGACAGAAGCGTTTGTTCCTCAACACGGCTGAGAATCAGAGTTTCACTGGGAGCAAACGGTTTACTGTTTGGATTCACTGTCAAACTGTGATGGGAAAAAAAAGCAAGGATGCCGAGTGTCTGAACTCACCCAGATCTAGACTCTGTCAAAGAACGGAACAAAATCACTAACTGAAAAAACAAAAACTAACTGGAAATTAATTATGTCAAAGAATGCCATTCCACAGCCATACCACAATTCCATCACAATTGGATGGGAGACCACTGAGGAAAACCAGGTTGCTGCTGGAAGAGGTGTTGGTGGCCAGTAGGTGGCGATCTTCCCTCTGGTGGAATAATCCCCAGTGCAGTGATGGTTCCCCGATGTCATGGTTAAAGCCCCAACCTGGCTCTTCTGACCTGCCACCTAATCATCCCCTGATCTAATTGGCTGTGCAATTCCTCCTCTCTCAACCCCCAGGGCTCCCTTGAAAAAGAAATTTCAATCTCAATGGGACTTCTCTGGTTAAGTAAGGGTTAATTAAAAATAATAAATCATCTTTAACCCCAAACATCTTGATCGGGGAGGAACTTTCAAAAGTCCCCCAAAAGTTTGTGGCATCGTTTCGACAATCATATGCAATGTTGCAATATGTACAGTGCTGTGAAAAAGTATGTACCCTTCCTGATTTTTTTTTTTGCTTATTTCTCACACTTAAATGTTTCACATCATCAAACAAATTTTTGTATTTGACAGAGATTACCTGAGTAAATACAAAATGCAGTTTTTAAATGATGATTTCATTAGTTAAGGGAAGAAAGCTATCCAAACCTACCTGGTCCCATGTGAAAAAGTAACTTCCCCCTTAACCTAACCTTACCCTCGGCGACAACAACTGCAATCAAGCATTTGCAATAACTGGCAATAAGTCTTGCGCTTTGCTGTAAATGAATTTTGGCCCACTCTTCTTTGCAGAGTTGTTTTAATTTAGCCGCATTGGAGGTTTTTTGAGCATGAACGGTCTGTTTAAGGCCATGCCACAGCAATCAATCGAAAAAAAAACAATCAAATTTAAGTCCGGACTTTGCTTAGGCCACTCCAAAACCTTCAGTTTGTTTTTTTTTAAGCCATTCAGAGGTGGACTTGCTGGTGTGTTTCGAATTATTGTCCTGCTGAATAACCCAAGTGCACTTGAACTGATGGTCAGACATTCTCCTTCAGGATTTTTTGCTAGAGAGCAGAATTCATAGTTCCAACAATTATGGCAAGTTGTCCAGGTCCTGAAGCAGCAAAGCTGCCCCAAACCATCACACTACCACCACCATGTTTGACTGTTGGTATGATGTTCTTTTTATGAAATGCTGTGTTAGTTTTACGCCAGATGTATTGGGACGTACGCCTTCCAAAAAGTCTTATCAGTCCACAGAATATTTTCCCAAAAGTCATCAAGATGTTTTTTGGCAAATGTGAGACAAGCCTTTGTGTTCTTTTTGGTCAGCAGTGGTTTTTGCCTTGGAACTCTCCCATGGATGCCATTTTTTCCCAGTCTCTTTCTTATTATTGAATCATAAACACTTACTTTATCTGAGGCAAGTAAGGCCTGCAGTTCTTTAGATGTTGTTCTGTGACCTCCTGGATGAGTCTTCGATGCGCTTTTCCGGTGGGTCGGCCACTCCTGGGAAGGTTCACCACTGTCCTAAGTTTTCTTCATTTGTGGATAATGGCTCTCACCGTGGTTCACTGGAGTCCCAAAGCCTTAGAAATGGCTTAGTAACCCTTTCCAGACTGATAGAAGTCAATGACTTTGTTTCTCATTTGTTCTTGAATTTCTTTAAATTGCGGCATTATGTATTGCTTTTTGAGATCCATAACCCTACTTCACTTTGTCAGACTGGTTCTATTTAGATGATTTCTTGATTCAATAGGTCTGCCAGTAATCAGGCCTGAGTGTGGTTAGTGAAATTGAACTAAAAAATGTGGTTAATCACAGTTAATTCATGATTTAACTAGGGGGGTAATTACTTTTTCACATGAGCCCGGGTAGGTTTGGATAGCTTTTTTCCCCTCAATAAATGAAATCATAATGTAAGAATTGCATTTTATTTGGGTTATCTTTGTCTAATATTAAGATTTGTTTGATGATCTGAAACATTTAGGTGTGAAAAATATGCAAAAAAAAATAAGAAATCAAGAATGGGAGCAAATACTTTTTCACAGCACTGTATTTCCCACCAGAGTTGCATCCATTTTTGCCCAAGATCTTGATTGACAACAGGAGAGTCAAACCAATCTGAAAAGCCTTCTGCAGCACATCCCACAGACTCAGTGTGCCAAGGTCAGAACTCGGTGGCCAATTCATTTGTGAAAACGATTCTTCATGCTCGGTGAACCACTCTTTAACAATTTCAGCTTAATGAATCTTTGCATTGTCATCCAGAAATATACCTATAACATCAGGGATTTTAAAAAATCCATTGATGGGGTAACCCGGTATGTCAGTACATTTGGATAGTCTGCTGAGTTCAGTTTATTGCCGCATAATGTTACTGAGCCCAGACCTGACCGACTGGAGCAACCCCAGACAACAATACCTCCAGAGGCTTGTACAGTACAGTGAGCTCTAAGCATGACAGGTCCGTCGCTTCATGGGCTTCCTTTCTTACCCTGACGCGCCCAACGCTGTATAGTGGGGTAAAACTGGACTCATCAGACCATGTGACCTTCTTCCACACTCCATGTTTTATGATCCCAGCAAATTGAAGTCCCCTTTTCCTCAATCAGCCTTGCTAACCATCGGCTTTCCTGTGGCCTCACAGCTTGTAAGTCCCAGTCCGGTAAGTTCAAGACACATTGTGCGTGTCGAAATGCACGTATTTTCAAAATTAAACAGCCATGAGTTTTGCTGGCAATTTTTTTTACGAGCCTTCGCCAAGCATTTTTTCTGATCTCCAATAACAATTGTTCATGTACGCATTTCTTCATCGAACCTGATGGTTCATCACTATCCTTTCAGTTTTTCATAATGCATAAGACAGTTATTTACCCAATTCCAGTGACCTCAGTAATCTCCTCAGTTGTTCTCTTTAATACAGATCAGTAATCTGGCCCTCTTGAGACACAGGAATGACTTTTCCGCAACCCTAGGATACGGCTCTTGAGATGGCTGTATAAGAAATGAGAAGCTAGACATTGCATCAGTCAGGGTTAAAAGAATTATTTCCAGCTGAAACATATTAATCACTGCAATAATGATTTAATCAAATTTGCTAATTTAAATACAAATTGGGATTACAGTGTATGTATAATGATCTGAAAATTCAGCAGAATGACTTCTTCTCTGAGCAAGTTAGGTCTGAATAAAGTGTTCTCTCCAGTATCTATGCAACCGCAGTTATAGCACAGGGTGGGTCAAGAGCTTTACAGTTATGATGCAGCATTGCATAGTGAATTGAGGACTGGAATATGCTTTCCTGAGTATCAGTGGCTTGTACTATATCTCCTGAATTTAAATCAAATCTGATGTGACAAAATATGACACAAAGGAAACTGGCTTTTAGGTGATCTATGGCCACTAGGGTTACAAGATCTAATCCCATCCTTGTGATGTTTCCATGTCGTGATATTAGTAGCCTCACAATTATCAAGCTGTCTTCTTGTAGTTGTGTTATTTTTGCGGTGTTGTCTGTAGTCACAGACTATGCCTGATCTCAGTGGTCGCTGTGTTTCCGGTGTCTGCAGTCTGTGTGTTTCTGTTGTCAGTTGTCATAATGGATTTTTTGTGTTGGCCGTCACATTGTGTTTCTTCTGTTCGCAGTCACGGTGTTTTTACTTTATGTCGTCACTGTGTTTTTGTTGTCTGCAGTGTTTCTGCTGTCTGTAATTATTGTGTTTTTGTTGTTTTGAGTCACATTGTTTCTGTTGTCTTAAGTCACTTTGTGCCTCTATTGTCTGTAGTCAGTGTGTATTTGCTGTCCATAGGGTTACGACCCGGTCTAGGTAGCGCGGCCACTGGTAGATAAATGAAGGAAGCACGGGGAGAGAAAACTGCGGCAAATACAAAAGAACCAGAAAGCTGCCCAGCACTCCGGTCCCTATACTGCCTAACCCGAGCTAACTAAGACCTACCGCTAGTCTTCGAAGGTTTACCAGGCACGGGGCGGCTTTTAAACACGTAAATCCAGAACACTCTATCCAAGAGCGCGGACTGAGCGAGTGAATCGTGTTGCCCCTTCGGAAACAAGTTTCCACCCAGAGTCACCCCCAAAAATAACAAAGGGAAAATAACAAAGCAAAACAATAAAGAGGTATCTCGATGGAAGGATGGTAGGATCCAGCTGGGACTACCCTAGCTAACCAGAGTAACCGAACAGCACACAGAAGGGGCGAGACGAGCGAGGTAGTCAGACAACCGAATCACAGTCAAAAACCGGGCATCTATTACCGAACTACCAGATGGAAGGGCAAAAGCAAAAATCGAAGTCACAGAGCGACAAGCCAAGGGTCAACCACAGAAATCCAAACAAACCAAAAACAGGGCAAGGCAAGAATCGTAGGTCAAAACAAACACAGAAGGCAATCGAAAAACTCACAGTTCAGAAACGCTAATACATAATAATTCAGGCCCAAGCAGAACTAATACCAGGGCAGAGGTCATAACAGTAGTCACACAGTATTTCATCTGTCAGTGGGCACAGTGTGTTTCTGCCATCTTAAGTTGTGGTCTGTGATTCTGTTGTCTACAGTCACAGTCAGGCCTGTAATGTCATTTTAGGGGCAACCAATCTGTTGCAGTAAATTTGTTGGATAGCAGGAAAGGCCACATACTCAGGGCACCAAGGCTAACAAGTAAAACAAAATGAGTCCACGGAAATTATGAATGTAACTGAATGATTTTGTTTAATATTGTATATAACTTTCAGTGAAATAAAAAACAATGCGTGTTTAAAAGAATACCTTGATATTTCATGTAAGAATCTGTCAGAACAAAAAAGAAAGAAAAGAAAAACCTAACTAGCTGTTGCTATACAGAGTTAAAAAAGCCAAGCTGGTATCTGGCCTGATATTTCAGGATTGCCTCCTGCCAGATAATGCCTCCCCCCTCCCGCATTAAGGAACTGTCAAAAGCTGTTATACCTCTTATATTAATTAATGACCTCAAATATGTAATGCCAATATGAGCCATCAAGTTTTAAAACGCAACATTTGACACCTAACCACCAAACTCAGGGGGCATGAGGGCCGTGGTCATAATGACTGCCATGAAATTCCTGCTGAGGTCACAGTGCACATGTTCTGGATGGAGTCAGTGTGTTTCTGCTCTCTGTTTTCACATTGGGTTCATGCTACTTGAAATCAGGGTTTCTGCTCCCTGTTATAAGTTGTCAAAGTGTCTCTCTGCTGGCTGTAGTGCTGTTTGAGCTGTCTGTGATAAAATTGTATTTTTGCTGTCTGTGGCCACAGTGCATTTCTGCTGTCTGTAATCAGTGTGTTCCTGCTGTCTGTAGTATCAGTGTAATTCTGCTGTCTGTAATCAGTGTGTTCCTGCTGTCTGTAGTATCAGTGTAATTCTGCTGTCTGTTATCAGTGTGTTCCTGCTGTCTGTAGTTAGAATGTACTTCTGCTGTCTAGTTATATTGAGTTTCTGTTGTCTGTGGTTACTCCGTGTTTCTGTTGTCTGTTGTCTCTGTATTTCAGTGTTCCAGTTATCTATGATCACAATATATTTGCTGTCTGTTGTCAGTGTCTGTGCTGGCTGTAGTTACACAGTGCTTCTGCAGTCTGTTGTCAGTGTTTGTATTTCTGCTGGCTGTAGTCGCCCTGCGTTTCTGTTGTCTTGGTGTGTTTCTGTTTTCCGCAGTTACCTCCACTAAAGAGCCTGTTTTCATTACTGTTGGTTTATTCGTTAGCAGGACTACTCAAACAGTTAAGGGATTTTGATGTAATTTTCTGGAGGAGTCAGGGACAGTACAAGGAACAGTCCATTACCTTTTGGTGGTGATCTGGATCACCGTCCGCATCCAGGAGTTTTTTTTAAAGGATTCTTTACCGTTGTGGGATGGGCTTGGCAGAGGTTTGCAGGTCCTTGTTGAGGAGGAAGCAGATGATGGGGTTGACGCCAGCCTGGGCGAAGCTCATCCACACCGTGGTGGAGAGGTAGCGGTGTGGGATGGTGTCTGTAATCACAGCGTGTCTCTGCAGTCTGTAATCACAGCGTGTTTCTGCTGACAGTTTTCACAGCGCGTCTCTGCGGTCTGTAATCACAGCGTGTCTCTGCTGTCTGTAATCACAGCGTGTCTCTGCTGTCTGTAATCACGGCGTGTTTCTGCTGACAGTTTTCACAGCGTGTCTCTGCAGTCTGTAATCACAGCGCGTCTCTGCAGTCTGTAATCACAGCGTGTCTCTGCAGTCTGTAATTACAGCGTGTTTCTGCTGACAGTTTTCACAGCGTGTCACTGCAGTCTGTAATCACAGCGTCTCTCTGCAGTCTGTAATCACAGCGTGTTTCTGCGGTCTGTAATCACAGCGTGTCTCTGCGGTCTGTAATCACAGCGTCTCTCTGCAGTCTGTAATCACAGCGTGTTTCTGCGGTCTGTAATCACAGCGTGTTTCTGCTGATAGTTTTCACAGCGTGTCTCTGCGGTCTGTAATCACAGCGTGTCTCTGCTGTCTGTAATCACAGCGTCTCTCTGCGGTCTGTAATCACAGCGTGTCTCTGCGGTCTGTAATCACAGCGTGTCTCTGCTGTCTGTAATCACAGCGTCTCTCTGCAGTCTGTAATCACAGCGTGTTTCTGCGGTCTGTAATCACAGCGTGTCTCTGCGGTCTGTAATCACAGCGTCTCTCTGCAGTCTGTAATCACAGCGTGTTTCTGCGGTCTGTAATCACAGCGTGTCTCTGCGGTCTGTAATCACAGCGTGTTTCTGCTGTCTGTAATCACAGCGTCTCTCTGCAGTCTGTAATCACAGCGTGTTTCTGCGGTCTGTAATCACAGCGTGTCTCTGCGGTCTGTAATCACAGCGTGTTTCTGCGGTCTGTAATCACAGCGTGTCTCTGCGGTCTGTAATCACAGCGTCTCTCTGCAGTCTGTAATCACAGCGTGTTTCTGCGGTCTGTAATCACAGCGTCTCTCTGCGGTCTGTAATCACAGCGTCTCTCTGCAGTCTGTAATCACAGCGTGTCTCTGCGGTCTGTAATCACAGCGTGTCTCTGCGGTCTGTGGTCACCGTATGTTTGTGCTGGCAGGAGTTACAGCGTGTTTCTCTTCTTTGCAGTTACAGTGCATCTGTGCCACAGTCAGTGTTTCTGCTCCCTGTTTTCTAGGTTTATGTTTCTGTTGGCTGCAGTTGGCGTTTCTGTATTATGTGTCTAGTATCTGAGTTACTGCACATTTCTGCTGTGTTGCGGCGGTATGTTTCTTCTGTCTGTAGCTACAATGTACTGTATTTCTGCAGTCTGTAGTCAGTATGTGCAAAATGTGTTTTTGCCTATTGTAGTTAGTGTTTTTACTGACTGTTACACAGGGCATTTCAGCTGATTGCAGTCACACAGGGTGGATCTCAAAGCCTAGGCAGCATCCTTTGAAGGCTGCATTTTTGGGGGTCGTCACTTAATTCCATTTGCCGAACTGACGTAACATCATTTCATCTCTGTATTACAGCTTTGGTTTAAGTGAGTTGGCACTAGTTTCGCTAATCTTAACCTTAACTCTAACCCTTAACCCAAAACCTAGCCCTAGATTTAACCTTGTCCCTTACCCTAAATGTTAGTTTGGCAGATGGAAGTGAGTGACGACCCCTAAAAATGCAGCCTTCAAAAGGATGCGGCCTGTGCTTTGAGATGTGATTTTGCTGTCTGTTGTCGTTTCACAGTGATTTTCAGCTCATTGTAGTTACACTGCAGTTCTGATGTGTGTCGTCTGTGTTTCTGCTGACTGTCGTCACAATGTGCGTTTGCCATCTGTACTCACAGTGTGTGCCGCTGTGTCGCAGGTCCTGAGGCTGCGGTAAAGCGGAGTCTCCGGGGGTGAAAAGGACCAGCCTGTGCTCTGGAGCGAGAGAGTGGGGCGCGTGCATGAAAAATGGGGAGGAGCAAAATGAGGTTCCCCAGTTCCTGCTGAGTCGAGGGGGCGGAGCAGCCACGAGGACGGAGGAGCGGGCCTCCAAAGGGGGAGGAGGAGGAGGAGGGGGGGTGAGCGGGAGGAGACGGGACAGAGAGACTACAGAGTGGAAGGGATGGCCAATGGGAGCGAGATCAGCGAGGGGCCGGGCGGGGCTCTGGCGGCGGTGGTCGCCACGGGAACCATGGTGGTGGGCGGGGACTCCACAGGGGGCGTGTCCACCTACATTAAGCTGGTCCTTCTGGGCCTGATCATCTGCATCAGCCTGCTGGGGAATTTGCTGGTGTCCCTGCTGGTGCTGCGGGACCGCTCCCTACACAAGGCTCCCTACTACTTCCTGCTGGACCTGTGCCTGGCCGACACCATTCGCTCGGCTGTCTGCTTCCCCTTCGTGCTGGTGTCCATCCGCAGTGGATCGGCCTGGACCTACAGCGTGCTCAGCTGCAAGGTGGTGGCTTTCATGGCCGTGCTCTTCTGCTTCCACGCCGCCTTCATGCTCTTCTGCATCAGCGTCACCCGCTACATGGCCATCGCCCACCACCGCTTCTACTCCAAGCGCATGACCTTCTGGACCTGCGTTGCTGTTGTCTGCATGGTGTGGACGCTGTCCGTGGCCATGGCCTTCCCGCCCGTTTTTGACGTGGGCACCTACAAGTTCATCCGCGAGGAGGATCAGTGCATCTTCGAGCACCGCTACTTCAAGGCCAACGACACCCTGGGCTTCATGCTCATGCTGGCCGTGTTGATCCTGGCCACCCACGTGGTCTACATGAAGCTGCTGCTCTTCGAATACAAGCACCGGAAGATGAAGCCCGTGCAGATGGTCCCAGCCATTAGCCAGAACTGGACCTTCCACGGGCCTGGTGCCACGGGGCAGGCGGCCGCCAACTGGATCGCAGGTTTTGGCCGGGGCCCGATGCCGCCGACCCTGCTGGGGATCCGGCAGAACTTACACAACCAGAACCGGCGGCTGCTGGGCATGGAAGAGCTCAAGGCGGAGAAGCGTCTGGGCCGGATGTTCTACGTCATCACGCTCTTCTTCCTGCTGCTCTGGTCGCCCTATATCGTGGCCTGCTACTGGCGGGTGTTCGTCAAGGCCTGCACCATCCCACACCGCTACCTCTCCACCACGGTGTGGATGAGCTTCGCCCAGGCTGGCGTCAACCCCATCATCTGCTTCCTCCTCAACAAGGACCTGAAGAAGGGCCTAATGGCCCACCTCCCACCCTGCTGCAGGACTAAACCTCAACGACCCAGAGAGCCTTACTGCGTGATGTGAGGGGTGGGGCAGGGGCGGGGCAAGGCGTGGATGTAAGGATGGGACATGAGCAGGGCAGCGGATAGGGACTGGCTTTGTGCAACCCGGAGTTAGATGATTTAGGGAAGGAGGTGTCAGGGAGGGATCGGTGGTGTCAGATATCAGTATCCGCCTCGAGTCCGTTTTCTTCCTGTATTTTCTCCCGACTTATGGAGTGGGCCAGGGGCCTGGATATGTGCTGTCAGAAGAGGATGAGTTTGGAATGTAGTGTTGGATAAACTCTTACTTGAATTGGTCTTACTATGTAGGCGACTACTCGAAAATGTGAGCATCATAAGTCCCTTTACAAAGGGGTAAAAATACAGTTCTCTGAACAAAGGGAATAAGTCCCAAGTTGTAATATACCCAAAATTAGAATATGTACCATAAGTGGAATGTTTTGCAGAGTAATTCCCTTTAAAATCAACTTCAGTGCATGTTTATAATGACAGTATTAATATTTGATAAGTCTTAAATCAAACAAAGGTACAAAAATAAACTCCAGTCCCACTCATACCTTTAATTCTCCATGTATGGATGAGAATCAGCTCAAGCAGGTAATTATTAAGTATGAAGTCGCTCAAGTCATCTACCTTTTGTGCATCATTCTGACGACAGGAGCACCTGACCTTTACTGAGGCTCTGGTTGAGCAGTCTTTTGGGGTCATCAAGAAATGACATCATTATGCCCTGCTTTTGAGAAGGAAGTCAGTTTGTCTGCTAAAAGGTGTTATCCTGTAAAAAGAGAGGTGGCAGGTGTGTGAAAATGGGAAATGGTGTCAGGTCTGTCAAGGGCACTGACGCAGGGATACGGGAATTGTATTTTGACTCCCGTCATTTATATACATAATCTTTTCACATTTGTTTTCCAATTTCCAGTACAACAGACGAGCAAAAGCTCAAACAAGGCAGAGGGCTGTTACCTTACAGCATCGGGCCAAGTATTGAAAGTGGTCTGTTATCTACTTTTGAAGTCCGGCAGCAGTATAAAGTCCTTATACAGATCTTATCATTATTGGTTACTGTAGGAGTGGCAGGCAAATGGAGGAGCGTAAGGGCAGTTGGCGGTGTGGTGGAGGTGTGGATGAGCGAGCGGAGGGAACGGACGGAGCTGGGCGGGAGAGAACAGGTGGAGGAGGAAGCTCTGAGGTGGGGAAGAGAGGAGGTATGGAGGAGATATACCTTGTGGTCGACCAGACGAAGTTGCTGAGCAGGTAGAGATGTGAAATGGGTGCAGGACAGGAAACAGGTGGAGATAAGGAGGAGAGAAAAGGTGGAGGAAAGAATGTTGAAGTGGGAGAGAGAGGAGGAGTGGAAGAGATACCTGGTGATAGAGACGAGTATTTGGATTTGGTGGAGGTGTGGAACGGGTGGTGTGAAAAGGATGGAGGGAGAGGTATAGAGGGTTGGAGGAGACCGCAAATAGGAGTTTACAGTACAGTCTCGGAAGTGTTTGGATGGTGGCAGAATTTTTGCTTTGTGATCTTCAGTACATTGGACTTCAACACACCAAACATAAGGATAACTTAGTTACTTTCAGCTTTCAATGGCTGGCATTTGTATCCATTTTCTGTGAACCACGTAGGAACCGAAGCCCGTTTTATACCTTCACTGTTCAGACACTTCTAGACTGCCCTGTATCAGAGGAACTGGGATGGAGGAACATTCTGCAAGTTTTCCAGTTTTAGAAATGCACTTGAATGGCTTTTCCAAGTCCCCTGGTATTACAGTTGCGAAGCCTTTTTAGAATTAGACTGGGTAATCAGAAAAATTGAAATGTAAAAGCTCACAAGAGAGTAACCAGAATGTTTACACGTCTTCGAGGAGTTCAAAATTTGAATTTCGTCCGCGAGCATAAAGGAAATACGGAGAACGGTTTTTACTTGACCTTAATTTGCACACAAATTGATCAGTTGTCGATCAATAGAATCGTTTTGCAAGTTTGAGGGTAACGAGACTTGGAATGAAACAGCGGCCAGATGCATTCTGGGACACAGAGATTGTAATTTGAAAGTGATTGTTGCCATGGGGAACGGGACATTTAGCAGGACTTTCAGTTGAACACCCCTTGCCCCGTGAACTTTTCTCATATTAAAAGAAAACGAATAACATCGTCACAAAATACTCGAGGACTATCGATAATTGTGTCACGGCCTTATGCCCCAAATGCAGAAGGGGTATGTGCACCCACCACCAGAGACCAATGACCCGTTGGTCCTCATGATGCCATTAAGCGCTAACGAGGATCGACGAAGTTGCCAACACCTTGACACGACTCCTGTCGAGGGGGACATGAGAATTCGCCCTCTCAACCTTCAAATACTAAAGAAATAAACGTCGGTGCAAGAGAAAGAAAGAAAGAAAAAAAAAAAGAAAACCACCGAACATTTTTTTTGCCAAATCATGACACAAGAAACAAGTTTTGCACGACAAAGCGAAGAGGCTTAATTAAAAAAAGAAAAAACAAAACAGACAGAACTGAGGTCCGCGGGATTAGGCCCAAGGACCTCTCTTGACCCAAGGTTCTTTGAGATGCTTTTTTTCTCTATTATTGTGGGGGGTGGGGGGGGGGCTGTTGGGGATGGTGGGGGCATTATGAAATGGGGGTTGGGATGAGTGGTACACCGTAAGAGAGGGTTGAGGGAGTTTGGTGGGGGGGGGGGGGGCGGGAGTTTACAAGACAGGTGGGAGGTTGGGGGGGGGGGGGGGGGGGCGCGTGGGCGGGCAGGGCTTGGTTTTTTATCAACAAAAATGCCTGTTTGAACTCTTCAGGCAGAATATCTTTTGTAAATGAACTGTGACCTCTGTATTATTTCCTGTGTATCATACGTTACAGAATTCAAGCTTCAAAGCTGGTGGGCTGGTGATCATTGAGTTTTTACCACGCATGTGTGTGTGTGTGCGTGTGTGTGCGTGAAAGAGGAGAGAGGATGACTGAGCAGGTATCTGTGTACGTGAGTGTGTGTGACTATTACTTGACTTGAGAATGGGGGGGTGGGGAGGGATGATTCAGTGGACTTTTTGAGGTGGAAATGGCCATAAACAAGATAGGCTTTTATTTTGAAAAATGTAACTCCTGCTCGTTTCCTTGATTTTGAGCTAGAGCTGACTTCAGGGACTGGTGTTAGCTCTTGCATCTGATTGGACCAAACCCAGTCTCTGCAGTGGCACCGATTCACCACCTGTCTCCACTGCTTGGTGATGCATTTCGCCACTGTTCAGAAAAAAAAAAAAAAAATCAGTAGCCAAACTGGACAGTTTAATTCCACATTTACTGATTTGATTGGACTGAGATTAATTTGCCACAGCTTGAGGGTTTTGAGCAACATGCAAAATCACAGCAATGGTGACGAGTGAATTATTTTCTAGTTGCCTCCCAACCTGCTACACCGAAAGCCATACAGCCACCCAACTGAGTGGTCCAAATGTCTTTGAAGGATTTATTTAGCTCATGTTGACTGACAAATAACAACGTATTGAGATACAAGCAACGCCATCAGACCAGGGTAAAAACAGTCAATTATTTCAGACTCAAATACTTGACTGGTTCAACTCAGCCCGCCAAGAGGTCTTGAAAGCATTTTCTTTTCTGCTCTCTGAAAGTATTTAATAGGTCTCAGTGCACCGAACAGGGTCAGTAAAGCGTAGAAAAGTATTTTAATCCAAAACAAATGTGCATTTGATCCAGGTCTGGCTGCGATATGAAGTCTTGTTAGGGTGAGTGAATAAAGTTGAAAGAGCGTCGCAGCTGTGTGAGGCAGTAAATGGGATTAAAGTGAGGTGGGGCTGATACTTTTAACCCGTTTAAGAGTTGGTGCCCCGGAGTTTTCCTCTTTCCACAGCACCGCAGTATTCACTTAACAGCAATGTTTGTTACATCAGCATTAGCTACAACGTTAATTCAAGAGATTTGTGATAGATATATTCTTTTGTCTCACAGAAAATGTGTTTTTCAGCCAGATGATGCATATATCACACGTGTGTCGCCTCAGGTCAGTGCACACGAGTCGGACCACGATCAAATGACTGTCATACCTTCAAACTATTGCATCTGTACTACGACTCATTTCTTTAAAGATGACATTTTGCAACTTTGGTGGGGAAGTGTAGTTTCTGTCTGGCTTATATTCGCACCCCAACCCCTTTCAGCAAAGCGCTTAATTACCCATCATCCTCGCTGCTGAACAGGAGTAATTACCAGAGGGAAATGGACTCTTGAACTGAGTAGGAGGCATTAATATTAAACAGGTTTATCCGAAAGTAGTCCACAATCTTATACAAAGCGTGTACATCAATCTGCGCACCTGCTTAAATCAGCACTGTTTGGATTGGGATTCTCGTAAAAACCGATAGAACATGCAAATAACGGCCTATAAACGAGGCGTAGACATACTTTAAACACAGGACATGTTGTAGACGTGCTGAGTGCGTTTTCACTAACAATACAATGATGTTCGCAGCCATACTCGGAACATGCAGAAAGGACACATCGGACATTGGTGTTTGTCCAGGTGCAAAGAACATTCCTCACACATTCACAGAGTATTCCTGAGACCAGTTTTGGGTGTAACTCAGTTTGAATGGTGTAGATCTGCATCAAGTATCGAGGCTGTGTACGCAATCAAACATTACTCTAGAGTGTAGCACTGCGGTTCTGGAACAGCAGTCGTCTTTACAGCATTGAAACCTTCGAAGAGTAAGGTTTTTTTATGTTTTTTGAATGTTTAGGTCTGCTCTAGAACTCCATTGCTTTCAATTGCAAATGTCACATCAGCATTAGAAGACTCGGGAAAGGCGCTCTCGTCTCACACATTCAAGGGTTCAAATTATGTGCCCAGGGCTAAAATGCTGCTGGGTTAAATGATGTTGGTGGGTGTTAAAACACATACATGCTGCTTGTCGTACTCTGAATTCTCTGCACAGGCAAACATTGAGTTTACTCGTAACTGGACGTTAACTGTCCCATTTCAATGGTGATGTATTCTTTCAGTTGTACTCAAACGCATTGGGTTTAGTAACAGGATCAAGCCACCAGGTGCACAGCTAATTAGCCATTATGAGCCGGCTCAAAAATCTCCCCTTCCTGACATCACAAGGGGGAGTGACCACCCAAAATAATGAAATCTGACTGACTGCCTGGCTGAAGTCGGTCAGCTCCTCTTGCCTCTGGTTAGTTAATTCCCCATGTGATGTCATAAGGAGACAGATTTTGAAATGGCCTGTAATAACTCATTTGCTGTGCACCAGGTGACATAATAGGGGACATTTAAAGGCCTTGCTCAAGGACCCAAAAGCTACACAGGTCACACCGCAACTACACCGGAACTTGAACCACCAACCTGAGAAGCTGTAAGCCGACCACTTGGCCTCAGTGAAACTGAATTATTTCAGCCTAATGAGTCTACTTGGTGTGCAAGTGAACATCTGCTGGAAATGACCTAGAAATATAGTCGTATAATATGGCTGAACAAATATTGTTTTAAGGTTCCGGCTGCATCTTCATAATTTGCAGGTTGGGTTTAGTGAGTTCAGAGAATTGAAAGTTAGCTTCAAGACCATCAAATCAAATTTCGAATTTAATTTTACCAGAAGAAAAAAAAAAATGTCTTGCTTGATTCTTAGTTTTGTTTACAGCTTTATAAAGGCAGGAGTGACATTTTAAAAGAGAACTTCTCGTTTGTGGCCACAGAAAAATAAAGTTTGGCCCAAGGGCTCTGGGTTCAAACGAGATTCAGACTTTTCTGTACATTCGAAGTGGTTTTTTTTTTCCAACTTGACAATAAAAGTCTACTTTTGATGCATTGTGGACTATCTGTCACATGATTGACCTTCATCAGTTTTTTGTATTGTAATTTCACATCACGATCATGCAAAACACACTAAGGACAATAACCGCAATATTCATTTGCAAACGTGAATTCTGAATGATATAAGGGAATATCCTTACACAATTATGGAGCAGGGCTTTTTGGAATCTTTTCCTATTCTAGTAGTGTTCTTGGACTGCCGATTATCATCACCGGCAGTGATTTTGACGTCAGCATTTGAATGTTCAGAGAACAAGGAGACAAAACTGCAGCAAAGCCCAGTTTCCTGGAATGAGACCTTCACTGGTAAATAGCTGCAGTTTGTGTGTGTGCGTGTGTGTGAATTTGAGAATTCGTGGCTAAGATCATCTGTCTAAAATAAAACCAAGGAATGAGCTTTCAGGAATGGATAAAGCTCCTCTGTAGGGTGTCCAGGAGACAAAATGGATGCCACTGGTCTGCATGACAGCCCAAAGCCTCGGTGAGTTCTGCAGGCATGAAGAACACGGTGGTGTATCAGAGAGGAGACAGGAAACAGAACCTCACCAGTTACAGATCCTGCACCGCCCCTGGCGTGTCCTTAGCATAGCGCACTCCTGGTAAAACCTGTAGCTCATGTGCTTAAGTTTATCCAGGGAGAGCTCTGGAGATTAGCCTACTAACTGTGGCCTTAATCTGGACCAGACTGATTCACAGTCAGTGATGGGATCCAGAATTAGCCTGGAAAGAGCGGACCTCTGCAGGTTATCTAATCCCAAACTCCAGTCTCTGTCCCAACGGACCACACAGACCACTGCCATCCACCAGCCAAAGGTAATCCCCATGGTAGCTCCATCTCCAGAACCAAACTACAACTCCTCAAATGTATTCAAGGTCAACATACGAAACCTGTAAAGAGAAAGTGTTTTTGGACCTTTTTTCCCCAGAATTCTGAGGTCAGCATTTTGCGATGTCACTGCTTTCAATCGTCAGATGTTGGTAACATCAGCATCACAAAGTCCAGTAAAGAAAATTCAAACAACCCATTTGCCAGCTTACACTATGGCTAATGGTTAGTGGGATTTCAAAGTAGGACGTGCTACGCAAGTAGGCTGATTGAAAGTGGATCTTCTGTCTCGAAGGTTGATGATGGCCAAAGGTTAAGAACCTCAGATATGACAGCTCTGTGCCAAGGGGAGCAACAACTAGCTGAGAAAACGACAACAGTCAGAAGACGGACTTTAAATTTATCTTAAGTATTGCGAAATGAAACAATTGACAATAGCTTCATCCCAATATCATGTGATTCACTGTGAAGAATGAGCGGAGTAATTTTCAAAGTTACCAAGCATGTTTGTCAACTTCAGTGTCCCACTGCACCTCATTGAAAGTTTGGAATGGAAGTCAGCGAATCATAACGATGCTAATGGACTTGTATGTCAAACTGATATTGAGGTCTTGATTCAACTTTATGAGTAACGCGCAAATGCTAGCCTCGCGGTGGCACGAGAAGGGTCAAAGGTTGCAGTAGTTTTCAGAGAAGACCACAGCTGAGCTGGTGCTAACACAGCTCCCACTCTTCCCAACTTGGTTTTGTTGGTCTTTGTTCAACCAATCGGCGAGGCCCGGAAGGGGACGTATAAGGGAAAGGAGAACGGGGACTCCAAGAAGCATGAATGTGAGGATTTAACCCTTGATCCACCTCACTCCTGGGAACATCAGTTCAAAATGCCATCAGCTACTGGAGTGGCAAATGGCGGAGCTCCTCAAGGATGGTGGACCTCCACTGACTTCCAGTTCAGGCCCAACAGGAGGAGGAATGTGAGAGACAAGCAATTAGCCTGAGCTCGTGAGTTCCGTCCAATGCTTGATAAAACCATCTCTCAGTCACGCTCTCATCTCCTGCTATAGTTACAGACTGCAGAGGGATGAAGTGGGGAGAAATACAGACATATTTGTGTACAGACTAAAATGTTGTACAGCAAATCGTTTTCACCGGTGTTGCCCTGAATCAGCCACTGCTACAAGCCTGCCTCAGCCTCTGGCAGCAATAAACTCCCACCATCTGCTCAGGTTACCATTACTGTGTCAAATGAGCGTAAGATCTTTCCAGCGCTGATGCCAAATCCACAAAAAACCCAGCAGCGGGGGGGGGGGACTCGGCAACACTGTGACCGGCGCCTAGCTCAGGCCTTCCTCAGCGCTTCAGCTGATGAGTATGGGATCACTGTTGGGTCTCGTGTGAATCAGGCGACCACACAACAACAGGCATCAGTGAGGCGAATCAGGAAAAGGCCTTGACCAGCGATGGCCACACCCAACAGCACATCATAGAGTGAGATCACCGTTGCTTCACTGGCAGATGAAGAGGTCAGGAGAGGCATCATTTGGAGGATTATCTGCACTGCAATATTCTTCTTCACCATCTGATGACATTTCTTTTGGTCAGGTTGGCACAGCCTTGAAACTAAACCCTATAGGACAGTCAATCTCCATCAATTCAGTCTAGCTACGTTCCCCTAGAAACAAAAATATGGATCTCTTCAATCAAAACCAGCAAGTGCGCTTGTGTGATCACCCCGATAAAAAGAATGTAAAAAATTAAGCTAATGCTCCATTGTTTTTGAACAATTTTGGTAGAATTTGATATAAAATTTATGTTTTTCTGCTTCATTCTGTTGTCATTTGCCCCTCTGGAGATTGCATACTTAATGTCGCCATGGAAACGCAGCATTCAAGAAACTGCTAGTTTTCTGAATCAGCAGGTATATTTAGACAGATTTCAGTGTGCTCCCACTATCACACTTTCTCATCAACGGTCTACGGAGGTGTAAGGAGAAAACACTCGCTTATTCATGAACTGTTGATTAATAAAACTCGCGCTCTCGCTATGCTTACAGCTGCGGTGGGTAAGAACCCGAAAGTTCAAAAAGCCAGACCCGGAGAAGGTCAAGACCTTAAAGAGGTTCATTATACTCCAGTGAGGATTACATGTGAAAAGCAGCACAGAGTATTACATCTATTGGGAATATGGCATGTGAAAATTACTAGATAAGTGCAATTTTATCCACTGACATCCACAGTTATGTGTGAAGAAAAATCTTGCTAAGTGGCTAGCCTGCCTGAGACCCCTCCACTGTGACCATAGAAGAAGAACTCAGACTCAGAACAAATGAGGAGATTCAGCTATTTTCCATATGTCAGTGAAGATTGGTCATGTTTTCTCTTTCGTGCAGAACAAGGCCAACGCTTTTTCCCCCAACAGCAAAGGGTATATTGACGAAACCACCCCCCCCAGCAAAAGCTCCCAAAAAGGAAAACCTAGCTACAGTACTGCCCTAAACAGCCTCATAACATTTATTAGAAACTGAACCCAGTTTTATCTTATGTGCTCAAACTGCCTGAATTACTGAATTAATAATGAGAAATACTCCACTATTTTTCATGTGGTCAGTAATTAAAGTATTTCTGAATTTTTTGAGCTTTGCTGTAGTATTATTGATCATGGATGAGAGAATCAAAAGGCAAAGTTTAAAGGTGATATTGCTTACATATCAGGCAATATGATGGAACTGAGGTGTTTCAGGAAATTAATGAGTTTATTAATTTATGATTATTATTAATAATCCAGTATATCAATCCAGTTCTCCATTTTGATATGACCTAAAGGCAAGCAGACAATATGATGGCACTCAGGGAAAATTATTGGACGAAAAAAGCCACAGAGAAATTTTAAAAAAGTAATCAAAGGAAGAGTAGTGCAAAACGGAGATTGGGATATTGGGAGGGCGTGGAGTTTTCCAAGCTCAAGAGGAACTGCACAATATCCAGGAGCCAATTCAAATTCATAATTCTTTGACTGGCCCCATATGCAATCAGTGATCTTCATCCAACTCTGCAGGACAAGTTAAATTCTTTTCACGCGAATGAAACATAGCCGAGCCAAAACGGTATGGATCTGCATTAATTGAAAAACACCACCTAGTGGCAGGATACGCAAATACAATTAATATTGCAGCACCTTTTCCACACACTAATAAAGGGATATCGGAACCATTAACTTCATCATCGAAACAGAAAATATAAATTAGACAAAAGAAACAGTGTAGCTGAAAATAATTACAGTGAGAGAATGTCGCGCTCAAGCGAACGGTAACCCATCTGCATGTGTGCTTCACGTGGGCCGAAGCACAATTTAGTTCCTTTGCGTAAGTGCACCGCTAATTTTACTCGTTTCCACGCAAGACGAGTTTGGATTCCTGCCCTCTGGATTTAGGCAGTAAAATGTTCAACGACATTCCACGAAAGACCATTACTGTTAGAGTTCATGAATTTTTAAGCTTTATTTTGTGATCTAGATTTTCTCCTAATGTCGCTCAACCAGAGAAGTGTACCAATACAATTAATAATCCTCCTTTATACTGAAATATTCATCACTCTTTTTTAAACTTCACTTCAGATTCATCAAAATGTGCCAGCACCGACTCCGGTCAACCCTTCAGAGCCGTAAAGCACTCCAATCTCAGGTGAAAATGCAATGAGACAAGTTATGTTGATTATTTTAAAGGGAAAACAATACTAATTTAAAGGTGCACTATGTAAGTTTGTTTACTTTCTGCACAATTATATTCTTGACTCAATTCGCCGACATCTCTCCACGATCCACTAGCTGCCTGCCCCTAAATTCACTATAAATTAAAAAAAAACAAAAAAAACAGGCTCTGGAGACTGCAAAAGGGTCACAAACTGTCCCAGCCAATCACCGACAAGAGTTGACAGTTATGGAAGCATGGGAAGGAGGGAACTATGGGAGGGATGGGCGGGCTACCTCTGTTTTGTTTGAGTTCGCGTGAAAGTAAAACAAACTTGCATAGTTCACCTTTCAAGGTAAGATTAAGCACAGGCATCATTCAGTGCATTTGCCTTTCAAACATTCAATCCCACATTCAATCTGATATTGATCTGTATTTGCAAAAAGAAAAATCACCCACTTTTTGTACAGGCACTAGTAGGCCTCCGACATCTTGGTATGGAACAGGTGATGACACCGATTAGTACAATCAGTAAGTCTGTTGATAAATCGTGGGGAAACGGACTGACTGTTGGATCACGCTTAGCGCACTTTCATCACTTTAAGGTCTTGACGTACCAGTCTTTGCCCTCGAATCAAAGCAACTCAGGGATCACATACTATTCACAAGCATAGCCTACTCACACCTACATGCCATCTATCCAGTAAGACTTAGCTGCATGTTTTGGGGCTGAGAGAGGATTATCTAGGCGAACGCGCAAACTCCACATACAAAGGCCCCAGGTCAGAATAAACCCCATATCCCTTCTGCTGAGGTCACAGTGATAACCATCCCCCACCATCAGAGTGGGAGGGACAAAGGTTAATAATCAAAGAATAGTTTTATATTGGCCAGGATTCCTCCACCACCTACATCTGCATTAACTGTCCCCAATTACAACGGAGCGTTTCTGCCCTGAACAAGTTTACCACATCCAGAGTAGACCCTTGTGGATGTAATCAGCTACATTTAAAAAGCTAGAATGTGATGAAAGTTGGCAGGAGTCTGAAAAATCATGTACGGTAAAGTGTCCCCAAAAACATTTCCTGTTTCATAATTGAGAAGGGGATGCTGGGAGTGTTTCCTGCGCCAGTCTTACCTTCCAACTTCAGCAGAGGTCTCAGGCAGTGCGACGGGCACCACACTGAGACTTCTCCGAAAGCCAGCCGACCTGGACGAACAGCGGATCATCGATACCAGTTCTCATCCGCATTATCACCACCAGAGCTATCACTGAGACTTACCAAATGGCAACCAGAGAAACGGCTGAAGCGGGCATAAATGTTGACTTCAGGTACAGGTACACTGACAAAATCTGACCTCAGATCAGACTGAAAACACGCACCCGATGTTCAGGGATATGCGCTCAGGGTAGGCAGTGACTTCTCCTTTTTTATCGATAGATTTTGTCAACCCGTTTCCACGTACTATGCCTGATTGTCAATCAATCAATTTGACCTTTTTCCTGGTCAAGGAAGCCTGTAATGATTAAGAGGCGATAGTGACAAAAAGATCAAGTTACCTTTCCGCTTTGATTCAAACCTGTAAGGAAGTAAATCTTTGTAATTAACTAGGAAAATTGTGTATATCGTTTTGATCTTCTGTTTATCAGGTTACGAAAGCAAACTGAAAATGAACTCCCTATTTTTTTAAATTGCATTAAAAAAAAGTATGTGTTTAAGGGGGGAAATATTATCATAAACATATTGACCACACATTGAAAGCCTCATAAGAAAGGTTTTAATATTTGTTAATGGCATTGCGTTAGCTTCCTCTTAGCAAATATGAACAAACTTGCTGTCTCGTGAGCATTTTAAGTTCGATGCACTGAGCAATAATAATGTTGTGGATGGAACAGGCATGCCATTCTGCCGTTCTGTCTCGTAAATTAGTTAATCAATCCTCAGATTGCTAATCAAGCCGAGTAACAGAATTATCATTCGTTTAACGGCGAGGATTCTGCCTCCCCTAACTGATGTCACTGCCGATGTTGGCCTTGGACCTGAGTAACGCCAGTGTGTACCACATGTTGGCCTCTGCGGTAACTTAAGAGTACAGCATGCCCAATGTCAGCCGTAAATTCAGTTATACGCAAACATTTGGGACCCAGGTCAAAATTGCAATTAATATCCAAGTAAAAGGACATCACACTGACCACTTAACAAATCAGAAGTAAAATGACATCTCCTCAAACTCGTTAGGCCTTCTATGTCAGATGAAAACAAATTCTCCGGAGCCCCATTAAATTCTGATGTTCTCTGAACTATCACACTGTTGTCAGGGCTCCTCTGAACTGAACAAGCATGGTTTCCTCCAATGGGTTACCGCAGGACTTTAGAATTAAATACATCCAAATCCACAAGCAAGTGGAAGGCAACAAAACAAAAAGAAAAAGAAAAAAACCTGATTGTGTGAAAGTGCCCGTTTCCATTACAGGAAACATCCGCACACAAAAAAGAAATATGGATGAGGTCAAGCTGGGGTGTGGAGGACCGAGGACGATTCTCATTTAACTGGCCTGTGGATTGGTGAGAAATGCAAATGCAAGAGCATTCACAGATCAACGCAACAACACAACACAATTTAGCTAAGGGAGGACGTTTCCGTTTTTCATAAAAAGCCTTTTTCGGCATCTGAAATAAATGTGTCAGAAACACGCCAAAGACCATGTTCAAAAGTCTGACCCCTTCAGGAACAATGTGCTTTTTCTACCTGACCAGGCTTAAAGGTCAGCTCAGTGCCCCTTCACACACACATTCAACGTATCACACATTTCTCCAAAGGGTGGCCAAATTTTGCCAAACAATGTACGCTACCGCTCAAAAGTTTGGGATCACTTGCAAATTCCTTTGTTTTACAAAGAAAAATACATTTTCATGTATTTCATGGACATTTTGTGTTACATTTCGCAGACATTTTTATCCATTTCACAAACGATTAAAATTAATCAGATGATTTTCAAAGAATGATCTACATTTTTGCATACAGGCCTGTTATCATCAACTATCAGTCCTCTGCATCAATCTCCTGGTATGGCTGCTAATCCAAGTTAAGGATTTTATAAGACTAATTAATTATTAGAAAACCCTTCGGCAAATGTGTTGAACAGTTGAAAACCGTTGAACTAATAAGGGAGCGCAAAAGGGAGCATGGTATTCTGGAGGTTGGTTAAGTACCTGAAGCATCAGCAGTTGTTTGTTTGTTTGTTTTCAGGCTGAAAATGGCCAGAAAGAAAGAACTTCCTTTAGAGACCCGTCAGTCTATTGTTGTGCTTAGAAAAGAAAGCTATTCAATGTCAGAAATTGAAAACTTAAAATCTCTTACCATGCTGTCAACCACTCCCTTCAGAGAGCAGCACAAACTTGCACTAACTTGGACAGAAAAAAGGAGTGGGAGGCCATGATGCACAACTGTGCAAGAACACAAATATCTGAGAGGGTGTAGTTTTAGACAAAGATGCCTCACAGGTTGTCAACTAGCAGCTGCTCTAAATAGTTCCCCTCAAACACCAGTTTCAGTATCAACAGTGAAGGTGTTTTTTTTTTTTGATGAAGGCAAAGTTTGAAGTACATATTCATCATTCTCCATTAAAATCATTATTTCAAACTCAGACAATGTCAGCATGTTCTGTTCATTTGCCATATTTCCTATTCAGACTAATTTCATGTGTGTTTCCATGGAAAACAAGAAAATTTCCAAGAGATCCCAAACTTTTGAGCGGTAGTGTATAATGTCAGAAAGTACCTACTGTTGGCATAACGTGTACCTATAATGTGAGAGAGTACCCACTGTTCACCTGAGGCAAAACATCAACGCTGGCCTTGGAGGGACAGAGTGTTGATCAGGTAAACACGTCAACACAACCATACTTCTCCTGAGACACTGCAGTACTACACTGTGACTAAGTATTAGTCCTCTTCCAGATTCCCAATGTTTTACACTACCGTTAAACTACACTCACTGGTGATGTTCACACAGCAGAACTCTTAAAGCACTGAATAAGTTTTCAAGGAATTGAAAATATAATTATCCTGAGCTGTTTAAAATCTACATGATAGGTTTTCAACAGCATCTGATTTTGAGATCTTAGATCATTGGGCAACTGTAGTTGCCTATAGTGCTCTAAGGGTTAAAAATGAGTAATTTTCCGCATTAGCAAGAAAATGATGCAATCATAAATCCAAACTGTGCAGAGACCATCTGGAAAATGGTCAATATTGGCAGGTCGGCTCACTCGCTCGATTTATACCCCCAGAGCAGTTCTGGGATCGCCAAGTTTGTGAAGCATGCCCATCTTTAAAGAAGCACCTACCACAGTCCATATCGAAATGCATTGAGAACTACATCATATTAAATTTGACATCCCATACGCAGGATTAAACATCACCGTGTCCACTTTGAGGACCGTTAGTTATCATTTGAGAAAATTTTTGCAGGTATTTAGGGGCTAAGGGAATTTTTTTTATTAAATTGTTGTTAAGAAGACTTATGGAATAAAATCAGAAGAAATACTTAAATGACAAGTGTTTCAAAACTTTTAAGCTGTAGTGTACACTTTCAGATTGTTGCACAAAAGTAATCATCAACTAATGGAAAAAGTAAACACAAAATACACTTTCTGAAATAATTTCATTTATTTAATAAAAAAAATGCCCAGATCAGGAGGGGGAAATGCTTTCTCACAAGTCTGTACTTCACATAGGCAAGTTAATGCTTACGTTATATTTTAGTCCACAAAACAAAACAAAAAAAAAAACCCGTGGTGGAAGTTAATATCGTCCCTTGGGTCCCCTTAAAAAAATATACTGAATATTTCACAAAAAAGTAAAATTTAATTAAATTTCCACAAATTGACTTACATGTTAAATGTCAAGCCGGTAAAGTAAAAGGTGAACAACTGCACCACCCTGTGGCTATTAGAGGTACATCATCCTGGGTCATCTCAGCTTACAGCAATTCTGAAATTCTAGTCACATGGGTATTCAGTTATGCGCAACTGACGCTTAATGGAGAACGTATCAATTACATTTCAAAGTGAGATTCCTTTTCATTTGCAAATCATTTTGCCTTCGTTAATTCGCGGGACTTCTTGATGAGTCATTTAAAAAGTATAAAAACATAAAAGCATACATTAAAAACAAGACAAATACGATCATAGCTAAAGAATTCGAGAAACTTATGTCGAATCAGACATCAGTCCAGTACCCAGGCTGGGAGTCGCGTCCATGAACAGAATCCGCCATTTCTGCCGCCCTTATATCCCTCATGGATATCATCTGAAACGTTTGTATCCCGATTGGTCAGTAGGGCAGGTCCTGAGATATCGCCTGCTTTAGTTCCGTCCAAGTGCTACATGCAACTGCGTGCCAACTGAGCACCAAACATCGGATGATGAGATAACGACGCCGCCCTGGCGGTGGGCAGGCGTAACAGCAGTAACCCTGGTATGGTCACCAAGACCACAAAATTCTGGGGTAGGCTGCCATGATGCCATCATACTCGTTGCCATAACAGGACTTTCCATGTTTTGAGTGAGTGCATGTCTGTGAAAAACCCCTGTTCCCCATATTTTAAACACACTCCAGGTAGAGAGTGCAGAACACGATTCTGTCGCTAACAGACAACATGCTCAACAGGATCCCCGACAGCATAGCTGCTATTACCCAGCATATTGATGCCATCCACGATTTAGAGGAATTAAACGAGGTAGCAGCAACGAGTTACGACAGCTTGTTTGCGGAGACTTCAGTTGGGGCTCATAAGTTGACCATCTTTCGGATATTGCAAGGCACTGGACAGTCAGAAATACAGGGCTCCCAGAATCTGACCCTCAAACTCGCATCCAGCCCTGGTGCCCAGTCTTTCCAGGAAAATTGGGTGAGGAGGAATTGCCAGTGATTGGTCAGACTGCCCTCACACCCGACTCCCAGCTTCAACCCAGCTTGAAGGTAGGCTGGGAAACTAGCAGTGACTTGGAAGCCCATAGAGGCACTGGGGGGCCCGCAGTCTCCTCCTCAAAGTTACGACACAGAGCCGAGAGGACAAATACGCCCGAAACCAGACCGCTTCATCAAGACCCCAGCTTACATCAGATCTTCACCTCCCTAATTCGGTGAACCTCAAATGCGTGCACCCCACCGACCAGCCCTGCGTTCCATAATTTATTGCATCGACAACGCATGCTGAAGCACGCACAACAAAAACAGACATCACAGGAAGCGCTAACGTGCTAACGAAGATATCAAGCAGACCGTCGTTGCCTTAAGTGTTTCTGTTCCAATGAGCTGCAGACTCTCAAAACCAAGCGGTTGAGTGACCCTGCAGATTCGTTCAACAGGAAAACCTCAAATTGTTTGTCACGAGAACAACAATCCACAGAAATAAATCGAATATCTCCAACATAACATTCCTTCCCATAAACGTGCAGACGACATAAAAAAAAATAAAAATAAAAAAAAGAGTCCGCCATCAATGTTATATCAACATATGCGCACAGACAAAAGTAAAAATATCAATACATATGCATATTATAAATTCTGATAGTTATAGCTACAGAGACAGTACGACATCTACCGTTTAAACCGCCACATAATCGCCTGCAATGGACAGCCATTGGCTGAGAAGGGCCACGAAAGGCCACAATCTGTCACACGATTGGTCGCGTTAAGAGCCAGATGCCCACGATTCAGACTGAAATGATCCCAAAAACTGACCAAGAGGCGGCAGTTGAGACCATAACCCAAACTGCCAGGGAGTCCAGCCAATCCCAAAATCGACCCCACTGCGATTAGCCCACCTCCACAGCACTCCAATCAAACTGCAAGGCGATCAGTGAAAAGCCAAACCGGAGGGACTGACAACGAGAAAAACAGCACCAAGATAAAACACGAAAAGAAAAAAAAATGCTTAAAATCTCGTTGCTCTCCACCGAATACTTATCGGGGGTGGGGAGATATTTCCAGAGAAATCTGAGAATCCATGACCGCATCTCTCCGAGACCGGAAGGTACACATATAAACATTTGCATATGCGCATGTGTACATATATATTCTTGTATCTTTACATATGTACACGTGTATTCTGTGGCTGGGCGAGGTGAGGCGGAGCAGAGGGGTGGGGGTGGGGGTGTAAAAAACAGTTAAAAAAGGTACTTCCTGCAGGACTCAACCCCACACTTGCACTCCACCCGAACTCGTTTTTTGGGAGAGCCAGTGAGGCCGGCCAGGCTGAAGTTAGAATCCATCCTCGTGCTCTCCGCGTCCACCGGATCAACTGCAAGCAAAGCAAAGCAGCCAATCAAAATCAATCAACAGCATCATCCACTCAGCCATCATTTAAGATGCTTTGTTCCAGGTCAGAGTATTGGGGGAAAGATTGAACCTATCCCAGTATGCAATATGTGAGAGGCAGGGGCACATCCTGGACAGCATGCAAATCCATCACACAGATCAAACACCATCCCCTCACGCAATCACACCTACAAGCAAATGAAAGTCTCCAATTAACCTGACATGCATGTCTTTGGACTGCGGGAGAAACCCAAGAGGAAATAAACGCAAACGCGGGGAGAACATGCAACCTCCACAGAGAAAGGCCCCAGGCTGGATTCAAACCCACAACCTTCTAATGCCAGCATTTTGCATCATCTTTTTTTCAGTTTTATGAGGAGAATTAACAACATGCCAGTACAAAAACGCTGCACCGCACTACAAGTCACTTAAACACAATCAGCTCATCCTCAGACCAGTTGCTTCAGTGAAAAATTACACCTGAAGAGCTTTCATAAAAAACACTTCAAAATATTACATACACAAAGAAATTCATGATTTTTTTTTTTTTTTGAAATTCATGCAATTTTCAGCTTTTTGACACTCCACTCCAGGAAAATGTACTCAGTAACAATGAACATGAGGCTGAAGTACAAAGATGCAACATTCGGATTTAATTTTGTGTGTGGACATCCCATCATATTATTCACACAGGACTTGTAGCCGTAGTTCTGCAGATACACTGTCCCAACACTTATGGATTCACCATGTGTGTTTTAGCGAGGCTACTTCCAGCAGACGTCCTCATACTCGCATAGCTGGTCAGCTTCAGTTTGTAGGCATTTACACCCACATCATGAGAAGCGCATCGGACTCTCTTACAAAGTCGCTCTCCAAACACACATGGGCGGGGCGCTTGTGTACTCACTCTGCATTTTGTAGTCGAAGGTGAGCTCCTCGCCGGCTCTGATTGGTCGTGTGGAGAAGAAGGCGATTCTGGGAAGCCGCTCGTCCAGGTTGTCGATGAAGACGTTGTACACCTGCAAATTGGGGTTACACTTGTACCCCATAATCACAAATTAGTCCCCTGGTTACCAGCAAAGCCACACAAAGTACTCGAGATTACACGTGAAAGAGCACGGCTCGTTCCGAATGAAAGGTTTCAAAAAGCTCATTAATTTTCAAAACCAGTGGGGTAAACTCTGCGGAGTGCGCGATTCCGAATGGTGTGCATGCAGTCCGCAGCGGAAATAAGATTTCAAACTGAAGCGGTTGTTGATCGCTCATTAAGAGGACGGTGGAGTCAGTCAGTCACATAAAACAGAACAGTCAGTGAAATAGGTTTTTCAAAAATGATGAATCACTGCAGGCATTTAGTCATAAATTTAGTCTTGTGCACAAAAAATATCAGGCCAATGGGTGCGGTTGTATTCAACTTCAGCTGTGGGCACATAAACTCACAAATACAAGCAAACAAACACCACCAAATACATGATACGCGGAAATGGCAATTACGAGACGCACCACTTGGGCCACGCGAAATCCCAAATCTACTTGGGCGAAGCATAAAAACCCTTTGATTTCTTTCTTCTGCACTCGCATTTACAGAATTTGTTCATTTTCAGCATCATTTGACCGTACACATTTTTGGCATTCACTAACAACAGCATCCCGTTAGCACGTTAGCACTGGCACCATGCCCCAGACTGTGTGCAACACCAGCATTCCAAGCCATTTTCCCTCTCCGCGACACTGAAATTTACAGAATATGTTCATTTTCAACATCACTTGACATCAAATATTTTTTTAAAAACATTTACTACAGGCAGCATCTCATTAGCACGTTAGCACTGGCTGTTTGCCTCAGAGTGGCGCAACACCTGTATTCAAGAGGCATGTTTCCACATACCGCAGCACTAAAATTTACAGTATTTGTTAACATAGCTTGACACTTCTGGAAAAGGATTCTCCACACGCCAAACCAGAATTTATTATCCTTGGCATCCCATTAGCATGTTAATTTGTTTGCGCTGGTACCATTCAGTGGTCACACTCACACTGTGATTGACGAAGTGGGAGATATTCCCGTAATGCGCGGCGTCCACCGTGTACACGTCCTCGACATAGTCCAGGTCGAACAGGTAGGTGGCTCCCTGCCTGTCATAAATATGGCCTCTCTTCTCCGCTTCCTCTGTGGTGATGATCTGAGGAGAAACGTGATCATCGGTCAGCAAACCCCCACCCATAATAACCTGGCAAGAATTTGGAACCCAAACTATACAGCAGCTACGTAAATCCGCTTCCCCACTGAGCAAGTTTGTCAAGCTCAAACAGTGTTCGGCCAGAGATCTCTGGATTGTCATTAGCACGTTAGCCCGTTATAACAGGTGCCAGGAATGTAGCCACTCAACCAGTGATTGGGTGAGATGGAGCAATCTGATGCTAATAAGTTTTAGTGATATACTTTTGACTCCGATCTGCTTGAAGGATGTTGAGATCCCTGAGTCCCTCAGAACAATAGTGGTCTAACTCCATTTTTTATCATTTTGAGAAAACAGCTTCCTAAGTTTCGACGTTGTCAAATTCAGCATGCCAGTAAGTATTTAGACCTGTCTTGAAGTGACATCCTGTGAATCTTCACTTTCATGGTCAGAAAGTATTTTGTTGTCAACGTTGACTATTCTGGCATTTCTGCATGTTTCAATTAAAAACTACGAATTTTGGAGTTGGATCACTCTTGCACTACTATCTATATTTCAGAGGTGGAACTAACAATCTTCTAGCCCATTATTGCATGAATAGATTTTACCATTAGCATAAAAAATATGGGAGTTAGAAATCGGAGTTAGACCACTATTGTTCTGAGGGGCTTAATTATTCAAGTTAGCTGACAATATTAGGTATGGATTACAATATCTATTCTCTACTCAAATTATCAATTGTTTTAACTAAAAATACAATAGAAATTTCCAAAATCAGATTCAAATGGACCAGTGAATTTCATCCGACTTCCAGAAATCTGACTTGCACAATAAGATTTAATTGGAAATGCATTCCTGTGAAACCTGAGTTTCCACTGGACTTAGGCGAAAATCCGACTGATGTGACTCTGACTCGGGCAATTTCTACTGTACGTTATCTGACGAACAGCGGTTAGCGTTAAAATCTTTGTCACAAGCCAAGCTCACCTCGCCGACGTACTCCATGACGAAGCAGTTCTTGCGGATGTGCTCCATGGTCCGCACGCCCCAGCCGCGGCCGTTGTGGGTTTTGAAGATGCAGAGGTCGTACTGGATCCCGCGCTGCACCACGCGGTTGGGACAGTCCGGCCCGCAGCGGCAGCGCGAGTTGCACTCGTAGATGGGCAGTCCGGCACGGAGCTTGACCTGGCCACGCTCGTTGTAGGCGAAGCGATGGAGCGAAGCGCCCGCACAGCAGCCGCTAACGGGGGCGCCCAAGCAGTCCACACACTCGCAGCCCACGGCCACCTCCGTTAGCACGATGCCGTCACCCGCCTTGTAGTTGTTGATGTAGGTGAAGTCGCGCGGGGGACCTTCCAGGTCCACATCGTTAATCACAAAGATGCGGCCCTTGGGAATGGGGGGAGAAAAAAAACCCTTCAAACCATCCTTTATTTGGATTGTCAACACACCCAAGGCATTACATACATGAAATACAAAAGGACAGTCATAATTTAAATAAACTTTATGAGGAAAACCAAAATCAATCAATCAATCAATCACCGGAAATGAATTCAACAGCCTCTTCCTTTTCCATGCAGAAAAAATGGAGGGCTGTCAAAATGAAACCGTAGGTACAGGGTGCTGGGATCAGGTGAATCCGTACGTTAGGGGCGCTGGGGTCAGGTGAATCCGTACGTAAGGGGTGCTGGGGTCAGGTGAATCCGCACGTAAGGGGTGCTGGGGTCAGGTGAATCCCTACGTAAGGGGTGCTGGGGTCAGGTGAATCCCTACGTAAGGGGTGCTGGGGTCAGGTGAATCCCTACGTAAGGGGTGCTGGGGTCAGGTGAATCCCTACGTAAGGGGTGCTGGGGTCAGGTGAATCCGTACGTAAGGGGTACTGGGGTCAGGTGTATCCGTACGTAAGGGGTGCTGGGGTTAGGTGAATCCAGTAAGGGGTGCTGGGGTCAGAGTGAAACCGAATGTACTTGATGGTGGAATTGGACTGAAACCAAGTTGGGAAAAGTGGGTTCGGAGTGAAATTGTAAGACAGGGGAGATGTGGGTCGGAGAGAAACTGTACATACGGTGAGGTGAGGGTCGTGGAGAGACTGTACGTACAGAGAGGTGGGCTCAGAGTGAAACCATATGTAACTAAGGAGAGGTGTGGGTCAGAGCGAAACCGTACGTACGGGGTGGTTGCGTGTGATGTTGAGGTGGGCCTCCCAGCGCTGCAGTTTCTGCCGCTGCTTGGCCCGCTGCACCAGGTAGGACGTGACGCCCGGGTCCAGGCTCTTCCCGCCCCCGCGTTTCTTACGCCGGCGAAGTTCCGCCTCCAGGTCCTGCTGGAACTGCCGCAGCAGCTTGACGCACTTGAGGTTCCTGCGTGGCTCCCATGTGTTTGCCGACTCGGGATAATCCTTCCACTTCACCAGGTAAAACTCCACCTCCTGAGAGAGAACGGCTGCACTTACCCAGGACAGCACTGTCCATTCAACAGCACCAAGTTAACCAAGCTTACTGCTTCTAAGGGAAGCCAACTAAATGCACGTTTCATGCCAACAATGTAAACTATGAAGGACCCATAAGGTCAGTTTTATAAAGAGTTGCTGCAACTGGAAACCAGTCATATTTCAGCAGAGCTTTCTAGATGGACAGATAATCCTCATGTTAAACTGCGTATAAAAGAGCACTGTATATTTTTTCTTCCCGAAAATGGAAATTTCATGATTTTAAGATCGCGTGGAGGGACCAAATCATCACAATGTCTCCTCTCTCCAGGAAACACCCCAAGTTTAAACACAAGTTTGAGATCGTATCAGGACAAACACAACAGGAACCAACTGAAAAAGCAAAGGCTTATCTCTAAAGGTTCACTTTTGCTTGTCAACATAGTTCTCCAGTTTCCCAAGCAGCAAAGGCTGTACTTAAAATCACTAACATGAGGAAAAAGCCACCAACGTAGTTTTTGTTAAATGATAGGCTTGGCCAGTGAGCAGAGTGTGCGTTTTCCCATAGAATTTTCCCGCGGCACTGTCATCTGCAAAATCTCAGGGCATCGGGGAAATAACAAAGTGCTTGTAGTTCAAAGGAGGCAGGATGTTAGCTCGTCTTAAAGGCAGTGAATAGCAGTTCAGAAGACTTTGCGTTTAGGGGTCATGAGAGTGCTCCAAGCATCTGGTCTATGGTTAGAAGCCCTGAATCTTAATGATGATGTTTACAAGATTCTCATTATTTATCCCCATCTAGTGTGTCTGGAGAGAACTGCAATTTGACGCACACAGTACTTCAACAGGTTGCCATCCATTAATTATTACCCATGGGCTCCACTTGATGGAGCTGCTAAGTTACATCGTGGATAATAAACATCAGCACACACAAGCAGTTAAAGTGTATCAGGTCGACCCATTTCCTTTTCTTTCTAAGCCCACACATTTTGCACAGCTGCTTATGTAAGGCTACAGGCTATCAATGAACATAACTACCTCTCAGTGACTTCAAATAGTTAGCTAGGATGTTTGAGGATTGAAATACTTGAGTGTTTTCCACAGAAATAACTCTGCTATCCCCGCTGGCAAAAAAGCACATAACAATGCAGCACAGTGCAATTTGGTGCTGCGCGTATAGCCAGCAGCAAACTTTGCTAACCTTGATGATGTTGCAAAGATACTATACATATCTATGTGCCAGCGAGCCTGCAGTTACTTCAATGTGATGAAGTAAAAACATAAATTCCTTACTCTTTCCGAGGTTAAGGTTGCAGCTGATATACCATGGTCTAAACAGTATTCACTTGAAAGCATAAAAGATGAATTTGGCAAGCTAGCAAATCACCCGACCAGATACAACATCTGGACCACTTTTCAGCCCCAGTACATCTTTAAGCTAACATCACCTACAAGACACTGCAGAGGTATTAATTGTGGGACATGTTTCTGTCAGTCACTGAGCTGTTTTGATTGATAGAAGAGTTTCTTAACTGCAATTTTCTGTTTGAGAGCAACCGTGAAACTGGGTGCATATGCTTGGAATACACCATTCCTCACCAGCCATATGGCAAACTGGCAACCCTGACATCCTACTATAGAGGAGGTTTCAACGTCGTATCGGTACAAAACTTTGGAGGGCGGAGTCAAATTCCCATTAGTTTTCTTTTGAGCTGTCGGAAAATGCACCATGGGACTGGCCGCAGAGTGAAGTGGTGTGGAATAGGCAAAGCCAGCAGCAAAAACCTGCATCTCATTCAAATTAGGAGCTGCGATGTCCAGCCCCTGGTGAATCACAATAAAAAAAGGAGGCAGGAAAATATATCTAGAAACGTATGAGAGGGTAATCATACCCACAGCCATCAAGTTTTCCAATACAACAGCAACAGAACTCGCCATTAGACTAGTTGCCGGGTGTCGTTCCAATTAAGTAAATAAATAGCCTACTTGGCTAATGAAATTTGCAGATGAAAAAAAAGCTTATCGTGGATATCTGCGTACCTAGCTACATACCATAGCCATGATAGCTACGAAGTTAACATTAGCTAGCTATTCAGCTAATTGTCTAATGATGCATATCATAAATAAGTCAAGTAAATACTTAACTGTCAAAATTTGTGTGTGAAATAAAAAGTTATTGTGTATATCTGCATATAGCTGTGTAGCTAGTTAGCTCTCCCCTAATCTGGTAAAACCTAGTAACTCACTTTTTCATGAAACTGAGAAAACTGAAAACAACTTAAGTCCTTCAGGATAAACTTGCAGTAAAAAAAGAGAAAAGAAAATGGGTATTCTCAATGATGACTAAGTACTTCATTTGATGCGTAGTAACCTGGTAACTGCAAAAATGAGTCTAACTCAATTTCCACCAAAAAGTGCCTTAATAAGTTCTACCAGATTAGGAGAGAGCTATGAGGCTGCTTTTCTGATGTCATTTATATGTATAAGTACTAAGCAAACAAAATTTGCATGCAAAATTAACGGGGTATATCCATGTATAAAGCTATGTAGCGTAGCCACAATAGCTACGTAGCTAATGTTACCTTGCTTTTCGGCTAGTTCTCTGATGATGTTCATTAAATAAAGTAAGTAAATAATTGACTGACAAAATTTGCACGTGAAATAAAATTTCATTGTGGATATCTGCGTTTGTCAGCTTCTTTCACTTTAAGCCGATTCCAAATTACCATGAAAGCTGCATTCTTCCAGTTCAGTTTAAAGGGATAATGCCCATCAGTGGCTGGAGGCAATGATTGTCAGCAAACTTGATTCATGCTGTAGTGCGTTCATACTCTAACCATTCTGGCGCAACAGTGCTATTGCAGCCTCGGAACAAATTAAAGACAGACTCATTTCGACCCAACAAAAATTAGAAATGTGTTAATGTCAGAGTGAATGCCATTTTAGTGGGAAAATGCTTCTGTTTTTCAGGAACCCTTGTTGATGTATTTTTTATCTTCATTTCCATAAAAATCTAGCATCCATCACCTTCAAAAAGTTGTAAATTGCTTTAAATCTGTTGCATTTCATACTAAGAGGGATAGTTCACCTCTAAACCGCCTTATGACAAATGTCTATGCATTCTGTGAACAACTAGACAACACTCTTGAAGTACACCTCAGCCAATGCATTTGCCCCACAGAAATGAAAAAACGTGACCATGGCGGCCATATTTAGATTCAAATCCATCCTAAAAATTAAGCCATTGTTCCTTGACCCATGGCTCTCACTTCCACAAAATATCACCGAAACTGACAAACAGGCAGACATGGGGGGGATACATAACCTCTGCTTAAGACTGTCAGCATAGGTAATAAAGGCCTTAATCTTTGCATTTGCAGTTTTGACTTTTTTTTTTTTACTAACATCAATTAGCTGCCAGGCCCAGTCAGGTTTCTTAACACAGGAGTGCAAGTTATTTTAAAATTTAATTCCTGGATGCTCATGGAGAAATAATACAAAACAGGTTTGACTTAATTTGCCTCGTCTCAGCATTCTTCTCAACCAAACCAAATGATCAGTTATTGTGACTATGGCCAAGCCCCGCCCCTCTACTGACTCAGACAAACCATCAACCTTTTAGAACAGGCGTTAATGTCTGGTATCACGGGAGGAGATATTTTTCAGGATGTCATCGATGATTTTTGGCGATAGAAGGCTCAAATATCATCAAGAAGTCAGCAAATAGGGTTACACTATGCATTGGAGGGATACATTAATGAATTTAGAGTGGAGAAGGTCAACGAAAAAGAATAAATTAGAAGCTAAAATTTTCAGGCCTCAGTGCGAACGCGATCAACCGCATCTCGTTTCCGTCACTCTCTCACACATCAAGGTATAGGATCAGCATTGTTTGTGCACTGCAGGGTAAGAAATTTAATTTACGTATTATTGCTACCAAATTTATGTAATCTTTGTAACGTTAAGCTGATAGTGGGGTCTTCCACAAAGCTTTATCCAGAGGAGACACTTCTCTCGGTGATGATGTGGCTTTGGGAAGGGCACACAATACACCCCATCGCCCAGCCTCTCAGGATACCTCGTACAGGAGTTACATTTATCCCAAACACAGCGTTTGATCTTTCTTTTTTTTTTTTAGCTCAGAAACATTTCAAAACCCCATAAAAGCGAACGATACAGAGTTTACGCAATGCATTTCAATGGAAGTTCAGGCCCAGAATGAGAATATGGGCAGAGAATTTGCACTGTGATTGGCTCATCGCATTTGAGGGCTGGGCTTAGCTATGTGTCAACTGTCCACACTTTCAACTGATTCTTTCATTTTATCCATAATAATTTTTCCTGCTTTCTGTAATATTAATAAAAATAAAAACTAATTTTCAATAACATACTAAATAAATAAACTCTTCAGGGCAGGAGTAGCCATTCCTGACAATATGGCATGAGGGTAAATCATTGTCACAAACATTAGTGCAATACGATAAATCAGTGACTCTGCAATGGTAAAAAAGAGCTATTCAGGGACGCATACTGTGGTCCCCCAGGACTGAGTTTGGGAACCACGACTGAACGGCACCTGTGACAGCTCCAGCGATCCACAGAGGCCAGGGATATCAGATAAACACAGCGCTGCACCATGCAGGTAATCCTCTGAGGAGTACAGTCGCACACAGGAGCACAGCGCTGCACCACGCAGGTAACCCTCTCAGGAGCACAGTCACACACAGAAGCGCAGCGCTGCACCACGCAGGTAACCCTCTCAGGAGCACAGTCACACACAGGGGATTCAAACTCTCCACACCACAAGGCTGGTGAAAGCATCACCCCTGGTAACAGGGCAAGTCCAGTTCCAGAGGATCACTTTCACTCAACTCTTTTCCCCATAGACTCCCCTCTCCCTCTCCCCTAACGACTACAAATAAGGACCCTGGCTGTCTCACTGAAGACGACGTTTGATGCCTTGGGGATGCCACCCTTTTCAATCAGTGGGTAGACAGGGGAAAAGGTCCATTGATATACATATAGGCATCATGCGCAGTCATTATGGGGAAAAGAGTTGCAGCGCAGCAGAAGCTGACACCAATGGCACAGACACATTGCCAGCGATGCACCGGGAGCTGCGAGATCTCACACACAGTAACCTGCGCTCGCTGCTTCTCACCTTTGTCTTCTTGTAGTCGCACAGGTACTCCACCTCGTAGTCATTGATGTTATTCTTGCTGACCCCCAACACCTGGCAGGACACCTTCTCTTGGCGACACCGCGTCTGCAGCTGATCCCAGGACAGCTTACACGGCACGCTACAGTCTGGGGTAAACACAGCATGCGCCACGGCATGACCTGCAAGCCTGAAAATGTGGATGCCTCGCGCGGACTGTGACCGTGCGAAATGCAGTGCAGACTTACAGGGCAGGCTACAGTCCGCAGGAAAAGCAGTTTCCACTGTGACCAGAGGACCACAACTGTTCACGTGACTCACTGTCTCACACTGAACCAAGTCTGCAGCAAACAAAGCCCCTGAAAGTCATGCAATAGCCGGGCGGGGGTGGAGATACAGCTCAGAACTTAACATCAACAGCTGGACATCTTGGCTCACAGTGACCATGACCACAACCGCGGTTCACAGAGCGCACTGCAGCATAGCGGGCACCTGACCAGACACCTTTACCGCGAGTAGGTCCGTTTGGACGCCCCACATCAACAGTTTAAAATAAATTCCGGCAGAATGTCAGCATGACTGCTTATACACACTCTTAATAATTCAGAAAGAACGTCATGGACTGGAAAGTTCATATTCACTCCGTGTGTTCCGCTCGCTGCAACAGCTGGACAGAGATGAATAAACTGTGAATGTTACCTCGCATCATACTTGCATCAAAACTCGGGTATGGTAAAGATGAAAATACGACCGCCCGTTTCTCACTGATCTCCCCTCCGCGGATCTCTAATCACAGGGAATATGAGCTGCAGACACCCTGCAAACAACCAGAAGGGAAACTGCGACCTTCTGAGTCTTCATCTGGTACATCGTGTCCCCCAAAGCTGCTTCAATAGCTGCCGCCACCAACACAAAGCTAATGTTTCCCATCAATGAAAACGAGCTGTAGGGACTAGGTAACGGACGTCTGTACAAGTTCATATTCTTTTGGGCTCATGCAATCCGCGTCTGACTGGCCACATTGTTCTCGATACTGATATCGCGAATGTGTCAGCCAACCTTTCCGCGTCATGTTAACGCAGCTTCCTAACAATCACGACCATTTAAATGCGCAAACCGCGCTGCTCTGGAACATTCTCCAAAATTCAGCCTTTTCCCATCTCCCACGGTCCAAAAGGCTCGGGTGTGGACCAGAAAGCCAAATTTACTGCGGAGCCAGATGACATCCGAGTTGACAACTTTATCTGACGTTTTATAAAAACAGGCGGCGTTATTTAGACAGAACGACAGTTTGAACACAAAACCGACAAACTGCAGATACAGTTGAAAATCCTGACATTTCGGACCCCCGTTACATTCGGTCACTTGTTGATTGAAAGTTTTTCGGTCGATAAGATATACTGTAATTAATAATTCATTACGATATTAATACAGTAAATACACGTAGCTTAATTAGGTACATAGCAAGCTAAAGGGAAAGACGATATCGCATTATTTCCGTGTCGATTGAATACAGAAATGTGGCTGAAGGACAGCTCTGCTAACTTGCTTAGCTACTTCTCTCGCCATTCAATTTCGCGCCAGGCAGCCGGATTATTTCCATAGCCAAGTTAGGGGGAAATTCTAGTTACGCACAATCTGATTGGTTTACAATTCCAGTTAGGTACAATATGATTGGCCAACGTGCGGCTCAGAGCGGAAACAGTGCCGCAACTAGGTTAGGAAAAGTGAGCACACCGCCAGGCAAGCAAACTTAAGATGCTTTCACATCGGACGCGAAACAAGTTTTTTTGCACGACAGATTACATTCAAAATCAATTTGCATTGACTATGAAAGTAATCTGCCGCGAAAAATTCGTTTCGCGTCCAGTGTGAAAGCGGCTTTACCATAACTGCTGCTGAGCCAACTTGGAAGTTTCGCCAAGCGCAATCACATACACTGCATGTGGCGATCCCAGCTGTCATTTATACACATATTTGAGCCAGCGACTAGTTAGCTAGCTGGGTAACAACATAATAAACATGACTGCGCAGTAGCTGGCTGTAGTGTAAATAGCGGACTCCGTGTTGGGCAGGTAGCTGACGTGAGTCCACTGCTGCTGCCGAGCACTGAGACGGGCTCTGCCGCAAACAGTTAACGACCTTGTTAGCAAGATCAAGCAAACTAAACGCGCACAGCTGGCGATACACCTCGTGTTTTTGTGACCTGCATCACATTACCTAATGTCTAAGATGCACGTAAGTATATTTTTCCGAAGGATACCGAGACGTGCAGGGGAATTTAAAGGAAAACTTCCTACCTTTCAAATTTTCCGCCATCTTCTCCCCACCGCCAAAATCAGAATACTTCAGCAAGGAGGCGGGACCACAATGTTGCGCCGCCGATTGGACAAACGGTATCCGCATGACGCGTATCTTGGCCAATCAACGTCCGCATTTTCTGATGGATTTTCAAATGTAGAGGGTAAAATGTCTCGTCGGCTGCCCTCTCAGTGGTTTGTTTGCTGTTTTCTCGCCCGATTTGGCTGCCCTTTAGGTGCTGTTTTTTTTTTGGGATTCTGTTATTATGCGTCAAGAGCGGTCAATCGCAGCCTAAGGTAAATTACAAAAGACTTGGTCTTCGATCGTAGTTTAAGAAAAGTTACTGCAATATTGTACCTGTTTTTGTAGGAGGAATTCCACGTTCAAAGCAAAGAAATTTGGTGCCGTGATTGCAGAGTTTAGATTCACTGTTGAAATAAACTGATGACTAATTTAGCCATTCAGTGGGACACCTTGACTGACTGACAGTGATTGACATCTAAAATGCTGATGTGATGAGTCTCAACAGGGGCTGGATGGCCGTTAGTTTTATATACCGGCCTCTAAACTTAGTTCGATCAATTTTATAACATTTCTACTGTATGTAATGGTATGCTAATTTGATGCAAGTGCAACTCCAATTCCGAAATAGTTGGGATGAAGTGTAAATTGTGAATAAAATGAAAATGCAGAACCTTTCAGATCATTTGAGCCAATATGTTATTTACAATAGAACATGGATAACATTTCAAATGTAGAAACTAAGACATGTTGCATTTTTTCCCCAAAATGAGCTTATTTCGAATTTTCTGGCTGCAACATCTCTCAAAAAAGTTGGGACACAGACAAAAAAGGGCTGAAAAAGCAATTAATATGAAAGAGAATCAGCTGAAAGAACATTTGGGAAGTAATTAAGTTAACTGCCATCAGGAGTGTAACATGATTGGCTATAAAAGGGATGTCTTGGAGAGGCTGAGTCTCTCAGAAGTAAAGATGGCCTGAGGCTCTCCAACCTGTGAAGGCTTGCGTGTTAAAATATGGAATACTTTAAAAACAATGTTCCTCAACGTCAAATTGCAAAGGCTTTGAAGGTCTCATCATCGACAGAGCATTACATCATCAAAAGATTCCAAGAAAATGGAAAACTCTCTGTGCGTAAGGGACAAGGCCGAAGACCTTTACTGGATGCCCATAATGGCCCTCAGATGCAACTGCATCACTCACTCGCATGATTCTGTCATTGACATTACTAAATGGGCCCAGGAATACTTCAACACTGTCTGTAAACACAGTCCGCTGTGCCATCCACAGATGCCACCTAAAACTCTTTCAAGCAAAAAGGAAGGCATTGTTGAGCATGATCTAGAAGCGCCACCGTGTTCTGTGGGCCAAGGCTCATTTAAAATGGACTGTATCACAGCGTCCTGGGGTCAGGCGAGTCCAAATTTGACTTTCTTGTTGGAAATGATGGGTGTCATGTCCTCCGGGCTAAAGTGGAGAAAGACCACCCCTCCTGGTATCAGCGTTCAGTTCAAAAGCCAGCATCTCTGATGGTATGGGGATGCATTAGTGCATATCGTGCGGGGCCCTTGCATGTTTTAAAAAGCACCACGAATGCTGAAAGGTACATAAAGGTTTAAGAGCAACATGCTTCCTTCCAGACGACATCTATTCCAGGAAAGGCCTTGTGCATTTCAGCAGGACAATGCCAAACTACATGCTGCAACTATTATAACAGCATGGCTTCATAGTAGAAGAGTACATGTCCAGAACTGGCCTGCCTGCAGTCCTGATCTTTCACTGATTGAGAACAATTGGTGCATAATTAAATGAAAAATCTGTCAAAGGAGACCCAAAACTCTCCAGCAGCTGGAAGCCTGTATTAAACAAGAGTGGATCAAATTCCAGTGGCTGAACTCAAGAAACTTGTCTCCTTAATGCCCAGATGCCTCTACTCTGTGTTTAAAAAGAAGAGGGGATGCTACACCATAGTAAACAGGCCCCTGACCCAACTTTTTTGAGACCTGTAGCAGCCATCAAATTTGAAATGAGCTCATTTTGTGGATGAAATTGTAAAATTTCTCAGTTTCAACATTTTTCTATGTTATCTCTGTTCTATTGTGAATAAAATGTTGGCTGGTGTGATTCGAAAGTCATTGCGTTTTGATTTTATTCACAATTTACACTTTGTCCCAACTATTTTGGAATTGGGGTTGTATTGCTTATTGACGCTAAACTGCCCAAACTGGTGAGTACCATTGGTGTTGATGAATGTGGTGGCTGACGGCAAATTCCGTCATTGATGGTTGCAGCTCAGGTTTTCTGACTGAGCCTTTGAGTCCACGACTGTGGAATCTTAATGCCAGATCAAATTTCCACACGCACATTCACTCTTAAGAGCAAACAATGGCACTTTTGCTGGTAGACACATTCAAGAATTAGCAGTGGAGGCAAAACAATTTGTGTACTAGGCAATGCAGTACAGAATGGAATATAGGGACAGCAGGTGAAGTAAACTCAAAATGTACCCATCAGGTACACTGTCAGGAAAAACTAAAGATGTGCGTTTCTCCGACAGGCCTGAGAAATACCTCACACATTCAGTGTGGCATTTGACTGAAGTAGCTAAGTCCATACTGTGGAGTGAAATGATGCCCCTAATACTGGTTTTGCCAGTCGAAAAATGGCAAAACTTCCATGAAAATTAATCAAATTACTTTCAAAATTGCTAGTGCTCAGGTTCTTATGGTGATAAGAAAGCATATCTCGTTTGAAAACAGTCTATCATACGGTTCATGAATAAAGCAGAGGACAAAATTCACCCCCAATACAAAATTTGCGAAGTTGAGAAACGGCAAAATGTCCATGATATGTCCAATCTCTCTCATAATTGTAGGTGCACAGGTTATCACAGTAATGATAATGCATGCCAAGCTTGAAGACAATCCTCTAGTTTAGGGATAAAACAGTGGACAAAATCCCCCCCCCCAAGGCTCAGTTCTCCATGCCAAAAAATGGCAAAATCTCAGGGAAAACATGTCAGATCATTTTCAAACTCTCCTCTGCACAGATTTTAAATTCAAACCTTGAAAGGAACCTTCCTACACAAACAGCAAATTTGATTTTGATCATACTGTCCATTCTGCTCAAAATCAAGGGAAACCGAATTCGAGATAAATTGCAGCGTGCCCATTTTTGAAAAGCGCTTTCCTCTAAACACCACCGATTCATTCAGAGAATTTTATTTTCTGATCAGATCATCCAAGAACGCACAATGAAGTCTCAGAGTAGTAGCAGTTACAAGGTTGATCCTGGAATGGAGAATCACTTTTGATAACAGTTGAGTTCTCAAAAACACAGATGCGCACATTCACCCTTATGCAATTATGCGTATTCAGACACAATCCACCAAAAACATTGTGACAGCTGGCATTTACAAGAAAACTTCATAGTGATGGGCAGCACTGTACCATGAAGCCTCCTTCATTATTTACTATGGTCGTATAATTAAAAAAAAAAGTGTGATTTGTGAAATGGAAGTGAAACGGTCTTTGTCTTCTCCTTTATCTGCTATTAGGGCAGATAGATGCATGTGGAGTTCACCAATGTACCCTCCACTCAGGTCATTTATCTGTGGAAATACCCCAGGCATGAAGGTTTTGTTGAGCGATAGCCATGATGGCAAAGTCCCTTTGCTTCATAATGAAGTCTGTCTGCGCTGACTTTGCAGTTTTTCATTTCTTTCTGCATGCCTGTCTGACCGTACACACCCATCCATCCAATAACATTTTATTGATAATGGTTTTTCCAAAGTAAAGAAGGTAGACACTGCGTCTATATGATAACGTTTAATAAACGGTCCGCTAGACCACGGTAGCTCCTCTGTTCTGGCAGGCCTCGTTCCCACTGAGGGTCACTGCTGTGGTTTCACTGCTGATTTCTCTGTTCTTTGGGCTCGCAGGCTGTGAAGAGGTGGACAGAATTTTGGCTTTCATCGGGAACGTGAAGCGATCGAGCGGAGCATGCTCGATCCGGCACAGGCTATCCTCGCTATCGCTATTGCATCCAGCATTACTGACTCCGCTAGGTGAGCAGGCTGCCCATAGCTCCTCTGGTACGGTTCTGTGGCTCTCGCTGGGCCACACCTGCTCTGTCTGCACCTCCACCTCCTTCTGCCCTCTCCGGGGTCGGTGTTCTTGCCCCTGGCCCTCTTCTGGGCTACTCTCCACCCCCAAAGCCCCGTCTCCAGACGGCTCCACCTTGCGGAAGATGTGACGAGCAAACAAACTGATGCAGAACATCTCCACGATCACTGAATAATGGTATATAACTGCAAAGAAAAGATTAGCTGGGTCAAATGCTGATGAAAACTCTCAGGTAAACAGAAAAGTCAATTGTGTTCGACCAGCCCTACCTCACCTTGTCTCTGGGTATTTACCATCCTGTACATTTTCATTTTGCCCCTAATTATAAACTCCTAATTGGACGCTGGGCGGCAGACCAGCGGAGGCAGGAGTGGGCAGCCCTTTGTAACACGGTTATAAACGGAGCTAAAGTCACACAGCTGGGAAAGAAGTCTTTATAAAAATGAACAGTGAAGTTTGATGCAATCAGTTAAATGTCATCTCCTCACATACTTCAACTTGGGGAATATCCCTCCAGAGGGTGAATGTTACGATCGGCTATTTGAATGGTCATAACAGAAATGCATCTGATAAGTGCAAGATCACAAATGAATATTTATGATTCAGAAAGTGCAACTCTTCTCCAGTATGATCTGCTGGTCATAAATGCAGTTCGTTAAATCGGTGGGTTGTGTACGTGGGCAGAACAAATGCAAGGCAGTATTTTGAATTTTGTGACCCCCGGGGCTTTGCACTTCCTGTATTGTATTAGCAGGGAGAGGACGAGCTCTACAGGGAAGTGAGAGAAAACGTATTTAACCCTTTACAACCTACAGACCCATATATAGGTCTGTGAAATGCAGCTGCTGCATTCAGACCAGTGGAACTTCAAGTTAATTTTAAATTTCAAGTAGCAATTTAAATGTTTCAGACGATCCCAAATATGTCCTGCTGAATTGCAGGGAAATGTGTATAAAATGATGTACAAGATCTCGATATTTTCCATCTCCCGTCATGCTGCGGCCATAAAACCACAGCATCCTGGGTTTGAATACTTCTCTCAAAATAAGTGTGATGCAGCTTCAGTGAAGCACTGCAACCAGCAGATGCAGAATATATGTGACATCGTCCAACAATATAAAAAAAAATCTTTCTCTGACTTTCAACCTACTTAAGGTAGAATACTGCAGTTAAGCATGAAAATCTTCATTTCATCACTTACATCAAATTGCATTATTGATATGAGAAGCAAACATTCAAATTAGCAGGGATGGAGGTGGTTTGCATAAATGATGCAAATTAGGTGTGTAAGATGGCCGCCGCAAAGCAGCATATCATGACATTTTCAAAACACCACACCTCAGTTACTAATAGACGTAGCAACTTCTTATTTTGCACACAGGTTGACTGATCCAGCATCTATAAGCTAAACCTCTTAAAGATGGATACTTTACCAAAATGCAAAGGTTTTTTTGAAATTTTGCTCTTGACTTGAAATTCTCTACCTCATTATATATTCAGCACCCCCTGAATTTGAAAGAGTACCAAAAGGGCCATATTTTTTAGATTCAGGACAACCATCATGTTGTAAACTACTTATGTTCCAAACTTCATTAAAATCGGACTAGCGGTTTTTGAGAAATGGCGCGTGAAAAATATAAAATGCTAACAGTATTTTTATAGCAGTTATCTACCTTAAGGGGAAACTTCAGTGAAAGGTTACAGTTTAAGGTTGTGCTTTCCAAACCCCTCCTGTAGGCCCACCTGTCCTGCATGTGTTGGATCTCTCCCTGCTCCAATACAAGCGAGTCACATGATCAGGACGTTATCAATCAGCTTTAGTGGGTGATTAACGAGCTGATCATGTGACTCCCCTGTGCTGGAGCAGGGAGAGATCTAACACATGCAGGACAGGTGGGCCTACAGGAGGGGTTTGGGAAGCACCGGTTTAAGGGGTTGAGTGACTCACGCTGAGACCTCATGAGGTCGGAGAAGGGAGGGGTGCAGGGGATGACCTTTAGCGCCCCCATGGTCTCCAGGATCCCGCTCTGTAGCCCACACAGAACCAGAACCACGATGGTGCAGATGAACTTGGCCCGGAGCCCAAACCCTCTCAAGGCCTGCTTGGTGGCCTTATAGAAGAGCAGGTATCCGTAGAAGGACAGGAATGTGGACACTGCAGTAATGGCGTTAACGTAAACGTTGGGGTCTACAGAGTCCACCTGAGGAGAGAGCCACCCAGAGCCCATGATTTGACTGAAGCATTATGGGTATGATTACCCAGGTATGTCAAAACCTTTTCAAAAAGGCCCACGTGGGCACAGGGTTTGTTGCAGCGCAGCACATGGCATCTGATTCAACCGATTAACTAATCAAAGGTCGTCAATGAAAACCTCAATAAGCAGAGTCAGGTGTTTTCATGCTTGTCGGGAACAAAAACCTCTCCTCTCATTGGCCCTTATAATGAGATGAGAAGACACAGCCCTATAGCGCCCTGACCACGCTTCTTTACAGGGATGATAGTGCAGATGTTTTATTACAAGGTCTGATTTTGTGATATGAAGTTTTGTCCGATTTTGACTTCTGCATTTTTTTTTCTGAGTTAACTCTCAACTGCTTTACGATCTTGAACAACAGTACTAGAGTTTTACCTGCCAAGCCATCCATGTAGCAGTAATATGAACTTATGAATAAGATTGTAAAAAATGTAAATAAATTATAAGTTGTGTATGACAAATCATGTCCTCATTAAAGTGGCTCAGTTTGGTTGGAAGGTGCCATTTGCTAAAATGTTTCTCAAGTACATCTGCTGAACCAGGAGCAAATCATTTATTGTTTTTCAACATGACCCTTGCTTGCCTGGCGGTGGTGTATGCCTGAATCTTTTGTTACTGTTGCTCATTTGAAGGGCATTTCATGCATATGGTCACATTTATATCCTGGGTCACTCTCTGTAGCTCTGTTTTCCAGATAAATACAACCTATCACAATTGTACGTTCCTCGCTGGGTGTAGGGTGCGTCTGTGAACAGTCTTTCATGTTTAATTTTCAGGCTTGAGTTTAAATGCATGTTATTTTTTGGGTCAAATGGGGTAGCTCTACATATTGCACAAATAAACGGTGAACAATATAACTGTTTTCAACTGCTCCCAGTGCGACATAAACAACAGGATTAAATTTCTTGAAGTGGGTATTATGTGCTTTTACGCTAGACTACGGACAGACAAAAATGAGAGAATTTGAGGATAGTTTCTTGAACATCTTTAGTCAAAATAATTAAGCACAACAGATGAAACTGGTCATTCATTGTACAAAATTGGCGGTAGAAACATTGAGGAAGTGATATGGCAATACAAAATGCTCTGAAAGGGGACAGACTTCCATTTGACGGCGGGTTGGACTCACCTCTCCATAATCGTACTGCTCGTCTGCCCAGAGTACCAGCAGAAGGAAGAACAGGATTGTTCTCACCACAGAGAGCTGGATCACGGCCACCGTCATCAAACGCAGACTGAAACTGATTATGCAAACGCTTATCAAGGCTAGTGATGCAAAACGATGCTTCCAGTAAAACAAAACATCTGCAGAAAATTACATGTAACTGCCAAATGTCGAACATGTGCACCAAATAAACACTGACAAGATGGCGGTCTGACAAAAAAAAAAAAATTCCTCTTTCATTTATCAGTTTTAAATCTCACTCTCCCTGCCTGTTCCAGACTGTTAATTACATTGAATCTTATACTACATATGTTTGTTAAATTTTGTCCACTTTGGGCAAAGAGTTCAAAAGCTATTGCCGTTTTAATAAAACATGCCATGCTCACATCATTTGAGTTAACTTTGACAGCCAATTATAACAAGATCAAATGTAAAATCAAAAGACTGCTTTTTTCCAGCTGGATTAAATAGGCTTTATACCAAAGGTGGTTATCATTTCTTAAAATTGGAGGACCTGAACAAGAGTCAAAATTTGTTCCCTGAACAAATTTCAAAATGGTGGAAAATTAGCAAATGCGTAAATGGGATTGGCCTCAGTGGATTGATTTGTCTGGACCCACATAATTCTGCCAAAAAATAAAAAAGACTCTCTCTCATAACCTTCGTTTCAAAAGTTGTAAACCAAAACCTAAAGTTTGTTATTATAGCACCAGCTTGAGGTTGATCAATTTTCTCAGTCGGGGAAGTGATTTAGAACCTATTTGCCACATTGAAAAGCTGTAGGTGGTAGAGTTCTGAGATCCAGATATTTTCAGGCATTTTCTGGCAGAGGAATGAGAGGAAAACTGATAATAATAAACAATAATCAGAGAAAATTTGATCGAGTTCCGTCACTTCATGCTTGGACCCCTAAAAATTAACCCTTGAGTCAGCAGTTCTGCAGCGGTGCGCAGGATTCAGCGGCTGTGTTTGTGTTCAGGGTCACCTGTTGATGGCAATGAGTGGGAAACAGCAGCAACAACAGCAGGGAAATGGGTCTGGCGCCACCTGCTGGCCAGCCAGGGTCTCCATCATCGTAGCTTTTCCGCCAAAGAAGTCTGTGATCAGACCCATGAACTTAAACAACGTAATGGAGTGATACCTTTCAAGTGACAGATAAAAAGAGAGGTATAAATATGCTTTTTTTTTTATGACCTTGTGAATTATGCAAGTTTCATATCAAAATGCTCACGGACCGCATTGTAGGTAGTAAACGAGTGACTCACAGCGAAGCGACGAAATTGCAAAGCGAGGAAGACCGCGGCACGTAGAGAGCAGTGATGGAAGTCAGTCCAAACGCCTGGGACACACAACACAAATAAGGCTACATTTCCACAGTCATGCTAAAATGATGCCGGCACCTTCGCGCAACATGGGACGATAAATGGTGCAAATCACTAGTACATCATACGTGTTTGTGTTGTAATGCAAAACTAGGGGAAATGAGATAGAAAAAAGATCATTCTTATAATAATCCCAGGAGGAGAAATAAAACTGCAGTCGTCCAGTTTTCATAAAATGGCAAATAATGGTTAATGATTAATGACAGAGAGGCCAATGGAACCATCTGCCCGCACTAATAAAATCTTGGAGGGACTGTGACTCCTCAGGACCATATGTCTTGCCGGACAGGTACCGGGTATAGCCCCAGGACCCAGAGGGTGAGCCGCCTGCGTCTGGAGGACCTCAGATTTCGGTAGAAGAAGCCCATCTCCTCCATGAACAGGACCAGCATGACGAAGGCCAGACCAGCGGGGATGAGGAAGAGCCACAGGTCCTTCCTGATCACTGCGGAGACACGCAGCAGTCTCACGCACCCGTACATCCCTCATCCCACCCACCACTGCTGACGACACCCCCTTTCACATGGGCCCAACTCTTTACCGCTAAAGAACTCGGAGGACAGAGGAATCTCCGGCCACATCCAGCTGCAGTTCGATCCCCCTGTCATCCTTCCTCACGGTCGGGCCTGCAGAGCCCTGTGAGTGAAGCACAGCAGATTCGTGACAGTGTTCAGTGTTCAGTGCCATCTTCCTGTTTCACCTGCTTAAATCAGACCACTGCCAATCTGAGCCTGCCAAACACTGGCCAGAGTGTACAAAACAAAGGCTACTCTTGTTCACACCTCTAAAATTGTAGCAAGTTAATCAAGCTAGAGAATTTGACGTTAAATCAATGACTTAAAATGTCTTCTAGTAATTACAGCTGCAAAAGGAAGTGCAATCTTTAAGTAAACAAACCAACACTGTGCCGGAGAGAGAAAGCAAGAAAGGAAACTAAGGGTGACCAGCTGGTTTACAAGAGAATTATACAACACAATTCAATAAAAGAATATGAGGTGATGTCAAACTGACCTCTGCCGTGAAACTATATGGACAACAATGCTGACACTGTAAACAGAAGAATCATAGACCATTAGACACATGCGCGTGCGCGCACACACACACACACACACACACACACACACCTACACTTCTGATGGAACTCAAGCAAATGCATCCAGTATCACAGACCTTGATGCTGAGAAGAGACCAGCAGTCTAATCTCGCGGTGAGGAAAAGCACTGTTCAGATCTTGTATTTCAAACGGAAACTTTAAATCTACGGATTATAGCATGCGATCAGTTCCGCGTGTTCGCCGGGCGAGCCCTTCCTTGACACCCAGATTAATAATTGACTGAATACAGGTGGCCTCACAGGTAGGGGGCTAAGTCCATTCTTAGCTCATCAGGCTGAACAAGGACGGAGTGATGGAAATTGGCCGATGACTGCTTTCATTGATTGTGAAAATCGTACATAACTGCGGCAAAACAATGATGGACGGAACTATCCGCTACCACTGTATTCGCTGGTATTTCGTAATGTTCCAGTCCATACAATAAAGGCCTTATGACACCCAGCCTGGGAACGTTTTCCTTTATTTCACATCTTCAGTGCCTCTGATTCTATAAAGCACCAGTGGGCATGCACTTTAACAGACTTCTCTGTACATGTAAGCATTTTTATAAGTGGCTCTTTCATGATTTTTATATTAATACAGTAAGACACCGGAAGAAACTGTCGACCCGGGGATCAGTGCTAAGACCAGTAGCATCAAAAATAGCATCCTTGTAATTATTGCATCATAATTGCACAATTTTTGACACATTTTTGTCTCAAAAATGGGCGAAATGAAACCAGGACAGCCATAATTCTGTTGGAAACAGATGGTTATAGTCACTAGTGACTAATTCCCTCTTATTCTGCTACAGTAGGGGAGACTGGGGTCCAATGAGCCATTGGGACCAATGAGCCATATCACTATTTTTCAATCGATCGATGCCAAAGGTGTTTAAAATCGGCAAAATGGTGATATGACTCATTTATCCCGATGACTTCTCAGTCAATGGTAAAATATTTTGCCTTTTTTAAGCAGCTCTGTCATCGATTGATTGCAAAATGGTGATATGGCTAATTGGTCCCAATGGCTCATCGGACCTCAGTCTGCCCTACGCACCGCTAGAAACTGCAAAGTTTGGATTTAAAAAGCTGGTGTTTCAATTGATTTAAATTTCAAGCTGTTAAAAGAGCTGTTGTTTTCACCAATCCTGAAGTATTCTCTGCTCAATTTCACTGTCCACCTCAATTTCAGAAGAACTGACGCCATGTGACAGCACAGTTGCTAGCACTGCTGCCTTGCAGTACGAAGGTTCGAGGCCTGACCGGCTAGGGCCTCTCTGTGTGAAGCTTACATGTTCTCCCCGTGTTTGTGTGGGTCTCCTCTGGGTACTCCGGCCTGCCCCCCCCAGATAAACATGCATCATGGGAACACTCCTGCCTCTGCCCTTGACCAAGCACCTGGCTTTAGAACTGGAGTTGCTCCCCAAGCTACTCCAAACTACAGGATGGGTCAAATACAGAGGTAAAAAATATCCCATGGGGTTCAATAAAGTATCTGTCCATCTGTCTGTGTAAAATGTAAATGGAAAAACTGCGAGCAGTGATTTGCAAATCTATTACAACATCTGTTCAAGCTTAGAAAGGACAACATCAAAAAAGTAATGTTTCAACTTAACTCTTATTTTGGAAAGGATAGGAGTCTTCAAATGTAATGTCTGCAGCACATTCCAGAGAAATTCAGGCACGTACACGCTCACCGCTGCGTAATATCACCTCAACTGTTCATTACTCTCCATAGTCATTTTGGAACTGAAGACTCTAATTGTTGGAGTTTCAAAAGCAGAATTTGTTCCCATTTTTGGCTGATACAAGACTTCAGTTGGGCAATAGTCTGTGGTGTCTGTTATTGACATTTTGTCCTTCATAATCCGCCACAAGTTTTCAACAGAAGACTGGTCCGCGATGCAGGACTGCACCAGCTGTGTCAGCTCTCTGTGAAAACACAGCCACTATCTTGTTATTTGTGCTGAATGTGGCTTGGCGTTCTGCTGCTGGAACAAGCGGGGGCATCCCGGAGAAAGACAACATCTGGAATGCACATGATGCATGTTGTCCCAAAATGTGCGTCTATCCCACTCCATCAGTCTGCCGTCACAGGTCTGCAAGTTCCCTCCCAAGTGCCCTCATGCAGCTCCAGACCATGGCAGACACTGGCTTTTGAACATGTTGCTGATAAGTCAGGACGTTGCTTCTCCTTTTTGGCCTTGAGAACAGAATGTCAATTATTTCCTACAACAATTTGAGAAATTGAATCGTTTGCCTTTTGTACGTCCCTGTCAGTCGATTTCAGATGAGCTTAAGCTCAGAGAAGTCAGTCATGCTTCAGAATAGTGCTGGTATATGGTTTCAACTTTGCTTAACTGAATCTTCATTTGCATTTGATGATGCCAACACTAACTGTAATGACTGACTGTTCCAGACCAGGAGTCAAGGGTGGAAGCAAAGTACTGTCCAATAGGCAGGTTTTTTGACAGCAGTGTGATGATCATTGGGGATGGAACCCCAGAAGAAGAGGGCACAACTCAACACCGATGTCATTGGGGGAGCTGCGATGCCATTCGCCGGCAAGTGGCTCCGGGAATGACAGCCAGGTGGAGTGCGCACTTCGCCAGAGCCGAACTGTCCCACAGTAGGATGGAGTAGCTTGGAGGAAACTTGGTTCCAATCCTGATGACCGTAGAAGGATTGGGACCCTCTTCCTAACAAAGTGGATCGAGGACTTGGAAGGGTTAACAAGATGATTCCAATCCTGGTCCCTGATTAGGGTTGGGAGCTTGTTCCTATTAAACTGGACAAAGGAACTGACTTGAGTTGGGTTAACTTGAATGCAGCCCTAATCATGGCCCCTGAGTAGGCTTGAAAACTTGTTGGAGTAACCTGAGTAGAGTGGAACGTTTCCACGAATTGTTGTCATAAAGGTTATGTTACTCTTAAGATTACGTTTTTACTGGGAATACTGACTGACTGACTAAGTGCAAATGGCATATTACAATCCAGCATCTTTGAACTGAAAGCAGGGGATTTAAATACATGCCCCATAGTCATTCGGAAGTAACCATGAAATGAGACACACCTGGGGAGGGGAACAGACACAAGACTTAAACCAGTCAAAAGAGACACTTCTAACGGGTGCACAGTTGCTGCATCGGAAGAGAAACGGAAGGCATTCATACGAGGGTTGTGACAATCGGCTGTGGTCTTCTGAGGTCCTGCCAGCCTGCGTGGTTATGTCCATTGCAGAAGCTTTTTTGTTCTTCATGCAGTACCATCTGCGGGCTTGAATTGAACGCACATCCAGTATTAGTATTTAGTCTTGTCTTTTGTGCAGGGAGATTGCTCCAGTTTCTCTCTTCGAGTCATTCCATTCTCCTGCCATAATTGTTTTGGAACACGTTTCAGGTATCATATCTGGAATATAGTTGATAAGGTGGAACTATAAACATATTTTGCTTTTATTTGTATTTTACATGCTCTCCCAATTCTTGTGGAAGTGAGGTTGCAAATTAATTATTTAAAATTAATTACAAGACAGCCCATGCACTTACTTCTGATAGCTAAATTTGCTATTTTTACAGTGCATTCTGTAGTGTCATGTGGGTATGTTGATTTTGAGGTTAATAATGCCCTTGTCTTCCCTTACAGCAATGGTACCCAACCCTGATCCTGGAGATCTTCTGTACAGTAGGTTCTCATGTAAACCCTGACAAAGCTCACCTCATCCAACAGTGTGAGGAATTGTGCTTCTAATGAAAAGGATCAGGTGTGCCAAATTAGCGCTGAAATGGAAAGACGGGACATCTCCAGGAACAGGGCTGGTTACCACTTCTCTACAGGGAGAGAAGAGCCATCCCCAGAGGTCATTAATGAGGGAATTAAATTGTTACTGTTGGTTTGTCTTGTAAGCTCTGTCTTGAAGACAAGACTCTTAAACAAGCTACATCTGTGGTTGTCTCAGAATGCAGAAAATATGAGCGTCTGCCGTGATTATGTTGCGCTGAAATTTGAGTGTTGCGCAACTGTCGGCAACTGGCATCAATACACCCCCGAACTATCGAAGATGCTGACTTTTGAACTGAACGGCGATAATGAGCCTGATGGTCCCCCTCTTCTTCAGTCTCCCCTTAAGCCTGGAGGACGCAGCGTCCATGATTTCTATGATTTCTTTCTTTGGATGGGTAAGACCACAGAGCAGTTTTCCACTTCAAAAACTGATTTTAAATGAGCTCAGGCTCTGAGAAGATGGCCGCTTTTTGAATTTTGTTTATACTTGGTTTTATCTTAACATGGTAGAGTTTTAACTTGTATATGTGGATGCTGTGATTAACGGTATTCACTGACGGTGGTTCTCAGAAGTGTTCCTGATGTGATTTCCACCACAGAATCCTTTCTGTTTTTAATGCAGTGCTACCTGAGGATCTGAAAATTACGGCCATTCCATATTTTTTTTGCCTGTCCTTTGTTTACAGAGTGTCTCTGGATTATTAAGCCCCGTTCCCACCTTCACAATTTTTTACGCCGATTCACGCCAATGTCAGATCGTGGCAAGTCATGGGGGATGTCCTAGTTGCAACCGGGGGGATTCCTGAACAGTCGCAAAAATTCGCAACAAAGTCGTCTTCTCGTTTTTGTTGTGGCGCAAGTTTCAAAATGTTCAAAAAAATCGTGGTGGTTTGCAAGCTCATCACGGATCGTCATATGTCTTAGCAATGTCGTAGTGGTGTCATAATGGTGTCCTGACCGGTCGTGTTAGTGTCGTGATGGTTCTTGAATATTCCTATGCACTCGTCTTGTGGAAAATGGCCACAATTGTGGAAGATGTCGCCACGATATGCTACGAATGCCCACGACATAACACTATATGAACACGGAATGAGACAGACCCATGATGAACAAAGATAATGTGATGTCAAACGACTTGGCTGCGAATAGGCACGACGCCACCACAACTCTATCGCGAATGTGCCATGAAGTCAACATCGTGGCCGTGACAGAATTTTGTGCTTTTTCAGGTGGATGGATCACGACTCACTACGATAATAGGTGTTGATACATTGGCATGAATCAGCATAGAAATCATGCCAAAGATGTTGAAATCCCAAAAGTTTTTGCAGTTTCACTTTGAGAAACGTTATTCATAAGTTGTTATCCGTGGTCTTACTCAGAGTGTTGACGCCCTCACCATCTTCACTTCGATAAGACTCAGCCTCTCTGGGATTCTCGTTATTCTCTCTCATGTTACTGACCTGCTGCAAATTAACCTAATTAACTGTGAGATGTTCCACCTGGTGTATTTTTTTAAAAATCATTCAACATTTCCAGTCTTTGGTTGCCCCATCCCAACTTTTTCGAAATGTGTTGATGGCATCAAACTCAAAATGAGCAAATATTTGCAACCCCATTTCCGAAATAGTTGGGACAAAGTGTAAATTGCAAATAAAATCAAAACACAATGACTTTCAAATCACACCAGCCAGTATTTTATTCACAATAGATCAGAGATAACATAGCAAATGTTGAAACTGAAATTTTGGAATTTTATCCACAAAATGAGCTCATTTCAAATTTGATGGCTGCTACAGGTCTCAAAAAACTTGGGACAGGGGCCTGTTTACCATGGTGTAGCATCCCCTCTTCTTTTTAACACAGAGTGGAAGCGTCTGGACATTGAGGAGACAAGTTTCTTGAGTTTAGCCATTGGAATTTGATCCCACTCTTGTTTCATACAGGCTTCCAGCTGCTGGACAGTTTTGGGTCTCCTTTTGAGGACTTTTCGTTTAATTGTGCCCCAAATTTTCTGTCGGTGAAAGATCAGGACTGCGGGCAGGCCAGTTCAACAATCGGACTCTTCTACTACGAAGTTTTGCATTGTCCTGCTCAGTGACGTGCAGTCGGAGGTTAGTTTGGTGAGGCAGAAACCTTCCCTTTGCCTGATTAGCAATCAGACGATTAACTAGTTTAGTAAGACTATTCGGCTGAATGACGGGCCATTTTAAGTTTCCGTGGCGTTATTACTCAGTAGGCTACATTGAACTTAAAATGCTCATGAAACTACAGATTTGCAAGTATTTGTTTACAGAAAGCCAGAGACGCGCCGTGAGGTGAGGCAGTGACCCAAAATGTATCGCAGGATTTTGTGAACCTTTTCCCACGTAGGCTACTATTCCTGATTGACAGTGATAACAATTAAGACCAAGCCTTATGGAAGCCTAATACTGATAGAGGAGACAATAACTTTACTCACGTATACGCTGCAATTCGGGACTGCAAGGATGGAAATGTGAATAATCAATTAGGAAAAATTCTCGGCTCTTGGTAATCCTGTATATCGTTTAAACATTTTGTTAATCGGATGACGAAAGAAGACTGAAAATAAACGCCTGCTTTTTGTTTGGGTGTAAAAGCGCGTCTTAAAAGGAGAATACATTATAGGCTATTGATTAAGCATTGAGCTCTGCATAAGTCGAACTGCGTAAATATTTTTTGATGACATTGCTTCGGCTTCCTGGAAGCAAGTAGGCCTACGCGCAAATCTGCTGTTGAGCATTTCGGGTTCGATGTACTGAGTAATAATGCCGCGGAAACTTAAACTGGCCTGTCATTCTGTCGAATAGTCTTACTAAACAAGTTAATCGTCTGATTGCTAATCAAGCAAAGGGGAGGTTTGTGCCTCACCAAACCAACCTCCACCGCTCGTCACTGGTCCTGCTGAAATATACAAGGCCTTCCCTGGAATAGATGTCGTCTGGAGGGGAGCATATGTTGCTCTTAAACCTTTATATACCTTTCTGTTTTCATGGTGTTTTTTGAAACATGCAAGTGTCCCACACCATATGCACTAATGCATCGCCATACCATCAGAGTCCAAATTTGATACACTGATATATTACACTGATAACAGGAGAGGGGGTCTTTCTCCTCTTTAGCCCAGAGGACATGACACCCATGATTTCCAACAAGAATGTCAAATTTGGACTCATCTGACCACAGGACACTTTGCTATAGTCCATTTTAAATGGCCCTTGGCCCACAGAACACGGCGGCGCATCTGGATCATGCTCAACAATGGTTTCCTTTTTGCATGATAGAGCTTTAGGTGGCATCTGTGGATGGCATGGCGGACTGTGTTTACAGACAGTGGTTTCTTGAAGTATTCCTGGGCCCATTTAGTAATGTCAATGACAGAATCATGCCAGTGAGTGATGCAGTGGCGTCTGAGGGCCCAAAGATCACGGGCATCCAGTAAAGGTCTTCGGCCTTGTCCCTTACGCACAGAGATTTTTCCAGTTTCTCTGAATCTTTTGATGATGTTATGCCCTGTCGATGATGAGACCTTCAAAGCCTTTGCAATTTGACATGGAGGAACATTGTATTTAAAGTATTCCATATTTTTTTTACGAAAACCTTCACAGGTTGGAGAGCCTCTGGCCATCTTTACTTCTGAGAGACTCAGCCTCTCTAAGACATCCCTTTTATAGCCAATCATGATACACCTGATGCCAGTTAACTTGATTACTTGTTAAATGTTATTTCAGCTGATTCTCTTATATATTAATAGTTTTTTCAGCCCTTTTTTTTTAATTTTTTTTTTTGCCTGTGTCCCAACTTTTTTGAGACCTGTTGCCGCCAGAAAATTTGAAATAAGCTCATTTTGTGGATAAATATGTAAAAGGTCTCAGTTTCAACATTTGAAATGCTATCTGCGTTCTTTTGTAAATAATATTGGCTTGTGATCTGAAAGTCATTGCATTTCGATTTTATTCACAATTTACACTTTGTCCCAACTATTTCGGAATTGGGGTTGTAAATCTAGAGTTTAAAAGTGTGCAAATCATAACATGTTGTTTTTATTTACATTTCACGCCGTGTTCCTACGTTTTTGACGCTGGATTGTTAATTTATGACTTGACTATTCCAAGTAGTGCCATTAAATAATTGCATTTTTAATTTTATCTCTTAATGTTGTATTTTGACTTTTAATTTTAATTATGACTGGAAAAAAAATCCTCCATACAAACACACTATATGGAAATAATCGAATACCATGTCGCTCTTCATCAGAAAAAGTTACTTGGCGAGGTAAAGATCAACCGCAGCGAATGATTTCTGTTCGTTCATTTGGACAAAGCGCTGTTGGACAATGAGTGGATTACAACGACCGGCCTCGCGTTTGCACTGAGCTCAGCAAAGGCGCGCTGCCGTCCGACGGGCCCAGCTGACTGGACTCTTTGCTTGTTCCAGTCGCTCTTTCCCGAAAGGGGCCCAGTGACGCCCGTATTCAGTCGCCTGGACCATAAATGCCGGCAGCGGACGGCGCTCGGCATTGCATTTTCAGAACAAGGTTGCTGGACTGCTGCCAAAATGCCGGGATCAAAAGGTGGGCTGCTGTGATGGAAAAATGTAGACATGGGATATTTTATGATATGGGCGGTTAGAATTGATGGAGGAACTGTCAAGTAATTAGACCAAAATATAATGTATCGGCACAGCGGGATATTTTCTCAAAATCACGCGTTGATGCGATATTCGTTTAAATTTTACATTATAAATGTTCTGGTGAAGACGGGGGGGAGAGGGCCACTAATTCCGCCACTAATTCATTTTAATGAAATTGACTTGTGATGTCTTTTTTTTTTTTTTTTTTTAATTTTGAGACATTTTGGGGACAGTGAACGTGAAGCTCCAGCGAAAAGCATGAATATCCCCGAACCATTTCTGTTTAAACCGAGTAATTAAAGGTAGTTGTAATATTATGGATTATATGTGCACCAGGCTACTGTTCAAAAGTGCTGGATAACAGAAAATTCCATGTGCTTGAAAGAAATTGATCAATTTTATTCAAGGCGGGGAAAATATTTAGAAATCCAACCAATGCATTAAACTAACATCACACTTTATGCAATCATAGTTTGTTTTTTTTTCTTATTTGTTTTTAGTTTCATTTTCTGCAGCCATTTCATCAATGTACTAATGCCACACTGCACCAATCAACTGCGCTGAAACTTCTGTCCTGATTAAACCCAGTTTGCGCACTTCTTTCAAGATAGGAGTGAATATCTGCATCTATATACCAATTCATCCCTTTCTTGGCTCCATTATGTTTGGTTAAGCCTTTGTCTCGAAATAAATGGATTGCAAAGTTACACGAGAGAGCTGTTTCTTTGTGGACATTTGTATTGAGAAAATAGATCAATAGCAAACGTACTAAAGAGTGCAGACTGATCGACTGTAAGTTTTATTTTATTTAATTTTTCAATGATACTGATGCAAGTAAGTAATGTGTGGGACATTGAAATTTGGGCGGGGAGTATGAAAGAGACACTCCACAGACTGAAGACGATCGTTTCAAACAGAAATAGGCTAGCTGTTTGTTACCTGCTGTCTTTTTTTAATCAATGTCATGTGACCCTAAGTGAATTACAATTTGTTTTCAGAGATTACAAACTTTAGAATGCAGCGATATGTATTTAAGCAAGTAGGCCTACCCAAACAAATGCTGTTACTACACATACTTTGCTTACAACAGAATATTGCAGATGTATTACTGGCTTTATGCTGTAGCTCATGAGCAGGGGTCTGTCTTCAGAAGCTGCTAGATGCACCAGGACTGGGAGCCTCATGGTCTGTTTCAGCCAAACCAACACCTGGGTGTAGTCCAAACATATACAGTCGTTAAATACAATACAGTCAAATCTGAGTTAATTAGCAAAGCTAAAATCAGTTTAGCGTCAGCTACATGTGGTGCTTCATCTAACAACTTAGGCCTATGATCTAAGGGAACAATGTTACACATGTTAAAATGGAAATATCGCAACACTGAAAAGTGCAAAAGTTTTGATTCTTTAAAGAAATTGGCTACATTCATTCAATGAAAAAAAAATCATTAGTCTTGATATTTACGCTCCTTTAGTTCTAACATGACCTGTAATGATTGCCAGATAACCAATCAAGTGTGAGTTGGCAGTTGGCTGGAGCGGTTGATTTGCATTTGCTTTAAATAAACAACGTTAGCCTAAATATATAGCGTAATCTAGCCAACTTGCAAAATAATGCATTGGACAGTGATGTATCTTTTTTTTTTTTAATTCTGGTTCTGTTCCCCCGGCACTTGAATTTGAAAAGATACTGTGACAATGATTTTGACTCGCAGACTGTCAGCTTTAATTTGGGGATGTTTTCATCCATATCAGATGGACCATTTACAAACGACTGTGCCTTTCCAACAAATTGGACTAATGGTTTCAAAATCTAACAACCGGTTCATTATACCTCAGACACAAGATCAGCACATTACGTTTGTCGCGCAGTCCAGTCACTGTGAAGGGATTATGAGCAGATTTGAATGCGGAATGAGTTTGTTTACCTGCCTTTATTTTGACGGGTAATTTTAGGTTGTTGTGGCAGTGTCCAGGATATTGGAGCTTCAGATTTCTTAGGCCCAGTGTATGAATTCTGAATGAGATGACGTGCTTTTTTCTACAGTTAACGTTAAATCTGATATGGGCGACCAGTAGGAAAAAAGCTTTGCACAAAAATGGCGCTGGTGTAAGACTGATGGAGAAATGCTTCATGTGCATATAAATTTCCAATATTCAAACCAAACACTCAAGAAGAAAATTTAACCAAATAAAACGCAATTACGCTGAATCAAATGGTCACTCTTTCAATTGGGTAAGTGTGTGGTTTGAAACCTGGAGTTTGACATCTAAAGAATTAGCTGGTTGTACTGACTTGCTGTTGTAATTCATTGAAATAAATAAAGTGGGCAAGTGGCAGAATATGGCTTTAATTCAGATAATGGCGCGATTTATTAATCTCCTATTCCTTGTCCTTCTCCCCAAGGTAATAAATCGGACAAGAAATCCAACACAAAGGTATGATACACCGCCTACTCTGTGACATCATCAGAGAATGATGGGATTCTTAAAGGTCTCATCTCACAGATGATGAGCCATGTGCATTATGGTGCTACTATCACCACTAATGCTAGTAACACATTTCTTGCCTTACGGGATAATAGCACATCACATTCACAATATACCTTTTTGGAAATGGCCGATTGCTTGGCTACTGGAGGGCTATTTTTTGTATACACCCCTGTCCGTCTGCAATTTATTCTCACTCTACAGACAACAAGTCTTGTTGGATTCTTTTAATTTCTGTTTTGAGGTTCAATGGTGATATGTAGAGGTTCGCTGTTGATTCTTGGCGGGGATCGGAAAATTTCTAGTCAAATAACTTGTCATCGACAAAGCTGATATGTGGTCCTATTTCCATGCTTTGCATGGCTATCTTAGTTGACTGCATTACACATTCATTAGAAAACGGGAGGTATTTGAGTTGACTGTTCCTCTCCCACCCCCCACAGCCTCCTCAGAGCCCCAAGGATCAGCCCAAGAAAGGTGATCAGAAGGGAGATGAGAAACAGGGAGGTAAGTGTGTTATATCAGGTCATCTGTAGTCAGTGGAGTGAGAATCTGCAGTCTGATTCAGTGGTGTGAGAAGCAAATGCTACATCTGAAACTGCCTACAAAACACCTATTATCTAGTGCTCACCTGTATACCTGCCACTACCCATGGCCCACCTGTATACCTGCCACTACCCACTGCCCACCTGTACACCTGCCACTACCCACTGCCCACCTGTATATTGGCCACTACCCACTGTCCACCTGTATACCTGCCACTACCCACTGCCCACCTGAATACCTGCCACTACTTCCTGCCCACCTGAATAAGTGCCACTGCTTCCTGCCCACCTGTGTACCTGCCACTACCCACTGCCCACCCGTATAATCGCATTACCTACTGCCTACCTGAAAATGCCTCATATCTTTTTGATGAAATGTACTGTAATGCTATCAGAAACAAACTGTACAGTCATTCTACCCCTTAGTCTTCGCTACTGCTGCAAATCAGATGGAGAAGACTTGAAACTATGGCGGCCCAGAAGTAGCCAGTCAGCAGAAATACCTCCAAGAGCACATTTATGTCTCATCCAGGAGGTCACAAAAGAATCCAGACTAAAATCTGAAGAATCGTAGGCCTAACTTTCCTCAGTTGATATCAATGTTCGCGATTCCACAATCAGAAAGAAACTGGGCAAAAATGGTATCCATGGGAGGTGGAAACCACTGCTGACCAAAAGGAATGCAAGGTTTGTCACACATTTGGCGAGGAACACATTTTAATGACCCCCAATACTTTTGGTGTGATATTTTATAGTCTGATGAGTAAAAAGTGGAACTTATTGAAAGACATGAGTCCTGTTACATCTGATGTAAAAGCAACACAGCATTCCGCAGTAAGGACATCATACCAACAGTCGAACTCAGTGGTGGTTGTGTGATGGGCTGGGGCTGCTTTGCTTCAGGACCTGGGGGAGGTCACATGATTGATGGAACCTTGAATTCTGCACATTACCAGAAAATCCTGAAGAAGAATGTCTGACCAACAGTTTGTGACCCTGTTATGGCCCCAATTTGTTATGACATCGAAAACAGCAACTTAAACAGATTTAATTAAACAAAGACTGACAACTAACGTACAATTTATACTACTGACCAAGATTGACATATGCAAAAAAAAAATTTACAGTCCCTTGAGATGGGGTTGCTTGGGTGATGTCCTGGGACAGGGAAATGCTCCAACTCAGGCAAAAATCCACAAAAAGCTTCACAGGTCTTGAAAAGAGTGACAGGTCTGGTCAAATGTATCCTTCCTCAATTTCTCCTACTACTTTACTCTCTCAATTTCTCTCCTTATATACTCTTTTGCAGCCCCCTCCCACCTTTTAGACTTTTTTTATTCTCTGGGACTTTCCCCTCTCAGACATGCCCAGGACATGCCCAAACCTAGCTCCAGACTGGGCTTAACAAAAAAAAGTCAATACTTCCATCTAGTGGCTGTATTTCACATTACAACCCAAAGCCCAAGCGCAGCTCAGTTATGCAGCAGGGCAATGATCGACACATGCAAGCAAGTCCACCTCTGAAGGGCTCAAAAGAAACAAAATGAACGTTTTGGAGTGGCTAGTCAAAATCCTGACTAGAATCTGATTGATATGCTGCGGCATGAACCTAAACAAGCAGTTCATGCTCGGAAATCCTCCAGTATGGCTGAATTAAATAAAGAAGTGTGGGCACAAATTCCACCATCTGGATATAAAAGACTTGCAGCCAGTTATTGCAAATGTTTGATCAGTTTTTATAGCCAAATGTGGCGCAACCCGTTATTAAGTTTTGGGGGGGACACTTATTTTTCATGATAGGTGATGTAGGTCTTGAATAACTCTTTCCCTTCAATTAAAGAAACAGTAAATTAAAGGCATTTTGTGTTTAACTCTTATTTTTCCATATTAAAATTAGTTGACTGATATAAAACATTTAAATATCACAAATTAAAATCAAAGAAATCAGGTCAGGGCAAATACTGTTTCACAGCACTGTACTTAATGGCTATGTACTCGGAGTCTATTGCTCCTCTGTGCTGAATTTGAGTTTTAAATTTTCCAATTTAACTTCGTCAGATTGTATTAACAAGAACTAGCAGGGTTGTCAATTTTTCAAAAATTTGATCTGCCTTTTTTAAATTTCCTAATAAACATTGGAACATGGGAATAAATGCATTGAAACCAAAATATTAGAATAGTTTCCACAAATCTTTGAACTTGTAGATCATTTACTGTGCGGTTAATTAAATTCCGCCATCTGGTCTTCATTTGTATCAAGGGTGCCGATAATTCTGCTCCTGACCGTTTGTCTTAAGTTGAAGGTCCACTGTCATGTGTCACCAAATGCGCAGCCATCTAATCATTACAAGTCGTTTCAAAATCTGTTTCTTTCTGACATCACATGATTAAGTGCTCGCCCAGAGGTAAGAAGGATTGATCTACTCAAGTAAACCACTTAATCAGTTCCTAAATACAATTCAGTTTGGTCTTTGCCCTTTTGACGTCACAAAGGGACTCATTTTGAAATCGCTTGTAATGGCTAATTGGCTGTGCACCCAGTGACCTGACGATGGACTTTTAATTTCTCTCCTGCCTGTCTGATCCTCCCAACAGGACAGCCGAAGGAGAAGCAGTAACTTCCAGGCCTTTCTAAAGATGGCTCTCGAGATGCTGCTCGGCTCCTGTCGCCGGAGATACAGTGGCCCTCGCGCTTGGCACTGCTAAGGGCCCGGCCCCAGCCAATCTCTTTGTTCCAGACCCCTGTATATGAAGCAGACATTTGCTGTCACATTAAACAGTCAACAGCTTACACACCGGCCTCTCCTCTACTGCGTTCTGATTGACAGTAACTCATTAAGCCAAGTTTATCTCCTGATGTACCATCTATCCTCAGCCCCCACCTAAGACTTCATCTCGTTCCTTTGCGCCGCGTTACACTGTGATGTTCCTTAGATGCTCTGTAAATAAAGACCTTTCTTACTGCCCTCTTGGAGGATGGTTTCTTTTTGTCTGGAGTAGTGTATTCTGTATGAGAAAATCAGATTCATTTGAAATAATTTGGATCCCATTTTGAATTGTAAAATTGTTACCGTTATGTTTTACCAGTAGTTTATTGGTGATCCATCCTCCATGCTTTTCAAATTACCTTCGGTTATGGATGTACTTAAGTATAACATCAGCGATTACAGGGTAACTTTATTTGTTGCCTTCAAATTGCCTGATTTGAAAGTTTCACTCTTTTGAAAAACTGAAAATCTATTCCCTGATGTGGAAATGGTCATTTCAGTCCATTATGTTTAAATACTGTTGGTAAGAAACTACATGACCGTAATGGTCTCTAATTCATGCATTAAATTACATTCAGCGTGTCAATTTGGAAATTAATTTTTGACTTGAAAATTATATTTGAAATATTACACCTTGATCAGTAAGATATTAATTAATGTTTGTGAATGACATGGCATGGAAATGACTGCTAGTTTGTGCCTCTTCAGCGTGGGCCCTTTGTCCTGTTTCTTCCACATAAACACAGACATGGTGAAAATTGTTGGTAGACTTCCTTTACAAAATAATAATAATACATTTTTTTTCCTTATATAAGCTCAAAAAATAGGACCCAAGGGTCCTGTAGCTTACCGGCAAGCAGTCTTACAGTGATGATACAAGTTATGAAAATTTCATGTGAAGTTTGACATTTGAATCAATGAAAATCAATGTCAAGCTCACTAAATAAAAGTTCACAAACATTTTTAAGACCTTCTGTAATACTATCCTAAGCTCTGAAGCAGTTTTGGTGATACAAGTCACTAAAATATGTCAACATGCATTCAACATGTCATCTGTGAACTTTAAAGGTCACAGAATGTCAAGTTGTGGTCAGCAAATGGACTTCATTTATGACTTTCTAAATGTCTCTATACAAACCTTGGCTCAATCTGTGACCATTTTGGTGATACAAGTCATTGTAATTTCACTGTCGAGTTTGACCCTCAAAGGTCACTGACAGTCAAGTTGAATGTCACCAAATGAAAGTTCATCTGCGACTTCCTAGATGTCAGTAACACAAACTTAGGCTCATCTGTGGCCGTTTTAGTGATACAAGCCATTGAATTTTCACGAGGTCACATTTGACCTTTGAAGGTCTATACGAAAGTTACCAAATGAAAGTTCATGTATGACTTCCTATATGTCTGTAATACAAAACTAAACTCCATCTGTGACCGTTTTGGCAAGAGAAGTCTTTGAAATTGTATTATGTCAAGATTGACCTTCAAATGTCATCAACAGTCAAGCTGAATGTCACCAAATATAAGTTCATATGTGACTTCCTATGTCAGTAACACAAACCTAGGCTCCATCTGTGACCTTTTCAGTGATAGAAGTCATTGACTTTTCTCTAGGTCAATATGAAGGTCACCAAATGAAAGTTCGTGCCTTACCTAACACACACTGTTTATCTTTCCAACGCGAAAAACGTACTACGATCGGTCGACTCTTCCCAGCTGTCTTCCTTCCTACGCGATGAGCGCGCTCGATCGGTAGTTCCGTGTCGTCCGTCCCATCCACACCGAGCTGGTCTCGAATGGTGTCGCGCACCTTCTCCTCGCACGTCTCCCACGTCTCTCGGCCGTCCGTCGGTTCTGGTATCCCATAGAATACCAGAACATAGAAAAAGATTAGAGGTTTTATGAGGAAAAAATGCATTTCGAATTGCATATCTGTTGAACAGTGGTTTTCTCATTTTAAACAATTATTCAGTAATAATACATTCACTGTTGATGAAGATTTTGAAAATTTGGTATTAGAAACTTTACAAAATCATGATATGTCAAATGAGATTCCACCTGACAATATTCTAGACTGTGATATCACATCTGAAGAAGTTTTCAATGCTCTGTTTAGTATGCATAACGGTAAAGCTCCAGGACCGGATGGAATCGTTATAGAGATGCTGAAATCTTCTTTTGATATTATGTACCCTTATTTGTTAGCTTTATATAACAAAGTTTTGTATACTGGTGATTTTCCCACGGCTTGGTGTGAAGCAGTTATATGTCCATTGTACAAGTCTGGTGAAGTTAATTGTACCTCTAACTACAGAGGGATATCTCTTCTTGATGTAATTGGTAAAGTTTTCACCAAAATTCTGAATAATAGACTAACAACATATGCCGATGATAACAACCTATTATTTGAAGAGCAAAGTGGATATAGAAAAGGTTACTCTACTATTGATAATATTTTTGTCTTACAAGCTGCAATTCAGAAGTACATTACAAAGAAAAAAGGTAGAATGTATTGTATTTTTGTAGATTTTTCAAAAGCGTTTGAAAGTGTTCAGCACCACCTTTTATATTATGTTTTATTGAAAATTGGTATCAAGGGTAAACTATTCAAAGTTCTAAAGAGTATGTATTCTAAGTTAAAGTCCTGTGTACGGTTTGATAATAAATTAACTGACTACTTCCCTTGTACATCTGGGACGAGGCAAGGTTGTTTGGTGAGCCCCACATTATTTGTTTTATTTCTAAATGAATACATTAACTTGTTGAAAGACTCGCAATGTAATGGAATACAGATAGACAATAGTATTGATCTTATATCACTTATGTATGCAGATGATATGGCTAACCTAGCAGACACTGTTAGACGGTTACAAAACCAAATTTATGTACTACAGTCTTTTTGTAAACAATATGGAATGAATGTGAACTTAGATAAAACAAAAATTATGGTTTTTAGAAGAGGTGGAAGTGTTTCTAAAATTGAGAAATGGTTTTTGACGGGTAATGAAATTGAAATAGTCAACAAGTATAAGTATCTAGGAATTTGGTTCACCCCAAAATTATCGTGGTGGAAGACAAGACATCATTTGGCACAACAGGGAAGAAAAGCAATGTTTTCACTTTTACGATTTATACGGAAATACAATGTCAATTATAAAGAAGCATTTTTTCTGTTTGATAGGATGGTTGCGCCTATTCTTTTTTATGGTGCAGAAGTGTGGGGTTATGAACAAGTAGAATACATAGAACAGGTACATGTACTTTTTTGTAAACGATTATTAGGAGTTTCAAATAACACAAGTAACCAAGCTGTCTTGGGAGATCTTGGGCGTTTTCCTCTTTTTATATGTTATATGAAACGATGTATATTATACTGGTTGAAACTCACTAGATTACCGGAAAACAGATACCCTAAAAAGTGCTATAATATGTTGTTTAATTTAGATAATGCAGGACGAACAACATGGGCCACTTATGTAAAGAATTTATTGTATACATTAGGTTTTGATGATGTCTGGTTAGCCCAAAGTGTCGGTGATACGAGATCATTCTTTTCTATATTAAACCAAAATCTCCGGCACAAAGCTAATAGTGTATGGTATTCTATTGTCCATAATAGTAGTAAATTAGAGGTATATTCGCAATTTAAAACTGTCATTGCACCAGAAAATTATCTGTTTTGTATACAGAACAAGCCATTTTCTAGATCATTGTTATTACTTAGATGTTCTGCACATAACTTAGCTATTGAAACGGGTAGATGGAGTTCTGTTCCTAGAGATGAAAGGATATGTCTCTGGTGTAAAAAATATCAACATATAACAGTGGTAGAAGACGAACAGCATTTTATTTTTGACTGTATGAGATACACAGATATCAGAAAGAAGTATATTGGCGAATATATACATTTGTTCAATACTGTAAGTAAAGTATTATGTGTTGACGAGATAGAGTTTCTGAAAAAATTGTGTGCATTCGTACATGAAAGTTTCAAAATTAGAAGTAAGACAGATATTGTTTAACTGCATAACTTGATAAAATTCAAAGATGTCCTTGCGTACTGAAGTGTAAATTCTCGTTTTGTATTTCAATATTTCAATATATACATCAGTGTATATTCACCTTATATGTATAATCAAAAGCTCATTCAGTCATATGATGTGTATGTGTGTACGACAGTACAATAGTGTGTATAACACTCCCTTCACTAGTGTACAAAGCACTGTGTACACCATACAGAGTGCCTAAGTGAATCATGTTCCCCTTCACTGCACATGCCTTGTGCGACAGTGCAGCACGCGGGTAGTGTGATTGGTGTATACAGTGTAATATCATAGTCAGCTCTTGTAATGTCATCAAGTGGATATGTCTACACTCGTACATTGTATATAATTTTTCATTTTGTGATGTGTATTTGATTATGTTTGTGGGAATATGGGTCGGAAGGCCTACATCCCTGAATAAAAAATTCTATCTATCTATCAAATGAAAGTTCATCCATGACTTCCTATACATCTCCAATGCAAAGCAACACTCAATCTGTAACGATTTTGCTGATATAAGTCTTTGAAATTTCACTGTATAGTTTGGCCGTTCAAAGTCACTGAAGGTCAAGTTCAAGGTCACCCAGTGAAACTTCATACATGACTTCCTCTATGGCCACAATACTAGCCTTGTAATAGTTTTGGTGATAGAAGTCATGGAAATTTCACAATGTGAAGTTTGACCTTCGAAGGTCAAGTTCAAGGCTACCAAATGAAAGTTCATGTATGACTTCCTATACATCTCCAATACAAACCTAAACTACCTGCAACCATTTTGCTGATGAAAGTTTCACTGTGAAGTTTGGGAATTCAAGGTTACTGAAGGTCAAGTTCAGTGTCACCAAATGAAACTTTATACATGACTTCCCATGCCCGCAATACAAACCTAAGCTCAATCTGTAATAGTTTTGATGATAGAAGTCATTGAAATCTCACTATGTGAAGTTTGACCTTAGAAGGTCGCCAAAGGCCATCAAATGAAAGTTCATACATGACTTCCTGTAAGTGTTCAATGCGCATTTATTCCCAATCTTCAATATCTTCAAGCCTAGAAACCTTTGAAAATTCTAACATTTTGCTTGACCTCAAGTTTGACCTATCAAGGACATCTGAGGTCAACTTTAACACTGCCAAAATACAGGCCCTATATTACTTCCTATCCCAGATAGCACACGGTTGTGGGCCACATCACATCAGTGCCACAACAATCCGGCACGTTTGGCATTCTTTTGGCCCGGACAAAATAGATGTGAGCCTGAAGTGGCCCGTGTGGTAAATGCTGAATTTGGCCCAAATATCACAAAACAAATATGGCCCACAATTGGCAAATATGTGGCAGAGTGACAATGGTCAGTCTGTAAGTGAACCAAAACTGGCCCACATTTGCTGCATCATATGTTCTTGGCTGACATCTGGCATTGTGATGGCTTGGTTGTGGCCCAATTCTTGCAAACGGGAGCGGAGCGCCCAAGTGCCATCATTCCATGCGGTATGTGGGCCGGATGAATGTGCCAGTTGTAGGCCGGATATGGACCAGAAGAATATTTCTATCTGGGATATGTCTGTAATACAAACATAATCTCTATCTGCAACCATTTGTCTTCCACAGGCGATTTGGCCCATTCTCCATAAGACCCAACATTGAAGTACAGCGCCCTCACTAGACCCACTTCCGTCGATTCAATCAAAATGGCAATCCCACTGTACATTGATGGTCCCAAGGTAAATTGATTGCCTGATTTAGAAAAAAATTAATCTCGCAGTTTTTGAGAAATAATTTTTTTTTATTTCTCAGACTAATCCAAAATTTCAAGGCCCATAAAACGGACAAAAATGATACAATCAAAAAGCCGAGAAAAATGACTGGAGATATTGTCTAGTAGTATGTTATTGCAAATTTACACAAAAATTCATCAGGCCAAAAGAAAGATAAAAAATGTTCCGAACAACGGACGCCACACCACGACAATGGCTTATCGGCCCATAGGGCCAGTAAGCTAACAAAAACCAACATACTCACCGGGAACCAGTGCGCTACGGCACCCGATGTCAGTGATGAGCAAACTGAGATGTAAGAGGGGGAGGATGGGGCCACAAGCAGATGAGTTGTCCTCAGATGTGGGCCTGGTTATAGTGGTGAGAGTCAATCTCTCCTCTGATTTTCGTTGTTTCCTGAGTTATTTCTGCACTCGGCCTGTATTTTTAATGACCTGCCAGCTTAACATACTGAATGGTGCTTTATACTGTCTTATGGGAAATCTTTCTTTTTTCTTTTTAATAACTGTCATTCAATGACCTTCATTAGAGTGACACAGCACTTTTGTCTTGAAGAGTAATTATTTTCTTGCCATAATTAAGGTCCTGTGGTAACTTTGCACAACTCATCTCTTCCTTTAAGTGGCCATTTAACTGCTCTCATGCCCATTCATTTTTTTGACAACCCCAAAGAATTCTGGTAAGTTTATAACGTATTGGGGACTCATTTTAATTCTCTGGCAAATAATAACTGCAAAGGTTTTTTTTTATTCAAATTCTGAAATAGCAACTGCAGTTGGAAGGAAAACCAGCTTTCACAATGACCTAGTATGGGAGCTAGTGCCTCGCAGTGTGAGTTTTGGCACTTGGCAGTCACTGGCTGGTGGTGATGAAAAGGGGTCAACTGACCTTTAGCCTTAAGAGACATACTGTACAAGCCACATGTTTACCCCACTTCAATTCGGTATCTGACTCAGACATAAAATGGATATCATTTTAATTTGTTATGGCCCCAATTTGTTATTACATTTACCACAACAGCAACAGCAAGGGATGACAGACACAATTTAAAACTTAAACACATTTAATTAAACAGACAAAGACTAATAACAACTAACTAACTACACTAAAGACCAAGATTGATATACAAGACAAAAATAAACAGAAATAATTACAGTCCCTTGGTGATGTCCTGGGTGAGGAAACTGCTCAAACAGGCAAAAATCCCACAAAAGAAACTTCACAGGTCTTGAACAGAAATGACAGGTCTGGTCACATGTATCCTTCTTCTTGCAATTTCTCCTTCTACTTTACTGTCTCAATTCTTTGCGTTATATACTCTTTAGCAGACCCCACCCACATTTAGACCTCTTTTTTTTTATTTGCGGGGACTTGCCCCAGACATGTCTAGGACATGTCTAAAAATAGCTCCAGTCTGAGCTGAATAAAAAAAAGGTAAATACTGCTATCCAGTGGCCTATATTCACATTACAAATTAAATTCATCTTCACTATCAAGGTAACACTCAGAGTGAACTACATGCTTTAATACAAGGCCATGCATGCGTAAGATTCAGGTTTGTTTCAGCCAGGCTGTGATATAACCCGACACTTGTGCAGGTTTTTGGTTTCTCACTTTATGGATGATTTGGCTTATTCTGTGGGTGGATTGCTGGATCTGTGCTCGGCCACCACACTGCTGGTACCACAACTTGATGAAAATGCAAACGGCTGTCTCTCTGTTTCAGTACAGAGCACAGAGGTGCTTCCTTTCTGCAGAAACAGCTGGCACTCCTTTACAGGGCGAATGATCCCTGCAGCTCTACGCTGCCACTGTAAAAGTGCGCTCATAACATCTTGGACAGCACTCTTAGGTGCACCTCTGAGAGCTCAGAAGATGCTGTGAGATCAGCAGCCTTAATTTTCTCATTCCTACTGCTTGGATGTTACGTGACGTATTTGCATATCTGTGGTTTTAACAATGACTGGCCTGTGCGACAAGCACTCTAGTGGCCTTGAATGCACGAGAATGATGGAGAATACGCAGACGTGGGTCGACTGGATGAAGGGGCATCCACGGTTACGGGGCCACAATGTTTTACATCTGTGTTTCCCAAACCTCTTTCAGTGCCCCACTTGTTCTGCATGCTCCGGGTATCTTCCTGCTCCAGTACTGGTGATTCAGATGATCAGGTTGTTGTCAACCCCTAAGGCTGCTGGGTAATGAGCAGATCACTTGAATCACTAGTGCTGGATCAGGGTGAGATCTATTACTTGCAGAACGAGTGGTGCTCCAGCAGAGGTTTGGGGAAAAAAACTGATTTATTTGATTCTGAAGGAAGTTTAGGGACCACATGCTTTCCACTAGTGCGGTGTTTCCCAAACCTCTCCTGGCGTACCCCTTGTCCTGCATGCTTTAGATCTCTCCCTGCTCCAGCCCAGGTGATTCAAATGATTTGCTTATTATCAAGCAGCTTCTGGGGTTAATTATGACCTGATCATTTGAATCACCGGTGCTGGAGCAGGGCGAGATCTAAAGTAGACAGGACAAGGGGTACGCCAGGAGAGGTTTGGGAAACACCGCACTAGTGCTAAAACACCGCCGCCTGGCGGGCTTCCATATTTTCAGAAGAACACAGTTACATAAGTAGATAAATAGCGAGATTTTCCAAGGCTATTCGCGAGTGGACAAGTGGAAGACTTGATTCGAATAGCAAGCCTGGTGGTTTACGACGGTTAATTCCGACAGTGCGGCATTCTAATGGAGGACTTGATTCAATTAGTTTTTTCAGGGAACTCGTTTGGACGACCTGAGGGAGGTTAGCCGACAAGACGGACAGCATACAGCCGCAGATCTACTGGACCAAGAGGTGTTCACGGGCGGTTATTTTTCTTTTTGTTTTCTCAGTTATTTACCAGTGCTGCCCTCCTTTGTCATGCCTTCAGACCTGTGTACATTACATTTGACCTGCATTGACAATTATGTAACGTTACCTTTTTCTATTATTATGCTGCCTTCACACCGGACGCGAAACGAATTTTTCGCGCGACAGATTGCATTCAAAGTCAGAAACGCGCGTATTCGCGTCTTTGCATTGACTTTGAATGTATCTGTCGTGCGAAAAATTCGTTTCGCGTCCGGTGTGAAAGCAGCTTTAGGCTTAAAGGTTGTTTCCTGTGGCTTTTATGCAGCTAAAAATATTATATTCCGACGTTCAGATGTTCACGTGATTCTTTTGTGCTACTGTGTACGATTTCAGCACCGCAGCATAATCACTGTAATCCATTTACGCCTCAAAGAAACTGATATACCTGAGTCAACACAATAACGGTTCTGTGCTCGTTGGACTGGTTCTTGTGCTGAATTACAGACGAGTCCTGTTGCATGGGCGAGGAGCTTGTTAATTGGAAAACATAAGGCGGAAACTGCACGAGATCTCCCGTTTTCTGCATCTACACGACCGTGTTTATTAAAAATAGAATAACGGAGTTTCACTGGCTAACGTTACGTTCTAAGCGAGTGGATCGACACGCTGTGTAGCTATTTAAGTCTTGTTTTTGTGTCTTAGTGTTTGACTACGTCTGATTTCTGAGGAATGATGCTTCCTGAATGTGTGGCCCTGGCTTCAGGGTTCACTCTGTATATTTAACGAATGTGACTCTGAAGATCACAGATTTACAGCGTAAATTTTGCGGGTTGTTATTGATGAATGCGGTCTCTGCGAAACAGTTTGGCTAGAAGGAGAGCTAGGACCGAAGTCACACTTTTCAGGATTACTTCATTTACACTCTGTTTGGGACAGAAAACTTACCCCTTTTTTGTTTCCAGCATCCTACGTTTGTCTTTCATCAGTGGGTGTTTTTTTTTTATTTCAAATGGCTGGGCTATAATTTGATGTTAACGCATGACGTTTCTTTCACCTATGCTGGTCGTCTCATAAGTACCAGGTGTGAGTCAAAAGAAACTCCGGTAAATGTAATGTAATGTTATGGGTGTATCAATTTTATATATCAGTTAACTTGGCAAAATTTTATCGGGGGCAATTTATTACTGTTTTTAGCGGCTCTGGGTGTCTGTTTGTCTGTGTTTCCACACTTGCTAATATTTGCGAGAATGGGGTGAAGTCTGTCATCTCTGATTGCCTTGTTTCTGCCATGATTCTTTTGGAAGTAGGTTTCTTCTCCTTAGAATGATTTGCACACTGTGGAATTATTCTGCACGGCCATTCATTGTGTTGGCCTTCATGCAGAAATTCACTGTTTTTCAAATATTCATACATTTTCTTGCCATTACGCAACCAACCATGATAACTGGTAGTTCAGACCTTTGTTTGTAGAGCTGCTCCCTTGACACCCACATCTCTCCAGGGACATCCGTATGCTTTCTGAAAGATGTCTTGGTAAAAATCCCTTCTCTGGTATTCCTCAGTCTCATCATGGGCGTTTCCTCTAAATTAGTAAAACAAGTTTGATGAGCAAAGGTAAAAGACAACATGTTGCTGGATGCCGGTGGGGGGGATAACATGTCTCTGATGGATAAGTGTGTTCTTCACTTGTTTGGGTGTTTTTCAAGCATAGCTTTGGCCCTTATCCTAAACAATCAAAGCTAGAGTTTGAGGAATAAGTTTTGAAAGGTTAGGACTGAGAGTCCCTTTCGGAAGAGTGGAAGCAGGCAGTGGGGAAAAAGAAGCCTTCAGTCACTTTCATCCCTGCAGTAACTCTTGTCACTCAGGCCTAAAATCTTTGACAGGGATATGATGAAAAAACTCAACAATTTGGACAAACTATAAATAGACAAACAACTGCATTATCACAAAGATGGGATCTGGCATCACAAAAATAACAATAAAAATAAATAAATAGAATTGATTCTGCCAGCTTATGAAAACTGATCTTCTGCTCTGTTGTAGAAAGACAATGATTTTAACAAAATAGTTTTTGCAGAGACGCTAGGCTTTACATGCTCCATGTGCCATTATGACAGCAGATTTGTAAGTTCTCCGAGCTCTGTGGTAAGGAATACGTTTCATTTGCCCCATGTTACTTTCAAGCCAGTTCTCTCCTACTAATAGAGGCATGCACAGTAATGATCTGACACTGTGATGAGGTAACTATTGCGGTCCATGTGCCATTTTCTCCTGTTGTAGTAAAGTAATTATGTTTGGGTTTATTGTGTACCTCGTATGCCTTTCTTACTGTTGATAGGCCTGCTGTGTGATTGATGGAGAAATGGAGCAACATGTGGCGAGTGACGAACCTGAACTACTGGTAGAAACCCGCTTAACGGAACCTCAAACCATCAAGGAAGAGCCTCAGATAGCACTGGTGTCCATCAAACAGGAGGCGGCCGACCAGGTGGAGGCGGGGCTTGATGGCTGTCCGGAAGTGACGTGCATTCGCATCAAGGAAGAGATGCTGGACTTAGAACCGACTGCTGAACTGAGATCAGTTCAGCCTCCCTACATTCACAGGGTTTTCCCTGACGCAGATCTGTTCTGCCTGCCGGATTGTGGGGACGCGGAGAGCGAGCACGACCCGGTTACTGAACTGTTCTGCATCGAGCACAGCTCTTTCCCCACGGACCGGACACACCCTGATCAGATGGGGTGTGAATGCATCCCTGGCGATGGAGGGGGGGGCAGTACTCTGGGGGCGGAGCCAGGGCAGGACCAACACGGCCCCCGCATGAAGGTTCCCTGCTCCCAGCCAAGGGACCCGGAGGACAAACCATATGAATGCGGCGCTTGCGGAAAATCCTTTTATCGCAAGGCCCACCTGCGTCACCACAGCACGATGCACACTGGGGAGAAGCCGCACCACTGCGTCAACTGCGACAAGCGGTTCTGCCTCCGCCGCAGCCTGGAGGCCCATCAGCGCCGCTGCGTGGGTCGGCATAGCTACTGCTGCCCCACCTGTGGAGACGTCTTCCAGAGCTTTAGCAACCTGTACCAGCATCGGCGCATTCACGACACGGAGAAGAGCTTTGAGTGCGTCCGCTGCGGACAGAGTGACAGGCGGTCCAGCTATTACAGGCAACACCAGAGCGTGCACCAGAACGAGCAGCCCAGGCCATTCCTGTGCTTACTCTGTGAAAGGGAGGTGGAAGACATTGAGAAACGCTGACCTCTGCTGGTACTTCATAAGTACTGTGCCTAGGACTCTACCCTGAGGCTGAGGACAGTATTGCTTGCACAGCAGGAATTCACCAGTGTCTCTATGGATTGGTAGGGGTCACTTAAATTCAAAGCAGGCCTATAATTCATCAGATATTAATGACCAGTACCAGAGCATCTGAGGTAAAGAAGGTTTAAGATAAAAAATTGCATTAATTTATTTGGATTTAATGTATATTTATGGCAAAGTATTTTAGGTCAGTGGCTAGTAATAGGACAGTGAAAGCTAGTCGCTGCACAGAACTACAATACACAAAATTACAATGTTTAACACTGTAGTGCTGTTCCCATGTCTTTTCCTTAAAAGCTTGGGGAGGTTTGGGAACACAGTTGATGGTATTTTCCCTTATATTGCTAAATGCTATGCTAGTGCATTTCACCATAAATGGAAATTGCAATGGCTTGATTAGAGCATTGGATCATTCCAAATTCACCGTTTGAGGGCATTGTATCATCTGATTCATTTGCCATTTTAAATTACTTAAAAAAAAAAGAATAATGAGTGTACTTTCACATCTTTGTACCGAACTCAAGAACTACAGTGACATTTATCCATGGCCACCTGACCTGCCTGTTGGTATGTACTAAAACTATTGCACCGGAGAGTTCATCTCCTTTCAAACGAACTACGCAGGAATGTGAGAAAACAGGAATTTATATTGCCATTTCTCTATGATTATACTGTGATGTATTTCAGTTCCTTTAAAACATCTAAACTTGATTAAGCTGAGGTATCTAGTGTCATTAGTAGCTCTCTCCTGTTTCAGACTTTTTTAAAAAATTCTAATGGTATGTGGTATATTGGGCGATTTTAAGCCTGTAACTCTTTTCTCCATAGACTCTCCCTCGCTTTCCCCATAATGACTATAAATGATGACCCCAGGAGAGGCGGAGAAATGGTCAGTTGATATGCATATAGGCGTCAGATGTCGTCATTATGGGGGAAAGAGTTGATAATCGTGTGTACAGAATGATCCGGTGCTTCAGGTGTGTGTAATAAAGCAGTCGTTCTTTCTGTTCATGGTGAAATGCACTGGTGAGGCATCAAGCAGTTACTGAACTGGCATTCAATGGCGTTTTCTCTGTACCTCCTCATAAAGCTGCACTGCACATCAGGCACACGGATGGGAGAGGGTTGTGTTGCCGACTGATGATTTCATGGTGCCTGTTACACCCTTGGCTTCACAGAATGATCATTTTGGTTGTGTTGGAAAGTTAGGTGCAGAGTTCCACACTCCCAGCCCATTCCCCCTGTTCTTCTGTCTTTACTCCATCGTCTCTGATTAAACTGGTTGAATTGTTTTCCGGTTTTCATTTCAGCTCTTGTCGTGACGTGTGCTTTGCAGCTGTGTTTTAACTTTGCGTCGATACTCCGTTTTTCTCAGTTGTTTGGGCACATTTAAAAATAAATAATGCTCAGTTCTCAAAACTCTGAGCACAAATCCAAGGCAGTCAAATTTCTAACCACTGTGTGAAAATGAAATACTGATTTGATGAGCACATACAGTCCTGGGCTTAAAAATGGGCTGAGCTTATAGTTTGTAGTTTGCTGTCTTCCTGTAGTGCCTCCTGGTGCGACCTTGTCCGCAGGTCATCACGGTACGCACAGCAGGCGGTCCATATGATGCGAAAGAGACTGTGGTTCGTCAGTCCTGACCACCTTCTTCCATTGCTCCATGGTGCAGTTCTGATGCTCATGTGCCCATTGAAGGCCCCCTCTGTGGTGGGACTGGGCCGGCAGCCCGGCACAGTCTCTGAGGCTGATCTGCTGTGATGTACTGTGTTACACCTGCCTTTCATAGCCGGGGTGAAGTTTTTTTTAGAAATTTCTGCCGCAGTGGCTGCTCTCAGGGTTTGGACTAAACGGGCTACTCTTCACTCCGCTCAGGCATCTTGGGCGCCGTGATCTGTCACCGCTTCACCGATTGTCCTGCCTTGGACCATTTTCGGTAGGTTCTGGGAGCTGCAGTTTTGGAGGTGTTCTGACCCCTTCATGTGGCCTTTACCATTTGACCTTCATCAAAGTCCCTCACTTCCTTACGCTGACCCATATTTCCTGCTTCCAACACATCAACTCTTAGAACTGAGTGATCACTCGCTGTCAAATATGTCCCAGCCCTTGACCGGTGCCTTTCATTATACAACAAGATGCATTTCACTTCGCCTCTCAGCGGTTTTACTGTTCTGGCTGATTGGTTGATGTACTCGCATGCTCTGTTATTCATTGGACGGTGACACATTTTTTTTTGTTACTTCTGCTCTGCTTGGTTGAGTCACTCGCCAGATCTGAATTCAGTTGAATGTTATTTTTACACACTGAAGAGGAGACTGACGGTTAAGAGTCCCTGAAACAAACAGGAAGTGGAGATGCGGCAGTACAGGCCTGGCAGAGCATCACCAGGGAAAAATACCTGGCATCTGTTGATGCCCATGCGCCACACACTTAAGGCAGTCATTGCATGCTGAGGATATGTGACAAAATGTAAAAAATTATTTTATTTTGCAATGCTACACTTTCCAATACTTTACATGCCAAACATGGGAGCACTTTGATATAAAAGGTAATCATTTCTAAATGGTTCATCCAGTCTGGACGAAAACATCCTTAAAGCTCGCAGTCTGCACATCAACGCTGTTGCGTTATATCCTCTCAAACTCAAAGTGTTAGAGCACTGGAAGTTCTACTGTCCAGTGAATTTTGGTGCTCTTTCGTTAGATGTGTCATTGTTGCAATGACTAACTTTTATATATTTTTCAGTAGTATTATCTTGTATGTTTCTAAAATGTATGAGAGAAAGACACGAGGAAGGATTTTGGGGAAAGTCATCACTGAAATCTATATTAAAACCCAAAAGTGTTAATCACATAAAAGTAATGGTTTCCTGGGGCAAATGGGAATAGCAAATAAAATGTGGTTTTTAGTATGTGTTCTGTTCTTAGTTCATCAGGTGGTGGTAACGCATCCCTTGTTCTTGTAACCACAAACACTAATCAAAGCAGCACTATCGTTAACTTCTGGATAAGCTGTTTGTGAACTAGGGCAGGTCATCCATGCCAAGATCATGTTTATCTTACCACCCGTGTTCATGCTCAAGTGACGCTCAAGTCTCATCACAACATTACCCAAGCTTCGATTATCCAGTCAAGTGGACAGTTCATCTGTGATATCCAGATTTTCTCAGTCTTACCCAGAAGGAGCTGGTGTGGTGCAGATGCGGATTCCGATACTACTAATCGATGCGGATTCCGATACTATTAATCAAGGACCTCGGTGAAGAATCTAGGGGCTGATTAGTAGTATCAGGTGTGTACCTGCTTGGTTGGATCGAAAGCCTGCACCCGCGCTGGCCCCTTCTATATAAGACTGATGACCCCTCGCCTAGGATATAAATTGCTGATAATTTTGTCAGAACCCTGCTTTTTCAGGAGTGGGGGATAATTACATCCCAGATAGACTTGGCTCGTAGGCCTTGGAGAACAGAGAAACTAATTCATTTATTTTATTATTATTTATTATTTATTTGGTAAAACTGAGGTTTAAGCATGGCTGACCCGCACGATTCTGTGGCACGCATTGGCATGACTCGAGTCGTGCCAGTGCGCAAACTAGTCGTAAACTGGCGTGAAGTGTGTGTATACCCGTCGTGACTGCGTGTTATGTCGGGACGAGAATTTTGAAATGTTCAAAATATTGGTCACAACAAAATTTCGCGACCGGGTCATGAACTATGCGCAAACTGTTCGTGAACTCATCGGGACGATGCGGGAGGATGCGTGCCATGCCACGACTGTCACGAACTGCCACGAATAGTTCACGAACAGCTCACGTCGAGTTCACGAGTAGTTCACGACATGTTCACGAATTGGTGCGTGTCCGCAGCGTGGCCGTGCCTTCCCACTGACACGGTCACACGTACTTCACGCATTGATGGCACGAGCAGTTCACGACTAGTTTACGCACTTTACAAACAGTTTGCGCGTGGCACGAGCAGTTCACGAACAATTCACGGCTACTGCGCGACAGTGGCGCTCGCGTCGGTGCGGGGGTATATATAGGGCTTCCTGGACACTGCTCGCCATTCCAGAGATCGCCAGCGAAGAGACAACTTAGCTCTTCAACAATGGCTAGAGCAGCTGCCAGGTATAGGCATCTTCTCTTCTCTGCAATGATTGTGTCTCTGGAATTCAGCATGTTGTCTCTCCCACAGCCAATCCAAAAATGACCAGGGGTCGGGGAGGCCCCCTTTTTATATGGCGTGCCCAAGTCGGCACGACACCGTCCGAATTGCGCAAACTCGTAGTGCCAATGCGGGAAGTGCGTAAACTATGCACAAACTATGCTTGAACTCGTCGTGCCAGTTCGTGTCAATGTGGACACTGATGGGCACGCATTTGTGAACTATTCGTGAACTCGTCGTGAACTATGCCTGAACTAGTCGTGAACAGTGCGGGAGCCTCCCAGTTCGTGCCCCAAAATGGCACGACTTGCCACGACAAAATCGTGGCCAAAAGTCGTGCAAGTGTCAGCCTTGCATTAGTCTGTCCTTAGAAGTGAAAGTGATGGAACAAAGGCAGGAGAAATAGAAAAGAGGTAAGACAGGGAGATGGCTCCATGAAATTCACCCAGTCAACGAAGCTACGGAATCAGAAGAGACGGATGAGAGGAGACATTGATGCCGAGGTTAGGTTTTGGCTATTCTTGTTTGAACTCTCATTTAGCCAGAACGGGGAAACATTGTAATACTTTGAACCCGAACTCGGCGACTCAAAAATGATCATTTGGTTCTTCATCATTGATATACACTATGGTCTGTATGAGCATGGACAGTACAACAAATTGGAAGTTTGCTGAACTGAGTATACAGTAGGTGGCGGTATGTAGTAAATCGCGAAGGTACACAAAGGACGGAAGAAGAAGTCCAGCAATTTGTTATGAAGAGCTGGAAGGCGCATGAAGTCGTCAGGGTAGCGACAATTATTAAATGAACTTATTTTTGAGAAATATTTGCTCGCTCCTGCAGGAGTCGGCTGGCCGGTGCGCATTGGGTGAATGTGCAGCGCCGGACTGTGCAGGGCGGTTTGGGTCATGAGGAAACCGAGCGCATTTGTATTTTCAGTTGCATGTTTTTAGAGTTTGAGGATATAAAATAGTCCAGTTTGTTTGGGAGGACAGGCTTTATTGTTCGCCAGTGAATAGATCGTGCAGTTCAGTGTTCACACCCGAGTGGTGATCGCGGTAACGAGCATTCAGTTGTTCATGGAAACTTGTTAGTAGACAGTCCACGATGTTACGGGTGAGCCGCGTCAGGTTAGCCGTGCCAGCTAACGTCACATGTGGGACCTGTGCCACTTAATGTGATCCATCAGATCGAGGAACTTAACCTCACGGTTGTTTTAATTTTTATGAAATTTAAGTCTTTTCGGTGTCGTTTTTGAACGTGTTTTATTATGCCTGATTTCGGAGGAATAAACCAGGCTGCTGTTTCGCAGTTAAGTCACAACGTCTAGCGAGGCAGTTACCTGTAGTGAGCGAGATCAGGTGTGTGCAGTTTTGGTACAATATGTTCGCTTATAGCTTGTTACGATTTTGATTATTGAGCAGTTTTTGTTAACAAATGTGACTCGCTGTCATGCGTATTTCTACTAACGGTCATTTAAACCCGTAAATTGTGACAGACTGAGGCTCATCGGAAGGCCGTTGGGGGGAGGCAGCATCATCTGCCTGCGTGCGCATCAGTGTTTGTACCGCTGTCCTGTTGTTGTGCCAAACTTCACGGAATGACGGTTGGTATTTGTTTTTAACCGAAAACGCCGCTCTTATATTTATAGTTCGCCCGAGTGATTGCGTCTGCGATGGAGCTACATGCCACTGGTGATCAGCCCGGGCCACCGGCGGAAAAGCAGCAGCCGGAGCCTCCAGCCGTCACAGCAGAGCTCCAGATAGCGGTGGCGTCCATCACACAGGACGTCCGTCATCGGGAGGAGGCGGCGCCTGGCAGCTGTCCGGAAGTGAACTGCGCACATATTGAAAATGAGGTGTTGGACTTGGATCCGACAATTGAAATGAGCTCTAATCGGCTGATTTGCAAGTACAGGTTTTTTCCAGACGATGATCTTTTCCGCATGACTGATGGCAGGGAAGCAGGTGGTCTGGATGTGGAGGTAGCAGAAGACCCGGTTACAGAACTATTGTGTGTTGAACACAGTTTGTACCCCCCTGACCTGACTTTTGCTGATCAGAGCGGGTCTGAATCGTTGCCTGGAGGTGGCGAGGAGGCCGATATGACTAGTGCGGAGTCCCAGGATGTGAACGCTGTCAAAAAGCCTTTCAAGTGCAATCAGTGTGAAAAATCGTACTCCCGCAAGGCCCACCTACAACACCATCAGCGGATGCACACCGGGGAGAAGCCGTACCATTGCGTCAACTGCGACAAGCGGTTCTGCCTCCGCCGCAGTCTGGAGGCCCATCAGCGCCGCTGTGTGGGTCGGCATAGCTACTGTTGCCCCACCTGCGGAGACGTCTTCCAGAGCTTCAGCAACCTGCATCAGCATCGGCGCATCCACGACACAGAGAAGAGTGTAGAATGACAAGCAGTCCAGGGGCTTGTTCAAGATGGCAGGGTCGAGCGGGAGCCCTCAAGTTTTTGCCTCTTGAACGATTAAACTATGTTTGGTCTTGCTAAGACATGTAAGAATATCTGTGAACAGTATCGCCTTGCTTTTCAAGATGGTATCCAGTATTGTCGCAGCTTGTTCAATGGAATTTTGATGCACACCTCAGTTGGCAGCCATGTTGCAATCGGCAAAGAATTCACAAGTCATTCAAAATTTCGGAGTCTTCCCTCGCGAAACCTTAGCGAGACCCTTCGATCTTTAACATGCCCCAGCAGTTAATGACCACACCAGAGCACGCATCAAGATGACCTGCCAAGGCCGTTCTGTGCTTGCTCTGTGAAAAGCAGCTGTTAGACAGTCAGAACTGTGCAAAAGGCTGACCTCTGCGGGCAATACCATGGTACTGCGTGTTACCAGGACTAGACCAGCCTTTGATTAAAATTGGGAACATTAAGTTTACCAGTGGATTTGAGAGGGCTTCCTGTTCAAAACCATTTGAGGTCCTGCTGGCCAAACTATCTGCTGGTATTTGTTCCAGCCATCATAACTCCACCTGATTTTGAGAATGATCCTGCTTCAATGTTTTAGGCAGGTACATGGTGCTCTCCACTGTCAGAATGGATCACATCATCCTGAGTCTGTGAGAGTTATGAGGAGTGTGTCAGGAAAGGAAGGAGCCTGCAGTTATTCATGTGTGGAGGAATGGCCCATACTGTAAACACATGATGAACTAGAGGCACTCAGAGAGTGCAAACCTCAGTCAAGGCAGCACAGTCGACATCTTACTGAGTGAACATAGCCCATAAGAAATTTCAGGATAGGTTCTGTCCCTGATGCATGACCAATCAACCCACAAAATTTGCGTGACCTCATTGGGAGCGAAGTGCAGTTATTGTGTGCCATAGGATTTCAAGATTGCTGGCTTGGTGGCCATATTGTTTGACTGATCATGGTCAAAATCAGTAGGGTCCATGCCTGATGTAATGGCAACCCGCCTACGAAATTACGGAGAAATTTTATCTTTACATTTTGAGTTACGTTGTCACAAAAAGACAAACCAACGCCAGAGCAAAAAAAAAGCCCACTGGCGGAGGTAATTTATTATTTCCACACGTCATCTTTTTCAGCTAATATGCAATTGCAAGGCTTCCTGATGGTAAAATAATATCATGTTTAAATTTGCCAATTTATTGTCAAACTTCATAAAGAACTGGACTTACATTTGATGAACGTTTATGGCACAGTATTTATGCCATTCTCAAGTAAGTGGAAGCAAAATATTTTTTAAAAATGCAAGGCTCATAACAGCTCACAAAACTTCACTGCTACCGAACCCCAAACTCTAATATTTATATCTACAGTAAGATATACTGATCCTAAGACTGATGCTCAACAGTGCTATGCAAAATGTTGCATCCTGTTATTAAACGCTTGCTTTTCTGATGGAGAGGCAGAAGTGTTTATTGATATCATTATGCGTTACTTGGATGGCTATTATCGCGGACAGAATGACCATTTGGCAGCGTGTGAGAGGGTGTGGTTCCACTTTCTCAAAGGCCAGTTTGCATCTTCATTCCTGTCTCTATTTATGCATCCTTCCTCTGTATGGTTTCTGATCTGCGCAGATTAAACTGGGTTAAATATCTCTGCTGCTTATTTCAGTTCCATCAATCTTGTCTTTTCACTGCATCTATGCTTGTCACAGTTTTCCTTGACCAAGATGTACTTAATGCGATGCAGTATGCGAACAGTCAAAATATCTTTGCATCTAAAATAATCCTGATTTGAAATGTGCGGTGATGGGACCTTGGCCCACTGTTGCTGAATGATACTGCATACACTGGTCCATAAATATGTGGACAAAGTTACTGTTTTAGCTGTCTTAACTTAGCACATTGGAAACCAGAGGGCACTCAGTAGAACTCATACCACCGCCATGCCATATATCTGTTCTTTTGGTTGCAGAATATGTTCCGGATCTCTTCCAAAATTAAATCAACTCTTCTTTGGACGACAGCCTATCATCCTGCCAAGTTTCATGCCAAACCAGTCATCGCTTTGAATTATCTTGCTAACGGTCAGACAGACGGGCAAACAAACGGGTGAAAACATAACCTCCTTGCCGGGGCTAATGAAATAATGAGCTCAAAGTGCAAACAGTCAACTTTAATTAGAGGGAGGGTACTGGAATTGGAGCAAACGCCAATACAAAAATATATACTGATGATGTAATCAAACCCCCTTTTTTTTCAAAAAATTTGGCATCTCCAATCCCAGCCAAATCTGGAATGCCCAATTGGTGAACTATGTACAAGTCTTGCTTGTATGCGACCCCTTGCTGCCAACATAGGAGAGTGAAGACCGTTTGCGGCTCTCCTCCGAAGCACGCACCTGTCAGCTACTGCTTCTTATACACTCATAGGTTGAATCTTTGCAAGTTCAGAACGAGGGCGGAGGATACCCGGACATGAACAGACTTAGAATCTTCCCGATGAGCGCCCATCCGGCCAACAGGAGGCGCTTGAGCAACGAACAAAGCTGTTTATTTATTTCCCTTCCCGGCAGTCCCTTCCCAATTTGCATCCCTGCAGCGCAATGGCCAGTTGTGCGCTACTCTGAAATAGCTGACCACCACTGCCAGTTGCCAAACCCCATTTCTGATGCTTCATAGAATCGATGGCGAGCGTAGAAGCCTTATTAATTCTTCATGCATCCGGTACTTTATCTTGGCTTGATTTTGGCCCTTATACTGTTTGCAGTTCCTCAAGTAGCTGAATTGTTGTTGTCATCCAGCTACTCAAGCGGTGCAGCAGAAGTGTGTCAGTCCCCAAAGTAAGAAATTTTGGCTAAAAAGCCACTTCCGGGTAATTTTATTTATTTTTTTGTATTGGCGATTGCTCTAATACCAGCCGTTTGTGTTTTCAACAACAGAATGAATTTTTTCCCTGTAAATAATATGTAGAAACCTTAGAGGCCCCCTATTCTGCCACCAGGTTTACAAGTGATTAGCCATTAAGAGCCAGTTCAAAGTCTCCTCTTTCTGACATCACAAGGGGGAGTGGCCACCCAGAATAATGAAATCTGGTTGACAGCTTGGCGGAAGTTGATCAGTTCTTCTTGCCTCCGGTTGGTTACTTCCCCATGTGATGTCAGAAAGAGATTTTGCAATGGCTTGTTATAACTAATTGGCTGTGCTGCTGGTGACATATAAGGGGACATTTAAGCGTCAGGAGCAGTGTTTCCCGAACTGCTTTTGGGAGGAAACATCCTGCATGTTTTAGATCTCGACCCACGTGTTTTAGATCTCTCCCTGCTCCAGCACAGCTCATTCACATGATCAGGTCATAACCGTCCCCTGGAAGCCGATTGATAATGAGCAGATCATTTGTATCTTCTGTGCTGGAGCAGGGAGAGATCTAGAACATGCAGGACAGATGATGATCTAGGAGAGGTTTGGGAAGCACTGCTGTAGAGTGTTTATTCCAAGATTCAGGTTTTTTTTCTACCGCAGAACTTAACTTTTTATTTTATTATTATTATTTTTTACTTCAATTTGATTTCCATTCTAATATGAGCCAGTTGACCAACAAAGCTGCCAGCAGCCAGTCCATCTGTCTGTCCAGGCAGCAGATTCTGTTAGGAGCTGCTGGTGGTCATGGGTTCAAATCCCAGGCAGTGCTGCAGTGAAGCATTCTCAGGGCAGGACTGATGCAGGAGTCGTTATACTGAAACTAAACCAATGAATGTGCTGCTACCGCTGCTGAGCTTCAAATTATCCTCGTCTGAAGACATTTTGAACAAAAATATCTTTGTAAACATTTCCAATTTTAGTGTTACACACAAATCTCCCTCCTCTCCCAGTTATCTTATTTTTCTTCCTCTTCATCGAATTCTTCTGCCTCTTCTCCAGTGCTCTGCTGCCGTACCCCTTTATTCTGCATTGTGTAAATACATACTCATTTCCAATGTGCTGCCTGCAACATGCTGTAAGTTGGTAAAGGACAGGGGCAGTATAACTCCTGAGAAGTGTAGGAATGTTAAAAACAGACATACAGATGTTGGATGCTTGGATTTAAAAGTAGCATTCACAAAAAGCCCAGTTGTTCACAAGGAAGGAGCTCAGCACATGGAGGTAACTGCTCAAAAAACAATTTCTGAACAACATTTCTTCGTGATTTTCATATCCAGTTCATAATATTGAGCCCAATTGGGCTCGAGACTGTCAGATTATTTGACTCACCCTGCCAAGATAGGATTGATTAACTAAGAAGGATTAATTGCACAATTGTGATGTAATTAAACCATCTGATCAGGAAGTTGTCGAGTTCAGTAGGTGTCAGTTGCACAACTGTTCATCCTGTCCTCTGGTGAGATTAATTGGCATAATTCATCTGTGAAGGAGAGGTTGTGTTTTGATGTAACCTACTCTTGGCACTGGGCCGTCACGGGAATCAGCCTGTGTCACATGCATACTGAGCGGATTTTACATCCTGTTCTGGATGTGTTTGGCCTCATTAACTCCACGGGAATTTTGTTGCATGTCAGTCACTATGGCCGTATGCCTATAGCCCAGCTCCTGTTCCCCCAGGAGAGCCGATGCACCGGTCATCTGGTTAGTTTTGGCTGTGGCTGTTTTCAGCAGTAAAATGCGTTTGTGTAGGAAATTGTCCATAGCTCTATTTATTGAAAAATCATATTTTTATTTGGCTGATGGTCGTCGGTACTGTCTGTCTTTGTTTCTTGTTAATGTTGAAGTAACAGGACGGCTGCTTTGATTCTTATTTGTGTCTTCTGGTCGTGCTGGAGGTCACATACAATCCTTCTGTTGTCATCGGTATATCAGGGCTAAATGAGACACTGCACAGGTGATATCCTCGGCCAAAAGGTCCCTGCAAATGAAGGTAGTAATAGTATGTGAATATTACGTTACATTGCATTACATATGCAGTGGTGAACATTAGAAAAGGTGCGCTGAGTGAGATACTGAGTCTTTATCTGCTCAGGAGGACATAAACCTTGTTTCCACCAAGCAGTCCAGTTCAGTACAGCACAGATTGCAGGGTTCATTTCTGCATTTCCATTGTGATAAGAGGTTCTTATGGTATCGGTCCACAACTTACCATCCAGAGCGGGAACTAGAGGCAAAGTACAGTCCAGTTGTCAGGTTTATATATAGTAATACGATAATGACTGTTGGTCCGGAGCCCAGAGCAGAATGCTGATATGCATAGTTTAATGTGATTCCTGATGTGCTCTGGTAGACAGCTAAAGAAACAATGACTTTTTCAATGGCGAAATATCCACGGAACTTTTCACCGGACGACATTCTGCGTGTCATGCGGTCTGAAAAAAATACCTCCAGAAAATGAGACGGATTCTGTTAATTTCCTTGAACTATATCAGTATATTTAGGTTTGGAAATTCTGAGCTCCTACTTTCAGACTCTGTACAAGCTGAGTCAAGGATTGTAATGTTCTTCAGGACGGAGGACCGCAACTGATTTTTGGGTTCGGTAAGGAGGGAGGTAAAAAGATCAAACCCAAGTGCTTTAAATGAGCCTACAGTACTGGGATCAGAGGTTGCACTCGAACACCCCTCCCCAAAGCTTCCACGCGCCCACAGATACCTGACGCACCATGTTTCAAAGCCTCCATTTCCAAAATGCTAATTTCCCCTTTGAAGTGCTCTCAGAACTGTGTCTTCACAGTAGCTGAATTATTCCTTTTTGGACAGCACTTTGAAGTTCTATAATCTCTTTGCACGGAACTAATTGCTCTCCAGAGACCAGGCAACAGAAGACTCCTATTCAATCATCATTCCGATTGATCTTATCTCTGCACAACCATTACACATGGTCTAGTGGCAAAAAAAGCAACCAGTGCACCGGCCCTGCAGCAACTCTGCCAGACAAATATTACAGCTGCCATAAAGTAGAGCCCGTTCTCGCTCACATGTTGACATATAATCAATGTTTGAGTCAGATGCCCTTGTCGTCAGTACACAACAAAAAAAACGGAGTCCTTGCGTGTTACTTTTGAAAGCTGTTGGTAGCCCCAAAGACTTCAAGATAAAACCTTTGGGCCTCACTGTACAACAAAAATCCGCTGTCTCTCAGAAGCACTAAATTAGGATTCTCTGGTTGGCTGGGCCTCTAGACCAGAACCTCCTTATTGCGCTGATCACTGTGCCACCCAGTGCAACGACTAATTAAATGCGCCGTTACCCCCCAACCCAATCCCCGATCAATCGAGTAAATTCATAAAACTACACTTCCCTTTCCTCAGTCTCGTTCAGCAATGGCGCCAAACAAAAACACCATTTCATAAGACTTATTTCTGGTGAGGGTTCCTGGGACAAAAATGAAATGGGTGAGAGTGTGACACACTCCTCAACAACTCAGCTGCAATGCAAGCATCGGCACATTCAGTGAAGGACGTTCTGATCAGGTGCTTGTGATTTTTAACCTTTCACCTGCCCGCTCGACTTTTTGATAGATCATATTCTGAGTAACCGTATCTAACTGAACTGAACTCGCCCTGACAGAGCCATCTCCAACATTATTTACATCATTTAGAAAACAGTGAAGGTGAACACGATCTCTTTGATTGCAGTAAAGCTCATTCCCCAGGCCCTTCGAAGTAACAACAGAAGTACAGTGAGACACCGAGAGTGAACGAGTGGCAAGGACATTCTAAGTTTATTGAGTCAGAGCAACCAGTATCATCCTCCAGCAATACAGCAGGGTAACACTTCCATGTCATCAGCTCTAAGCCCCACAGGCCTGTAAGGTATGTCTTTATTCATAAAACAACACTGGCCATCTACAGTGCTATATTTCGGATGGCATAAATTCATAAAACTCAATAAATATTTGAAAAATTAAAAACACAAAGGGTTTTCCCACGGCAATAATGTTTTATAGTATCAGAGGCAATAAATATTCACATTTAATTTCTCTGTTTTCAGTTGAAACATAATATTTATATTTACAAATAAATTCATATAGATTTTTTTTTCTTTTAGAATACTATTAACTGCTTTGACACACACAGATACTTTTTTTTGTACAATTTCAAATGAGTCTAACAAATCCCTCCCCCTTTCCAAATAAAATGCATTGATCATTCCAACCCTCCCACCCCCATGAGTTACATAAACATGGTACAGTCCATTCCATAGTCAATGTTGATTATTTGTTAGATAGTATATACATTCAGGATGTACAGCATCATTCAGTAGGTGTAGATACACATGCAACACAGGCCACAATGAAAAGACACTGGCTGATCTGGTCAGTGACAGCCAATAAAAAAGCCCCAAGCGTTCGAACACTTCAATAGCTTGTCTGGCCCCTATTATAACATACCCCTGCCCTGCCTCTCTCGTGACCCCTCCTGATATAATCTAACGGTATGGGGAGGCAAGAGGGAGCTGTGCTCGGATCGTAGGACAGTCGAGATCGTATGTGAGGAGGTACTCTGACCTATACAGGAGTGAGATCACAAAAGTGTGACCAGTTATGTTCTGAACTGAAAATTCCAATGATGATGTTACAACCACTCCTGTTAACTGTAAGCAATAGAGTTCTAGAAAAGAGACTAGGAATTCTGGAGTAAAAAACATAAAAAAACACCGTTTAAAGGCATACTAATCGGTTGTTATGGCACTGTATATACAAGAGGCCGTCTGAAAGTGACTGAGTATAGTAGTTGGCGAGTCTTGGCCGAAGGACCCTTCCCGTTTCGAAATGGACAGGGTAGAGAGTGGTGATGTTAGATTAGACAGGGCTCACCAGAGGCACTACCATCGGCTAAACCAAAAGACCTTTAACGTTGATGTTTGTGTGCGCGTACGAGGGTCACTTGGACAGAGTATGAGTGTCTGTTCGAGTGTGTGAATTGCCTTCTTTTCGTGCAGTGCCCGGATCCCCCGGTGTCATTACTAGTCCCCAAAACAGGTCGCAGTCAGGGCGAGGGAACAACTTATAACCAAAGCTTTCCCTCCCTGGACTGTATCCTGCTCTGATAACTGTAAACAAGCGCTTTGTGTGCGAGTGCGTCTGAGCGAATGTGCATGTATGCGTGAGCGTATACATCAGTGCACAGAAGTGTTGATTGAGTTATTACTGCAGAATCATAGACATGACCTTAGATCACGTGAAACCTGTCTAAGTATTGGCATTTACTGAGGTAATAAAGTATTAACGTCTTAGTTATTTTAGACATTTAAATATTAAGAACAGTATCAGCGAGTAAAACCTTTTTGGGGGTAAAATATGGCTCATGTTTGGTTGCATTTCTATACAACACCAATACACATCCCACTATCCCATTTATAGGTCTTAAATCAATGACCCTGAGATTTTTTTACAAATCTTTGCACACATGTACATGCAAGCACACATCCACATGTCCACACACACACACCCACACCGCGACGGCACAGAACAGCAGAGGACATGAACATTAATATTAATAATAATAGAAATTACACCACTAATTCTGTCGTAACAATGATGAAAGAAGTAATAATCATAATAAAATCATACAATTCCCCACCACAGCATCAGTCTCTCATGTAAATATACACAGAGTATTTATAACATATCCATATCTTGTTCATAACTTATCTAAAACTATTTACCCTGCAATTACCCACAATCATTAGAAAAAAGTAAGATCTCTCAATAAAACATACTGATAATATGAAATATCGCTGTAACACTCCTATATACCAGCAAAAATAGACTCAAGTTTGCCAAAAAAATATTATTAATAACAATAATTATAGTCATGTAAAACCCCGGGCACAGATATCACATCAGTCCTACATTAGCAGCTGCAATGGATCCACGCTCTATTTGTCCTATCCGTCTTCCCGTACAAACGCACTTCTAGCACCCACAGCCGGTGTCTAGGCGAGGAATGACTGGGCCTGTACATCGGAATGTTAGTAACACGTATTTACAATAACCTCCCTGAGCCCGAACAAAAATTGGTTCAGTTTTAAACAAGGAGGATGAGCGCGTGAAGAGAAATAGAAAAAGAGAGTGTAGTGAGGAGGGATGAGGAATAAGGGTTGAACAGTGAGAGAGAGAGAAGGTAACAGAGAGGGTTTGTGGCTGGTTAAATGCTCGCATGTTTACAGCTGCTAGAATAAGAACATTGAACGACCCGCAGGCCGTAAAAGCGGTGGCGTGTTTGCGGCGTGTGTGCGAGTGAATGGTCGTCCCTGGAGGATGATGGAGAAGAGCCCTCTGGTTTATAGTGAGTAACGACAGGGTTCGTGACCAAGGCCCGGACCCTTAATAAGCTCCAACATCTCGAGAACAGCGTCGTCTCGGAGTTTCATGCTGTCTTCGAGACTCCAGTCCTCGAGAGTGATTTTTTACAAACAGATGATGTTCGAGTAGCTTATCGAAGGTGGACCACTGAGCGAGTCGATATTCCCGAGACTCCGTTGATTAAATCTTGTCCACCCATGAGATGTTCCTTCGGTAAATCAGGTCATTCAGGATTGATATTTTCATTCTTTCACCCAGACTGCAGAGTCCTACTGTCACGTCGAGAAAAAAATAATGTCGCTGTACGTGACTGTAGAGTGGAGATTTCAGTTGTAAACGTTTTTGAGTGCGTCTGTGAGTGAGTGGCTTTGCATGTCTGTTATTGCAGGAGTTTGTGTGTCTGAAAGTGTGGGTTTGTATTTGATAGCATGTACGTTTCTGTTTGTCTGTGAGCGTATAAATTTGTCTGTGTTTGCCTGCTAGCATGTGAGTTTGAGTGAGTCTTTTAGCATGAATTTGTCTGCATATATTGGCTTGCGCATTTGCGTGTCTGTTAGTGTGTGAGTTTGTGTGTGTCTGTGAGTGCATCAGTTTGTGTGTTTGTCTGTGAGCATGAGTTTGTGTGCTGGTGTGTGTGTTGCTTAATGTGAGTTTGCGTGTCTGTTAGAGCGTAAGTCAGTGTCCTTCTGTTAGCATGTGAATTTGCGTGTCTGTTAACACACAAGTTTAAGTGTGTCAGTAAGCATGTGCATCTGTGTGTCTGTTAGCAAATGAGTCTGTGTGTGTCTGTGAGCATAAGTTTGTGTGTCTGTTAGTGCGTGAGTTTGTGTCTCTGAGCGTGAGTTTGTGTGTGTCTGCGGGAATGAGAATTTGTGATGCCTGTTAGTGAGTTTGTACATGTCTGTTAGCATGTATGTTTGTGCACGTCTGATAGTGCATGAGTTTATGTATGTTTGTGAGCGTCTAAATATGTATGTGTCTGTTAGCATGTCAGTTTGTGTGTTTCTGTCAGCATGTGAGGTCTGTGGGTCTCTGAACGGTTATGTGTTACCCGTGTCTGTCTGAGCTTCATAGCGTCTGTCTGAACTCTGGTGGGCGACAGAGTTCGTGTCCTGGAGTCTGCGGTGTGTCTCCAGTAGCATCAGTGAGTCAGTGTGTGTCAGGTTGTGTTTCCGTCGTCTCAGTTGGGTTGACGCCACACTAATTAATCTGCCAAAATCAGTCACTTTGATGCCAGTAACAGAGAGTGGTCAGTTGGTGATGTCATAAGCAGAAACTCCATTTTTTATGTTCATACCCTGTCGTATCAGTCCTCACAGTAAAAGACCTGTTTGCCAGACTTCCGTATTCGCCTTGCTGGCAGTGCTTATTCCCGGCACCAGCCGCAAACAGGAAATCATTTTGGCTCATTAATTCCCATAAAGGCTGATTTCCCAGACAGCATCTGAGCAATTTCTTTGTATCTTCAGGATAAATTTAACTGGAGACTGCTCTCAGTGCAAGTCACTCACTCCAAGTCGCTTAAATTTCCTCTGAAACTGAGCCATTCTAGCCCTATAATGACACAAAACATCCTAAACATAACTGTTTACCCACATTCTCCGTAAGTCACACTCTGAAAACCACACTGTGTGACTGAGATCATGGCTGTTTCACACTTCCAAGTGAAGGCCTCACTGTGGGAGTCTGTTTCCATATTTATGTACGTGCTGGAACATTCACCTGTGCGACTGTAGGTTTTTGGATGTTTGATTCACCTGCGTTACCATGTGCTGAGGTTTACGCACGTGTGTGTGTGTGTGTGTCTCAGAACTTCCTCTTCATGTGCGGGAAACGGATGTGAAAGTAGCACAGCTTGAGGGTGGTGCGTTTCTTCCGCTTTTTCTGTCTGACCCCGCCCTTGCGAGCCCGCCTCCGACCCGGCCACGCCCCCCTGCGACCCCGCCCTCTCAGACCACCGTACTGATGCGGTTGATAGGCTTGGATTTGCCGCTGCCTCCTGTGCCGGTGGCCCCGGCCCCGGCCCCGCCCCCCTGGCCTCCCGCTGCCCCGCCCCCCTGCGGACCCGTGCCTGAGTGCGGGGGAGGGTGCGGAGACAGTGGGGTGAGGGGGGTAAGAGGGACGGGGCCGGGCGGGGGCAGGGGGGAGTGTGGCGGGGGCGGGGGGATAGAGGACATGGGCGGATACTGTGGCAGGTACTGGTTGGCTTGGGGCAGGTGTCGGGCGGAGGGCATGAGGGGGGCGTTGAAGACGAAGTGAGACGGGTGTGCGCTGTGGGAAGAGGACTGGTGCAGCGTGGGGGCGTGGCCGGGGTGTGGCGTGTGGGCGTGGCCCGGGTGGGTGTATGAGTGGGAGTGTCCGGGGTGGGAGAGAGCCTGTGTGAGCGGGAGCTTGTTGCCGGAGGCGGCCCGGGCGGAGTGTGAGGGCTGAGTATGGTAGAGAGGATGGGGCGTGGCGGGCGAGAGGGGCGGCTGGCAGCCCATGCCATGAGCCGCCATGTTGGCGTAGCGGCCGAGCTGCTGCTGCTGTTGTTGCTGCAAAGGGGGCGGGGCGTGCTGGGAGAGTTGGGGGAGGGGCGCGTGTGCGGCCGGCGGTCGCCGCGGCAGCGAGCCTCTGTGCAGGGTGTGCTGGGTGGGTGGCTGAGTATTGGAGGCGTGGTTTGGCGGGGGCACGGTCTGTACGTGGTAGCGATGATGGTGGTGGTAGGGGGGCGGAGCCTGCGGGCCAGCGGCGTGGCAGTACTGTGCGTGCAGCGCCTGGATCTTGGAAGGCCCGCCGGCCTCTGATTGGCTCAGAGAAGAAGGGGAATGAGGGGGCGGGCCGCGGGTGGTGGGCGGGGCCACAGGGGCGGGGTAGGGTGGCCCTGGGGGGATGATGGGCGCGGGCGCTTTTGAGCGTTTGCTGCCGAACAGAGACCCCAGGAAGGACCCAGTCCCCCCACCACCACTCCCCACCACCCCCGCCCCCCCCGCTGGCCCCGCAGGGCCGTGCTGTTGCCCCGGCCCACCCCCCACCCCCACACCGGGGCTCAGGATGGGGCGCTGAGGCCGGAAGTCTTCAGCACCGTACGGGCCGGACACCACCCCAGCCATGGGGAGGCGCTGGTGAGGCCGGGGGCTGCTAATGATGGACCCCTGCGACAGGGAGAGACGGGGGGGATTTAGCACACAGCAGAGAATAATGACACCAGGCTATCAGACTTATTTTCCTCTGTCAAGTAGAGAATTTGACGCCGTCTTAACTCATTCCCCGCCACTATCGAAATATTCCAGCAATCTATAATGTTTTCACTCTTTCAGATCTTCTGAGAAAAATAGCTATCAAAAGATCAGTGAATGCTAATGCTGGCTGACAACTTAAAAAATACACTGGCAGGGAAAGAGTTAACAGCCAGCTGAACTGGCGAAATTTTCTTACACCTTTATCATGAGTGTCTCAGTTCATTGGAGCAGTGTTCTTTTCGCTGATGACAATGACAAAATGATTTCGTTAACGCACCTTTCTTTCATGACTAAAATGAGACGGTGACGAGCTAAACATAGCTCTTTGTTGATGAAAATATGACGAGACGTATCTGTAGTTTTCGTTGACGAGAGGAGACAAGCCGATTTTCAGTGATCAGATTAGGCGGATTCGCATTGCAAAATGCATTTCAAATTTCATAACTTATGATAAAATGCTAATCATCATAACAAATTCCTTCGCAAAAAATGCGATTCAAGAAATGTTAATGATATTTCATTAGTCCTGACTCGCTGGCCTACGAACATCCGATTCCCGAGCCACATATCTACAGGAGAAGTCTTTATTACTTTGATTGCCTGGTAAATGATGTTCCTCATTTGCATACCTACCAATCAGCTTCTGGGAATGCATGCATGCATTAGAGAGGCTTTCTGCCAGAAAGTTTCTGGTACAATTATGGATGGCTATAAGATGTGAGCCGTCGTGTATCAAATTACGTTGCTCTTTGGATTCAGCCATCCAGTATGCTAATAAGCTAAGAAATGTTAACAAAGGAAAAGTGATCATCATTTTAGGCAATATGATTTGTTTCTTGCCCCAACTTTACTGACTCTGCCAGCTGTAATGGGCATGAACTTATCTGAGTTTTCGCGGCAGTTCCGTGCTTTATACATTTGCATGCTATCGCATATTGCGTTACTCTTCAGATTATAAAGCTATCCATCTTCCTTTCTAGCTGACGCTAGTTGTGGGAAATCTTTGTAATCATGGTTATATTAAGGCAATATGATTTGGTTTTTGCCCTAACGACGAGAATTCCGCAATCAACCTCTGCTTTTTTCGGCTTTAACTCTGAATTGCCTTGACTGGATGTACGCTTCACGTTTTTACACACCCAAATCTTCCTCTATCTACCCAAACATTACGGTGAGCCAATCAAAGTCATCAAAACTTCTCTCATTGCTATGTGGTTTAGGGAATCGCAAGTTTGCTCATTCAAATACATGATGATTTTAATGGAAATGGATCCTTTCTCTGATCAGGCGTTAAACAGCATCATATGCAACATTTAAGTATAGATGAGATGGCTGTACTTACAGGCGAAAAAGTGGTTTGCAGAAATTTCACTGGGAAACGGAAGTGTGTTGTATTAAATTATGAGTGTTCCGGGTAAAACTGTTACCTTTTGGAAATAATTTGTTTTGCATTCTGAGTGGAGTTGTATGTGTCATGCAATTGAAATATGTTATTCGGAAAGAATAAAAAAGCCTTTTTATCATTTAAAATCTTATTGACTGTTCTCAAATTTTTGCTAATCATTTTTCAGATGTGTTAAACAATTGCTAATTAATTCATATAATGAGTAGCAAAAACATTTTTTTTTTATTCATTAATCTGATCACTGATATTTGAGTAACTGTGAAACATATGGGGGTAAATGTAGCTTTTCAGACCTGTTGCTGTTCGTTAATATGTCTCAGTGAGCCGCAGCACACTTGGCTACTCTAACTCTTGCCCTGCTGAAAATTCCAGCTTTAATCAGCCTAGGCTAGTCAGGCTGATTTAAGCTGTGTTTTGGACAGTTTTAGTTGGTTGACCAGCCCTTCACCAGCTGACAATACCAGCTTAACTAGCTTTGACCACCTTCAGCAAGCTATAGAGACCAGCTTTAAACATCTAGACCAGCTACGACCAGCTAATGGTGTTGAAAACACAGCACAGACCATCTTAAACCAGCTTAGAATTCTAGCTGCTGGAATTGTAAGCTGGTTTAAGATGGTCTGTGCTGTGTTATTAGCTGGTAGTAGCTGGTCTAGATGTTTAAAGCTGGTCTTCACTTGATGAAGGTGGTCAAAGCTAGTTAAGCTGGTATTGTCCGCTGGAGTCAGCTGGTGAAGGGCTGGTCGACCTACTCAATCTGTCCAAAACACAGCTTAAACCAGCCTGACCTAGAATTTTCACCAGAGTAGTAGCATGTTTAGCCAGCATATTTACATTAACGGACAGCGTGGGCATCTTGTAGTTGTGTGTTAATCATGGCATGTTTGTGTTCTAACATCTCGCAACGCGGTGATAAACGGGTCGAGTTGTGTGCTTTGTTATTATACGTCGAGTCTGCTTTTGGACTAAAACCACAAGGTTCTGACAGTGACGTCACACAGTGATGATAACAACAGACTGTGCTTTTGGCTAAATTACAATAGCTAAAAATAATTACCAAAACTGGACTAAAACCCTTGTAGTTTTCGTCGACTAAAACTAGACTAAAACTATCAAGGATAGAAATGACTAAAATGTAACTAAGACTAAAACATTTCGTCCAAAAGACTAAGACTAAAACTAAATAAAAAATGGCTGCCAAAAACAACACTGCAGTGGAGACATTTTGCAAAAGAAAATAGTAGATTGGAGATGTGTCTCGATCAAAATCCAACACCCTTCTTTTGAGATGGACCTCTTTTACAGTTAGTGTAAAACGCATCTCATTCACACTGTCACGTATTGCCCGCTCGCAGATATTGACTTTGAGCCAAAATCCAGCGGTACTGCCATCTGGAATGCAGGGGGCGCCAAATCCATCGTTCCCATGGGAACCGTATGGCGAGATAGACAGGTGTAAGATGACTAATACTGATCTTCAGCTGTGCCTTCCCCACACTGCGCTAATTCTGCCATCTTCACCTCTAATTTTTATCATAAAACAGCACATGACAGACAGAGGACAATTCAAACACCAGGGATACCGGTTAGATTGAGTCATACTGTACATACACAGACAGGCAAGTGCAAAACAGACACACACACACACATACGCACACACACGCACACACACGCACGCACGCACGCACACACACACACACACACACACACACACACACACACACGCATGCGCACGCACGCCCCCACTCACACACACACACACGCACGCACGCCCGCACGCACGCCCGCACGCACGCACACACACACACACACACACACACGCATGCGCACGCACGCACGCACACACACACACACACACACACACACAGATTTACCAAAACTAGCAGGAATAAAAAAGAATGCTCTAAACACGTATAACACACATCTGCCCTGCTGAGGTCTGAGGCAAAGGCCTCTCCGTCACTCACTTCGATGGTGCTGTCCAAGGATCCCACGCTGTTTCTGCGACCCCTTTTTCCTGCAGCAAACCACAACCCCGCCCATTAGGAACATGATTCACACACACACACACACACACACACACAAACACACATTTGTATAACTATACAAGCCCACCTGCTTACACTGTATGTAAGCATGTACTGTATGTGTGTGTTTGTGGGTTTGCATTAAGAGTGTTTGCGTGGATTAATGTGTGTGTGTGTACTCCTGTCCATGTTTGTGTGTGAGTGTTGAAGATGGTGTGTTTGTGAGTATAAGTGTGTGTGCGTGTGTGTGTGTGTGTGTGTGAGAGTATGCAAGTGTGCACGTGTGTACCTGTTTGCGTATAGGTGTGTGTGAGAGTGTGTATGTGTTTGTGGGTAGGTGCGTGGGTGAGTGTGTGTGCGCGCGCGCACATGTACCTGTTTCGGTAAGATCCCTCAGAGATGAGCTCAGGGCGGTACGCTTTAGCCCTTCCCCAGAGGTGTAGGTGTCATCAAGACTGGGCCTTCCCAGAATGCCGTTCACAGCCTCTGTCTTGACTCCGCCCCCTACGACTCCCCCACTCAGGAGGCCGGGCCGCATCACTCCTTTCTGCTTCTCCAGTTCAGCTGGAGGGGGCGATATTACTGCTGTCAAATTCACCCTTGAAAAAGTACAAAGGGGTTTTTTTTGGGGAATTTTTTTCCCAAAATTCTTAACTGTTCTAGAACTCTCTTTGAGTGAAGAGCAACACTCTGGGAACTTTCTGTCAGTTTTCTAGACCTCAATTTCTTTGAGTGACCTGTAGCGTTTGTCACGTTTTTCACTGAGAACACTCTATTCTGATATTTGCAATCGTTCTATTGAATGGGTTAAGTTTCCATCCAAATGCTTTGCAGCTGTGAGAAAATTTTTTAAAAAGTCGGCAAAAGTCAACCTATGTTCCCATCAAATACTGTTATTTAAATACCCCAAAAAGGCAAAGTGAAATGTTAGATCTTCATAAAAAGGCTTTAGCTGGTACAGTTAGAAGGGGGTCAGAATGGTGGACCAGCAGACTTTTCACCTGATGAACAGCTGATGAATCAGACAGGATACAGCACTGAACCGCGGGACCAGCTTAGGCTGGTTTAAACCAGTTTTTAAAGCAGGGAAACCTGTTTTATCACCACGCAAACTTACACTCCACACGATACTTCTCCATCTCCTGCACCTCGGCGATGCTCTCGCGAAGGTCGGTGGTGAAGCGCAGGCGGTCCTGCTGACTCGGGGCGTTGAACACGATCAGCACCTTCCTTTCTCCGCCGGGGACCGCCGACGTCAGGCGCACGCCGTGCATGTAGTCTGCAGGAGAGACCATCATGTACACACACACACACACACACACATACAGGGGCTGGACTAAATATCAGAATCACAGGTGAAAAATGGCTTTAACTATCAGGCTGTCAAGTCGTTGCACTGGATCAAAGCCTCTGCAAAATTAAAATAATGTGAGAGTCTCTAAACCACGATTACAATAGTACAGATAGAGGAGATTCCTATGACTCTGAATGCTAATTAGCAGCGTGTATATGCTTCAAAATGGAGGAACCAGCAGAACTTCCCTCTGTGAGTCTCCAAAGCTCGAGGAGGATACTGACGGCGCTCCAAGGGGCCGTATTGTTTTGGCCCAAAATGCTGCTGCATCATTGTTAGTAACAGTTAAATTAACGGCGAACTGTGCAAAAATATGATGACGTCAGAAATAGGGACTCGATGAGAGCGTGTGTCTACATGTGCATGCGCAGTACACACTATTACTTACGGACTTACTACTCAAGTGTATAGTGTCCACTTGCGCACGTGTAATCGACACAAAAACCAAAAAAAAAGAATAAATTATAGATGCGCCCTTGATGTCGGCTTGTGACCGATAGCTCGATGGGGAGAAGGCCCAATCAGTGCAGCACTGAAGGGCCGGCAGGGAGGGGCTCCGTCAGTTCCGGCTTCATGTTTTCATCTCTCACTCATACTCCAAATTTATATGAATATAATCCAGAATTCAAAATAAAATAAAAATTAGCGCAATGAAGTCCACAGAAATTCATATAGACATGAAAAACATCTACGCATCATCTGCTCAACCATATGGGTTCACCTTCATGCAGCTGAATGTTGGCAAAGGGATTCGTAAATTGCAACGAACACGAGAGCACCTGGGGTGGTGCGTCACTGCACCGCCTTTAAACACAGCGAAAATGAGGCTCAGGCGAGAATAAGAATGAAAAAGTGTCTCGTTGAAGGTGGGGTGTCGTATCGGTTTAAGTCACACTAGCAATAAACCCACACAGAATGTGTCCTAATGAGCTATAATGAAACCGCTATTGTGGCGTGAAAATAATTTGCCATTATGCATATTTTTATGTTAGCTGCACTTCAACATTTTGTGAATACTGTGGCCGACTTTCTATCACATCCTCTCTTAAACTGCGAGCTCCAGAGGAGAGAAAATGTGACTGCATTGACAGTCTTCTGGAAGGTGCAGTGGGTAATTACTGACACCCCTGGAAATGCACTAAACCAGGCGTCTCCAGCCCTGTTCCGGAGAGCTACCATCCTGTAGGTCTTTGCTCTACCTCCTGTTCAGCACACCTGACTCAACTAATTAGCTACTTAACAAGATCATGAGCTGAGCAATTAAGTAGCTAATTAGTTGAATCAGGTGTGCTGAATTGGAGACAGAGCAGAGCCCTCCAGGATGGTCGCCCTCCAGGAACAGGGCTGGAGACTCCTGCACTGAACATACTACTGTAAATGTTTGCATTATTCTCATGACAATGATTCGGCTCGGTCACATACATAACCAGAGGTGGACAATCCAGATACAGAAAGTAATAGTCCTTCCCCATATTGTGTTCCAACCTCCCAGATATGACCCTTCAACCAGGAGGGGTTGACCTGATCTGTGTCGTCAGCTGTGTCAGTTCATTAGCGGAAGTAAAACACGGCAGGATTTTTACTTCCTGACCCCTGGAATGTGCACCTCAGTACATTACAGGATGAGCTGATGAGTGCAGGACCAGGCGAGGCCGTGGGCAGAAAACTAAATATTTTTGAAGGATACTTCATTACTGTAATGACACTGTTGGCTCCTGGCATGAGACATGTACTGTACATATGGATTGTTGAGACAGACAGACACACAGACAGGTGGCGGACAGAGACAGGCGGACACGAGGTGGAGGGACTGTTTCTCACAGGAGTTCTGGAACATGTGAACTTGCATTTCCACCAGAGGAAAAGACTGTCGGAAGCTGTACGTCACAGAGTTCTTCTTTTTCTGGAATATTTTAGTTACCTAGAAACAGGGAGAGAGAGAGAGAGAGAGTGAGTGATTGAGTGAGAGAGAGAGAGAGAGAGAGAGAGAGAGAGTGAGTGAGAGCGCTGCTCAACCTGCCTGAGTCATCTCTAACATTCGGTTCAGGAATGTTAAGCTGAAAAAATCCAATCAGGTAAGTTCAACCATCCCTCCCTTCGAAACGGACTCAGAATCTGCTCGAGCGTAAGGCAGAGCAGGTGATGAATGGGAACCAACTGAGCAAAAGCAGCGATGCTCCTACATACAGAATATTGACAGCTGTACAAACAGCCTCACTGAATTAAACAGTTAAGCCCCACAAGAGATACTAGTTTATCATCCTTTTAGTCTGGAAAAAGAGATGCGGGCAGGTGGATTAAAAAAAATGATCTAAATATACTTTTATATAGAGTTTATTTATGCATTCATCCCATGTTTTTCTAGGTTTCTAACCTGTTTACTTTCCGGTCCTCCACTGAGAACAACACAGGGACAGAAATTTTTCCATAGCTTCAGTAGCTGGGTTTACATGGAACCTAATATTCCGATTAGAATCGGTTTAGAAGCCCAAACCGAGTAAAAATGCTCCATATAAACCCCTCAATCAGAATAAACAGGCCGAAATCAAATGGAATTTCATTCAGTTGCAGAGGGGTAGAATATTCCTTTTCCCAAACCGATTAAAAGTAAAACTTCATCATGTAAACAGTGAAATGGAAAGTCGACTGGCTGCGTTCTGTCTGCACACGCTCTGTCTTGACGTAAATGCGCGGTGACGTTTCTTACTCGCAAATATGGTGTTGGTGGTTTCCAAGCGCAGCACGCCGAACTGCGGTCTACGGCGGAGAGTTTGTTTTTAATACGGACTCAAAGAACTGAAAATTACCGCACGCTAAGACGGAAGGAAAACAAGAAATAGCCGGTGAACTGTTTAAAAAAAGTCCACAAAAAAATCAACAAAGCCGGGATAAACCGAAACGTCCAACAAATTAGAGCCGCCGGAAAACTCTGACGACCGGCGACTATGAGTATAAACAGCACAACAACAGAAGTGGATACTTTTTTCATCTATCTGCGCATGTCACGCAGCTGTGAAACGTCTGTTCTGCTTAAATGCGGCAGCGCATATAAACAGCAGATCGGAATAGATCACATCAAATGTAAACAGTTGATCTGAAATCTTCTATCAGACTGAAAAAAGTCTGCATGTAAACCAGGCTCGTGTCTGACTGTGAGCAAACCTGCGCTACTCGCTTAGAACATTACGTCCATTTTCCTTCTTTCGATACTGAAAATACTGAAAAAAATGCCACGAATCCTGATGCGGGAAGGGATGATAAAGGAATATGTTTTTATGGAGCCACATCCAGCGGACAGCATGACCCCCCTCCACCCCCCTCCCCCCGGGGCAGCGGAGTCCCTCACCACCAGCAGGTCGTTGAAGAGGAAGACCTCTCTCTGGTGCACCCCGCTCCTCTGGGGCCGACTGGGGTCTGGCACCTCGTGCAGCTGGCAACAGCACACCAACCGCCGGTGTGGCAATGACAGCACCTGCACAAACAGGAAGGCAAGACTGGGGTCACACAGAGGTCAGAACGAGGCCGTGTTAACTTTCTTGAGGGAAATGGTGAAAATATGTGTAGCATGGATAGCCAGCATTTTCAAATTGAACTGGTATCTTTTAACCCTTCTACCACTCAAAAGACATTTCTGTCACGACCAGCTTACCGGTAGAGCAATATTATTCATACATTTGATAAAGTCTGCATGAAAACCACATTGAGGCGAAACCCCCACATTCAAACTCACCGGCTTCTTACCCACGATCACCCTCTCCACCGCCTGCACCTGAGACACGTGGTCGTCGTTGGTCCGCAGTTCCCACTTCTGAATGCGCTGGTAAATCCCCACCAGCAGCTCGCGTGGGATGTCCTGACCGTTATCCACCCCTGAGTGACGGACGAGAGAAAATCATTTTGCTTTCTGGGTGAATAAATGTGAGCACAGCCAGTGAGGTGAGATGACTGGACTTGCCGCAGTGTACTGCAGGAGTATGTACTGCTAGTTCGCATGTGAATAGTTTACTGTACACAGGAAAATGTGGAGTGCGAAGTTACGTCCCATTTGCGCCAGCACGACTTCAAATGGGGAGGTACAATTTTAGAAAGAAAGTACCTAACTCAAGAGCAGAGGTAACATTATTTTCCACCCTCCTGTGTGATAATTTTTACACTTCAAGTGAGTGTGCAGGACTTTCGCTCACATCAGTGGCTTAGCCAGAGCTGAAAATAAAATGGGTGAAAAACATCCCTTTAAACTGATAAAAGCCCTTTTCCTGTTCTCCGAAATCCCTTTAAACTGATAAAAAGCCTTGTCCTGTTCTCAGTCATTTCCCTTCATTAACCCTTAGAGCACTAAATGCAGCTATTGTTGCTCAATGATCAAAATCAAAGCCGTTGAAAACCTATCATGTGGCAATTTGTTCAAAAAAAGCTCCAGCAGGGAGGTTTTCAACAACACAGGATAATTAACTTTATGTTTTAAAAAAATTATTTATTATTTATTTTAGCACTCTAAGGGTTTAAACATTTCACAATTATAAGAATAATCCTCTGGCAATTAATGACACAGCCTCTTTCAATGCAATCTGAGGACGACTACATGATCGGTTTAGTTCTGAAAAATAATTTACTCAGAAGTCGGCTTATGCCTTACAAAACATATGCTGCTCCCTTTTTGGCACATCAGACGATCTCCGCCGCGCTTCATGATCCTTTTAATTGTTTAAAGATGTTCAAAAATTGCCGTTTGTGCTGCTCACCCCGCCTCCTTCGACAATTTCCCCGAGTTTCTGCACGAGTTTACACGGTAATGAAAATGAATTTGATTGGGCGTTATCGAGCGGGCGGGATATTCAATGTTACTCTAAAAGCAAATGTCTACGTTAGTAGCCTAGCTAAGAACTAGCTAAGTGTACACTGTCGGGACCGCTGTATCCGTCAGGATTAGATCCTTCGCCAGCCCAGCCGAGTATTGCCCATAGTTTGAGAAGCAGAACTGTGTGAAGTGCCTTCCACACACCCTGCATCTCACTGACAGCCCGCTCTCATCCCATCTTGGTGCAGCGGCGACACACATATTGACAAAATTTCCAATTTGCCTGTTTGCAGTGATGTTCAGGGGCCCATAAAAATATTAACCAAGAAGATAGAACCTTGAAATTTGCTAAATCTCCAGCCCTCTTGAAATGAAATATGTGCAACGTATACATGGCGAAAACACTGATTTTGCTTTGGCAGTTGGCTACTTTAAGTAGTTACAGAGATAGCTGGTGCCCATAGAGGTACTGGTGCAAGAGAAATTTTACAGATTCAAACAGAGATGAGCAACATATTATTTCAACTCCTCTGCCAGTGCCACCTTCTCAGAATATGGCTCTTAAATGAACTAAATTAAATCAAAGACAACGATTTGAAAAACCTTAACAGAATTTTGAATAACTTGGACTGCGATGCATCAAATTGCCCATCCAGATGAATAGTTGGCATCTTAACGAGGAGAACTAGTAACACCTGATAGTGTGGAGTGTGTTTGAAGTGAATGTATTGCTAAATGAGACAAATGATTGAGAACAAGTCAGGACTGATAACTGGTGTGAAGTAATGTTCTGTGCCCACCCTAGTTTCAGCTCTGGCGACGCCATTGGTTGTTTTGCATTAAGGGGCGGGGCTTCACCTCTCAGGTTCTTGATGAAGTCCTCCAGCTTCATCTTCCTCTCTGCTTTTACACTGGGGCTGTACATGTCCGTGTTGAGGAGGATGATGGCGAAGGCAAGGATGAAGATGGTGTCGGGGTTCTGGAACTGTCTGACCAGAACTGGGTTGCACACACAGTATCTCTGACTGAGGGGAGGAGATTGGACAGCATGAGGAAAACTGCCACGGAAGACCTGAGGACCAGGTCAAGTTTGCTCAAACCGTCACAGGGTTCCTTCACCATGAAAAGTACTGTGGGGGACGTTTATTTGGTATTTAATAAACAGCTTTTCAAGATTTACCATGGAAGATTCAATACAGTTCTCAGGGCACACGTACAGTGAGCCACAATTCATTAGACAGTGTTTCATTATGTGTTATTTGGTTCTGTTAGCCGGTTAAATAACCACATCTGAATCCAAATGCTCGTAAATTTCACATGCAGAAGAGACTGAAGGTAAAGAGTCTCTGACACAAACAGGAAGTGAAGACGCCGCAGTACAGGCCTGCAGAGCATCACCAGGGAAGAGACCCAGAGTCAGGTGATGTCTGTGTGTCACTGACTTCAAGCAGTCACTGCATGCAGAGAACATGCAACCAAATATTAAAATGATTACTCTATTCTATATTTTGTGAAACAGTCCAATCCCTAATGTATGATAACATCCACAATTTATAGCAGACAGTCTGCACTTCAAACGCCCTCTCCCTCTCACTGTATCCTTTAAAACTCAAAGTATGTTTTTTCGCAATCGAAACACATTCGCACCCCGGCACACGAGTAACGGCAGAGATGTGGCTGCCAGAGGATTCTAGTGAAAAAAAACTCTCGAACAGACTTTACTTACAATGGCAATTATTAATTCAAAAATAATTATTTTAATTCCAAATACTCTGGAGAAGCTGTGAATGGAGAGGAGAACTGCATCCACAGACCTGGCTCCAGTCTGTATAGCACTGAGCACACACTGGGAAACAGATATTCATTCATGAAATGCAGCGCTAATAGGAAAAGTTTTGCCAGAATTCTTTCCAAGCGCATTGTACACTCTAATGTCATCTGTGTACTTACAGTACACACACACACACACACACACACACCAGTGCACTGACTCACAAACACACTTTACAAAGATACCTGAAAGCCTGCATACACACACACACAGACGCACAGGCACACACACACAAACACACATCATACACATACACACACACACACACCATACACATACACATACGCACTCACGCACGGCCACACACATGCATACACACACATCATACACATGCACATGCATACATACACTTACACACACACATACACGTACACAACTATGCACACACACACTACAAACACGTGTGCACACACACACACGCAAACACACACTACAAACACACACACACACCTGAAAGCTTCCACAAGCCTCTCCACTTTCTGAGCTTCTCCTTGGACTTTGATCTGAGCTTGAAACTTCCTCAGAGCGTCATCCAGATCCATCCCAGAGAAATCCATCTCATCCAGAACACAGCTGAGAGAGGGAGGGAGAGAGGGAGAGAGAGAGAGAGAGGGAGAGTGAAGGAGAGTAGATAAAGGGGAATTATTGAATTAAAAATGGGTCAAAGGTTCAAATTCGGCCCAGAGGAGAGTCGAGTGCCGAAAAAGAGGGAGAAAAGAAAGGGTTAATAAAAGACGGATCATGAAGGCAGGAGATGATTCCAACAGAATAAAACAGATTTATTCACTTCAGCTGATGTCAATGAGGCAGGACTTTCCCTCTCATGCAAATGCAGCAGATAACAGGATAACAGAATAAAAATAGTGCCCCTTCAGTTCATTTCATCTCTGTTCACTTTCACTCTCCTGCACTCTGCAGAGGGAGAGAGAGAGAGAGAGAGATACAGTGTAATGAGAGATGTCTCATCTCATCTGTATTTACCACCATTCCTCTGCCCCCCCCTCTCTGTCTCACTCCATCTTCTCCTCACCTCACCAGCGGTGGTAACTCCAGCAGCCAGAGAGCAGAAGTCCAGTCATGTTCACGAGTCCAGCTTCCATCTCATGTTACGCTAATCTTAGAAAATTCACTTAAAAAAAATTTGAATTACCTGCATTTCCATCAACCTGGCTTGGAATGAGTAAACTTCATTAAAGTAGGTCAGTTTTGCCACAAGTTGGCAGAACACTTACAGAACAGCAGAAGAGGAGGAGGAGGTCTCAAACCAGAAGAGAGACAAACTGAGTCAAAACAACCCGAAAATAAACAACTAGAGAAACGAGACGCTGTAGAAGTGGAGGGAGGTTTACAGGAGTCGCACGCAATTCAGCAAATCATCATAAAGCTTTTCTTTCAGCTAATGATCGCAATGTTTGACGCTGTCCGGAGATGAAGACGGAGTCGAATGCTAATGCACACAGCGGCAGCGAGGCAGCTATGTCAAAATTTAAAGCCGCTTAAGCAGTTTCCATCCCACGTTATGCACATTAACGCCTCATCGCGTGCAGCACAAACCACTTGAAGCGAGCGTATAAACTCATAAGTGACTTAGAGGACGTTTACTTGCATTTTGCAGCTTCCATCAGCTCCTTACAGAGCGAATTTTCAAAATGCGTGTAAGAATAGTGAGATGGAAATGCGACCACTGAGCTCACAGCTGACATGACTAAATATCCCTCTGCGTATCCTGGCTGAGGAATCGCACTGACTCCTGAAACCCAGCGGTTGGAACTAAACACTGGGGCAGACTTTTACTCCCTGGATCTGGATTTCCCAGGTTCCCTCATCCCTCCTCCTCTCACTCACTCCAGCACGTCCTTGTTGAACTGTTTCTGCCTGCAGCCCAGGAACTCGCCGATCATCATCCGACTCAAGCCCTTCCGCTCCAGCATGAAGCGGGCCACGCCCACGGGTGTGTCCGACACAAAGCCCCGCTCAATCAGGTACTGAATCCCCTTCTCCGGCTTCCTGAGACCCAGCCAAACAGTGTGAGAGAGAGAGAGGGAAATAAAATTAAAACGATGTCACCTATGTACATATTACTTAAATGTAACACTTGATTGTTTTGATATTGGGTCATATTTCGTATATAACATAATGTTCCTGCAATGCTATGGCAACACATACTAAAATGTCATGCCGATAAAGCATACTGAATTCGAATATAAATTTGAAATTTATTCAGAGTAAACAAACATCCCAAAGATGATACTTGCAGTGGAAGGCAAAACAAAGTAAACTGAAGAGGTATAGAATGTGTTTCACGTCCCGGTGACGGGGCAGCAGAATATCGAACACTTGTACGACACTACAAGGGCACATAGGAGTTACCCCTTACGTCCTATTATGCTCTACAGTCAGTGGACCCCAAAGAGAACATCACTGTTCAGCAGGCCTCACCAAACTGCTTTCTTCCCTCATTTTTAAACTTATCAGTCCTCTGGCTTTTGAATTTCCTGAAGCGCTCAGACTTAAGATTCATCACAAGCTGCCTTTCACCCCCCCAGTGGCTGGCCGATCGATAGGGAGCAGGTACAGAGAGCTGTCCTGAAGCATTTGGACAGAGATACAGTCTTAAAGAGCTGTCACTCCTGGATGAGTCAGATGATATTGATGGGAATATGCTCAACTTACAGCTGGCGGGCAGCCATTTCATTTCAGGTTATTTACACCTGTGGACTGACCAAAGCTGGAGTTATAGCCGTTTAAAACTGTAGGCGTTTTCACACCAGAGAAACCTTTTCATGGTTCTAAGAGCTCCAACTTTTATTATATCTGCGCAGCCGGAACTGAATGATCGTAGCTCATTTTGAGGAACTTTTTTTGCTCAGGCTTCAGGGTTGGTGCTTTCGCAGCACCAGAAGAACTCTGAGCAACGTAATTGTACGAAAAGTAGATAATTTGTGTCCACAAGACACAGATGCCCCCACGAAACTCGATCAAATCTAAAAACATCAGAAAAGTTTTAAGCACAAAATGCTTAAAAATTCTGAAAAAGGTATGAGATGCACACCTACAGTGTCCCTTTAAAGCCCAGGTATGAGTTCAGTGAATTCTATTCACCATTTTTTGAGAAGTGGAAATGGCGATACCCCCAGTCAACATGATAAACCCATAGACGGTATAAAAAGATAGACGAAGTAACGGTGACGTCACCCATTGGTTTCCGCACACCATTTAGGAAGCCTCAATTTTGGCAATTTGAACAGCACCATTTTGTCATTTTGAGACCAGATGTGATTCCTATTGGATGAGACGTGTACTGAAGATCTGGGGAGGACCGTGGCTCTGGATCTGACCGTATCGGACGAGGACCAGAGGATAGCCACGCCCCTAAAGCATATTCTGGCTTCATCCTTTATTCTAGTCTAAATAGGACCATAATTTACAAAAATGAACATCATGAAACATCGAAGGAGACTTGAAACTTGCTATAGCTACCATAAAATAATCTGAAAAATCATTATTTAAATGAAAAATCAGGTGGAAAAGTAGGGTCATTTTCTCATAGACTTCTATTACATTGAACTTCTTTCTGCACCCACTGATGTCGCCATCTGCTGGCTATTAAATACAATGCAATTTTATGGTACTTCCGCGTGGGCTTCGTTAATCCGACCAGGGTACTGTGTCCACCTTTTTATAAAGTCTGTGGATGAACCCCATATAGACATTCATACGGACAGGGGTAACCCTATATGCCCCGAGCCATATGTGCCCCAGCCATACCTGGCGGGGGCATAAAAAAGCCCTGAAAGGAGTATAATTCCCAGTAAGCATATCGTCCGAGGAGTTCCCTAGACCTGCTTGGTCCGAAAACACCTATAGTCACCGTCTAAACAACTCCTAACCCCACTATCCGTGAGGCTGCCCACCCTCTACACGATTCCCAACCCCAGAGTCCATGGGCTGCCCCGCCCCGCTCTCTCACTTGTTGAAGAGGTTGAGGCCGATGCGGTACTGCCGGCGCTGGACGATGTCGTTGTTGAAGGCGGGCGAGTCCCAGCTGTGGCGGCTCTCTCTCTGATAGGTCTGCTTGCCCAGCGTCTGGAGGGGCTCGCGCAGGCTGTCCCGCGAGGACGAGCTGCAGTTGATGGTGTCGTTGGAGTTAGTGGTGGAGTTTAGTGAGTCGTTGTCGCCGTCCGAGCAGCAGGGCTGCTCCAAACTGCTGGGGGCGGGCTGCGCTGACGAAGAGGAGGACAGCGGGGTGGGCGGGGGTTGCGGGTGGGGCGAGGAGGAGGAGGAAGGTGTGTCCGGGTACTGGTGGTGATGGAGAGGGTGGTGGTGGTGATGGTGGTGGTGGTGGTGGACGTGGTGTGGGATGTGGGCGGGGCTCGGGGAGGGCCGGGGCCGTCCCAGGGGGCGGGTCTGGCCCTGAGCAGTGGGCGGGGTGTGTTTTACGGTGCCCTGTGGTGACCCGCCCGCTCCTTCCTGCTCGTAGCCCATTGGCCTGTTGAGGGAGCCACGGTCGGAGCGGTCACTCATGTCGACGGAGCTGTCGCTCGGCGGCTCGATGGTCAGCAGCGGGAGATGGCTGCCGCGCATGCGAAAGTCCCGACACTCCGTGCAGGGAGTGCTCCGCCGGCTGTTGCTGCTGCCGCCACCCTCAGTATCGCGGCTATCCTCACGCCCGCCCACACCCCCCAGGCCCCAGTACTCGGTGTCGGTGCTGCTGGGGGCTCGGTCCAGCGAGAGCGGGGAGCAGGGCATGCCGTCGTCCATGTAGAGCGTGACGTCGCTGTAGGAGGTGGCCGTGCTGTCGCCGTGGGTGCCCAGGCCGCGCCCCCCACCTCGCTCCCGGTCCCCACCCCCTCTCCGGGACGAGGGGTTGCTGCTGTTACTCCAAACGCACTCCCCAAAATCGTCGCTCTCTACGCCGCTCAGGACGCCCCCGTCCCCGCCCGTCTCCTGGGAGTCTTGCGTCGGCACACAGGTGAGCGATTCATCCATGGAGTCTGCCAGCGACTTCACCTGAGAACAGAAACACACACACGCACACACGCACATTAGATCAAGGATGTCAAAGATATCGTGATAGCTGGTGTGATGGACCCATGCATGGATGGACAATTACAAAACAGTATGTGCGTGTGGCAGAGGAATAATAAAAAATATTAAGTAAAAATGTCGCCACAGTTTTGTGTCGCACATAAATACACAATTATCGGGTCACCAAAACAAGCACAGTTACAAAAGCCTAAACGCCGCAAAATGACAGAACAAACACTGACTGCGTGAACTAAACTCAATGTTCATTGTAATTAATAACAGACACTTTACTAGAATCATATCTGATCTAACCTGTATTGTCAGCTGCTGTACTGACCTCAGTTTGCACTTCATTTATGACACTTTGGATAAAGGAATCTGCTGAATAAATGAGGTGTAATTCAGTATCCGGCAAAAGCCTGCTGTTCTGACAGTATCCTGGTGGAATGACCTTGTGACAGATGTTAGCCAGCTGTTCATCTGTGTGGACTGTTTTAAAGCCACTTCAGTCTCCACATGTCACCTTAAAGGGTCCAAGTACAACCTATGCAGTCACCGCTCTGTAGGCGGCCACACACCGACCGCTCCTCCACCGCATACCTCCTCCACTAGGACTTCTGTTTATAAAGGGACTCTCTCCCTACTTGTTTGGAGAAAGATTCTCTCCCCACCTGTTTGGAGAAGGGCTCGTCCAGGTGTGGGAAGTGCTCCGTAGCATCACTCTGGGTGTTGGAGGGGGAGGGGGGCTCCACATCGCTGGCCATGCTCTGGCCCAGCCCGTAGTGGGGCGGTCGTTCATCGAAGGAGTGCTGCAGCCTCATGTTGGACAGGATGATGCGGCGTGTCATGCGGCTTTCCGAGGCCGAGCTCCGCAGTCGCTCAAAGTTCTTGTTCATCCGGTACTGGCGAAAGGCTGTTTGGATGGTGCGCGCTGCCCGGCGGCTCAGAAAATAGCCCCCATATTTCCTCTCCAACATCTCCACCTGCCAAACACAAGGGGGGAGGAGTTACATCTGATGGACAGGTAGCAAAGGGGAAGACGTTACAGCTGATGTTATCCTGCAGGTCAGTGGAGAGCTCTTACCTTCCTATCCTGTAGGTCAGTGGAGAGCTCTTACCTTCCTATCCTGCAGGCCAGTGGAAAGCTCTTACCTTCCTATCCTGCAGGTCAGTGGAGAGCTCTTACCTTCCTATCCTGCAGGTCAGTGGACAGCTCTTACCTTCCTATCCTGCAGGTCAGTGGAGAGCTCTTGCCTTCCTATCCAGCAGGTCGGTGGAGAGCTCTTACCTGCTAATCCAGCAGGTCGGTGGAGAGCTCTTACCTTCCTATCCTGCAGGTCAGTGGAGAGCTCTTACCTTCCTATCCTGCAGGTCAGTGGACAGCTCTTACCTTCCTATCCTGCCGGTCAGTGGACAGCTCTTACCTTCTTATCCTGCAGGTCAGTGGAAAGCTCTTACTTTCCTATCCTGCAAGTCAGTGGAGAGCTCTTGCCTTCCTATCCAGCAGGTCGGTGGAGAGCTCTTACCTGCTAATCCAGCAGGTCGGTGGAGAGCTCTTACCTTCCTATCCTGCAGGTCAGTGGAGAGCTCTTACCTTCTTATCCTGCAGGTCAGTGGAGAGCTCTTACCTTCCTATCCTGCCGGTCAGTGGACAGCTCTTACCTTCTTATCCTGCAGGTCAGTGGAAAGCTCTTGCCTTCCTATCCAGCAGGTCGGTGGAGAGCTCTTACCTGCTAATCCAGCAGGTCGGTGGAGAGCTCTTACCTTTCTATCCTGCAGGTCAGTGGAGAGCTCTTACCTTCATATCCTGCAGGTCAGTGGAGAGCTCTTACCTTCCTATCCTGCAGGTCAGAGGAGAGATCTTACCTTCCAATCCAGCAGATCGGTGGAGAGCTCTTACCTTCCTATCCAGCAGATCAGTGGAAAGCTCTTACCTTCCTATCCTGCAGGTCAGTGGAGAGATCTTACCTTCCAATCCAGCAGATCGGTGGAGAGCTCTTACCTTCCTATCCAGCAGGTCAGTGATCTCTTACCTTCCTATCCAGCAGGTCAGTGGAGAGCTCTTACCTTCCTATCCTGCAGGTCAGAGGAGAGATCTTACCTTCCTATCCAGCAGATCGGTGGAGAGCTCTTACCTTCCTATCCAGAAGATCAGTGGAAAGCTCTTACCTTCCTATCCTGCAGGTCAGTGGAGAGCTCTTACCTTTTTATCCCGCAGGTCAGTGGAAAGCTCTTACCTTCCTATCCTGCCGGTCAGTGGACAGCTCTTACCTTCTTATCCTGCAGGTCAGTGGAGAGATCTTACCTTCCAATCCAGCAGATCGGTGGAGAGCTCTTACCTTCCTATCCAGCAGGTCAGTGGAGAGATCTTACCTTCCTATCCTGCAGGTCAGGGGAGAGATCTTACCTACCAATCCAGCAGATCGGTGGAGAGCTCTTACCTTCCTATCCAGCAGGTCAGTGGAGAGCTCTTACCTTCCTATCCTGCAGGTCAGAGGAGAGATCTTACCTTCCAATCCAGCAGATCGGTGGAGAGCTCTTACCTTCCTATCCAGCAGATCAGTGGAAAGCTCTTACCTTCCTATCCTGCAGGTCAGTGGAGAGCTCTTACCTTCCTATCCCGCAGGTCAGTGGAAAGCTCTTACCTTCCTATCCTGCCGGTCAGTGGACAGCTCTTACCTTCTTATCCTGCAGGTCAGTGGAGAGATCTTACCTTCCAATCCAGCAGATCGGTGGAGAGCTCTTACCTTCCTATCCAGCAGGTCAGTGATCTCTTACCTTCCTATCCAGCAGGTCAGTGATCTCTTACCTTCCTATCCAGCAGGTCGGTGGAGAGCTCTTACCTTCTTATTCTGCAGGTCAGTGGAGAGCTCTTACCTTCCTATCCTTTAGGTCAGTGGAGAGCTCTTACCTTCCTATTCTGTAGGTCAGTGGAGAGCTCTTACCTTCTTATTCTGCAGGTCAGTGGAGAGCTCTTACCTTCTTATTCTGCAGGTCAGTGGAGAGGTCTTACCTTCCTATCCTGCAGGTCAGTTGAGAGCTCCTACCTTCCTATCCTGCAGGTCAGTGGAGAGCTCTTACCTTCCTATCCTGCAGGTCAGTGGAGAGCTCTTACCTTCCTATCCTGTAGGTCAGTGGAGAGCTCTTACCTTCTTATTCTGCAGGTCAGTGGAGAGCTCTTACCTTCTTATTCTGCAGGTCAGTGCAGAGGTCTTACCTTCCTATCCTGCAGGTCAGTGGAGAGCTCTGACCTTCCTATCCTGCAGGTCAGTGGAGAGCTCTTAGCTTCTTATCCAGCAGGTCAGTGGAGAGCTCTTACCTTCCTATCCTGTAGGTCAGTGGACAGCTCTTACCTTCTTATCCTGCGGGTCAGTGGAGAGGTCTTACCGTCCTATCCTGCAGGTCAGTGGAGAGCTCTTACCTTCCTATCCTGTAGGTCAGTGGAAAGCTCTTACCATCCTATCCTGTAGGTCAGTGGAGAGCTCTTACCGTCTTATCCTGCAGGTCAGTGGAGAGATCTTACCTTCCAATCCAGCAGATCAGTGGAAAGCTCTTACCATCCTATCCTGTAGGTCAGTGGAGAGCTCTTACCGTCTTATCCTGCAGGTCGGTGGAGAGCTCTTACCTTCCTATCCTGCAGGTCGGTGGAGAGATCTTACCTTCCTATCGTGCAGGTCAGTGGAAAGCTCTTACCTTCCTATCCTGCAGGTCGGTGGAGAGCTCTTACCTTCCTATCGTGCAGGTCAGTGGAAAGCTCTTACCCTCTTATCCTGCAGGTCGGTGGAGAGATCTTACCTTCCTATCGTGCAGGTCAGTGGAGAGTTCTTACCTTCCTATCCTGCAGGTTGGTGTAGAGCTCTTACCTTCTTATCCTGCAGGTCGGTGGAGAGCTCGTAACTGTCCGACAGGGCTTTGCAGCGCTTGTTGTCCTCCTCTTCCTGTTTGCGTAGCGCCAGGCTGGCTGGCTGGTTCCGGGTGCGCTGGGCCCATGCCAGGCTAGCAGGACTGGGTGGGGCCACAGGGCGAGGCCCTGGGGGGCCACCTCCATCCCGGTGAGGGTCCGCACCTCGGTGATAAGGGGCCTGGCTGCAGGTGCTGTCCGAAAAACTGCCCGCTTCGGCTTCAACACTGAGAGGAAAAAGGATTGTCAGGATAGTGTGCAGTGAGCCTTAACACTGCCTTCCATTGCACAAAATAAAAACGGGCTCAACTTAGAGAAACTTCTGGAGAAACCCAGTATTTTGCTCCAAAGATCCAGGGGTTTAGCAGGGATTTGTGGACTGGGCTAGGCCGAGAGTTCAAAATAGGTAAGTATCATTACATTTTTACCCATCTATACCCATCTAAATTTTAAAATGCCCCATATAATTCTACACAGGTAGAGCAATCTAAACCCTTGCAATGATCTGGATTATTATCATATTGGCAATTCTTCAATGCCAACAAACCAATCAGCTAAATCAACAGCCTAATTTGGAAGGCAGCAGGCACGTGTGGCAAGACTTTGTGACCCTGTAGGTCCCACCAACACCAACAAATGCATCGTCTTTTCCCCATGAGAGATGTTGCATGAAATTTTTCACGCATAAAAGGCTGCTGTGAGATAATACTTTACCGGATAAAGGGTCCACTGGGTGAGAAGTCACAGAATAGGTCCTCATCTAACTGCTAGATTTTTACCGTAAGTAGTCTTCAGTGCAAAAATTTCAATATTTTTGATTTTCACATAAAATAAATAAAATTAAAAAAGAAATGCAGTGAGATGCCAGTAAACACCAATAATCTATTTTTCCTCTGCCTCAAATGTTACTCGTGACTTTAAATGCAAATTACCGAAAATCACAATTTCGACTGATTTTCAACCTAGTGGCATTCATTAGATTAATTCATTAGATTAATATTCATCTTATTGACTTACGATTTGGACTGAAGTTGTATCTGTTGGAGAACTATGAAATGCCTTGGGATTTTCTAGATAGGTGCATCCCCTTGGGGGTTAATTTTGAAAATGAAGCAAGTTGAAGATAGAGATTTTCACCATGTATGGTTTCATAACAGAGCTCATTAAATATTCATAATAGTCCAAAACAAAAAAATCCGATATCATTTCATAGAACTATCTTTAGCCTTTCACGTGAGACTACTTTGAGTAAAACCTGAACATGGGTTATTGAAATATCAGTGCAACAAAGTATTTTCAGATTTTGTCATTAAAGTGCCATTTCCATGGCAAACATGTAAACTCTTATCAAAATACTACATTTTATGAGGCTAAATTCATGTTGAGTATGTATATTTCTTCACGTTTACATTATTATGGTTATTTCAATACTTTAACCTGAAGACCACTGTATGACTCCGCAGTGTCCTTGAATGTGTTAAAGAGTATACTTCTTCAGCTACAGTTTTTCCACCAATTCCGATAATCAGACCCCCACGTCGCTGCTCATTTTTCTTCAGGCCAAAGGCTGTGACCAGGGGCTGAAGCGAATTGCACATTAAATCAAAAATGTGTCTGCCTGTTTGTTAGAGGGATATGAGATTATTTTGTTTCAATCAGACAAGCACAACGTCAGGCAAATAACCTGGTGGCCACATCCAACCAATTCAGTACTATCACAGAGAGGCTGTAGTATGAATATAATGACTGCCAAAAAACACCCTCACTCAACCTGGTATACCAGAAACAATACCATCACACTGCATCATACACCAGTAATAACACCCTCACTCTGCAACATACACCACTAATAACACCCGCACTCTGCATCATACACCAGTAATAACACCCTCTCAATTCACAATACACCAGTAAGAACATCCTCCCACTGCACTACACAACAGTAATAACACCCATACACCAGTAATAACACCCTCACTCTGCAACATACACCACTAATAAAACCCTCCCACTGCACCATACACAAGTAATAACACCCTCACTCTAGATCATACACCAGTAATAACATCCTCACTCTACACCAGTAATAAAACGCTCACTCTGCACTATACACCAGTAATAACACCCGCACTCTGCATCATACACCAGTAATAACACCCTCTCAATTCACAATACACCAGTAATAACATCCTCCCACTGCACCACACAACAGTAATAACACCCATACACCAGTAATAACACCCTAACTCTGCACTATACACTAGTAATAACAGTCTCACTCAGCACTACACACCAGTAATAATTCCCTCATTCAGCACCATACACCAGTAATAACACCCTCACTCTGCACCATATATCAGTAATAACACCCTCACTCTGCACAACAAACCAGTAAAAACACCCTCACACTGCACCATACACCAGTAATAATACCCTCATTCTGCACCATATACCAGTAATAACACCCTCACTCTGCACCATACACCAGTAATAACACCCTCATTCTGCATCATACACAAGTAATAACACCCACACTCTGCAATATACACCATTAATAACACCCTCACACTGCAGAACACACCAGTAATAACACCCTAATTGTGCATCACACACCAGTAATAACACCCTCCTTCTGCACCATACACCAATAATAACACCCACACTCTGCAATATACACCAATAATACCAACCTCACTCTGCACCATACACCAGTAATAACACCCTCATTCTACACCATACACAAGTAATAAGGCCCACACTGCACCATAAACCAGTAATAACATTCAAACTGCACCATACAGCAGTAATAACATCCTCACTCTGCACCATACACCAGAAATTACACCCTCACTCTGCACCATACACCAGTAATAACACCCTCACACTACACCATACACCAGTTGACACATTCACTCTGCACTACGCACCAGTACTAACACCCTCACTCTGCACCATACACCAGTATTAACACCCTCACACTGCACCATACACCATTAATAACACCCTCAGTTGGCGCCATACACCAGTAATAACACCCTCGTTCTGCACCATACAGCAGCAATAACATCCTCACTCTGCACGATAAACCAGTAATAACTCTCTCATTCAGCACCATACACCAGTAATAACACCCACACTGCACCATACACCAGTAATAATATCCACACTGCCAATACAGCAGTAATAACAGCCTCACTCTGCACGATACACCAGTAATAACTCCTTCATTCAGCACCATACACCAGCAATAACACCCTCACTCTGCACCATACACCAGTAATAACACCCTCACTCTGCATCATACAGCAGTAATAACACTTTCATTCTGCACCATACACCAGTAGTAACACTCTCATTCTGCACCAAACACCAGTAATAACACCCCTCTCTGCACCCCATACTAGTAATAACACGCACAATGCACCAAACACCAGAAATAACACCCTCACTCTGCATCATACACCAGTAATAACACGCTCACTCTGCACCAAACACCAGTAATAACACCCTTACTCTGCCCCATACACCAGTAATAACACCCTCACTCGGCGATATACACCAGTAATAAAACCCTCACTCTAAACCATACACCACTAATAACACCCTCACACTTCACCATACACCAGTTATAACACCTTCACACTGCACTACGCACCAGTAATGACAACATCACTCTGCACCATACACCAGTATTAACACCCTCACACTGCACCACACACCAGTAATAACACCCTCACTCTGCACCATACACCAGTAGTAACACCCACACTGCACCATACACCAGTAGTAACACCCACACTGCACCATACACCAGTAATAACACCCACACTGCACCATACACCAGTAGTAACACCCACACTGCACCATACACCAGTAATAACACCCACACTGCACCATACACCAGTAGTAACACCCACACTCCACCATACACCAGAAATAACGACCCAATGTTGCCTTAGATATATTATCGATTAAATGGTTGTTTTAGTAAGTCGGGGGCCATTGCTTATTCGCAGGTTTCCTTCAGTCAATGAAATCATCATTCAATAAGAGCGTAAGTACGCTCAAAATACGCCCATCCTAAGGCAGATTATCAGTAAAAACAATTACATGTCTGTGGTATCTTTAGAAGTGCAAGGCCGCACAAAGTGATATACCATGTCAGTTATTTAGTCTGGACCTATAGGGGACAGCAATCAGTTGAATACAGTAACATAATACAATAACTGACGTCATGCGTAGGAAACCCTTTTGTTCAACAGAATCAAATTTCATCAAGACTCTATTAACTTGTATGTTAGAAGACTTAACTTTCTTTATTCACATTTATTGAGAAAATTCATCAAAACTACATACACAAATATTTTTGCTAATTATTATGCATGCATTGTAATGTGATCTTCTTGGCAGCAGTAAATGCATCCGGTAGCACCACTGTACTGTAATCAGTTTTAAGCCACATTCTGCTGGTCCATTTCAGCAGTGAGCGCCACTGCTTTTACTGCGTGTCCATCTGTCAGTGCTTCTGACTCCAGTGATGTTTGCATGGTGCACCGAATCATAACAGATCACATCTGAATCAACCTAAATGGAAAGAGAATCCATAAAGGACCATATAACTGGTTGCGTATATAAAGTTGATATTAGAAAGGGACATGGCTTTTCGTAAAAACATCACATCACACTCCAAACAAGCACAAAGCCAGGCCTGGCACATGCCCCGCCGCTGCAGCTGAGGAACCTGCACAGAGTTGGGTGTATAAGTTCCAGAGTGGGCACTGCAAGGAGAGACAACATCTTTTGTACTCCGCTGACAGGTATTTGGCTCGATGCAAAATCACAGTGCATCTATTCTTATGAGGAACCCCGCTCTTCTCACCCCTGACATACAGTAAATTTGAATATTATCAGATAATTCAGTCTCGTTTAAATCAACAAAGCATGAAAATAAAATTCAAGATGGCTGCAGTGACAGTGATAGTTACATGGACGGGACGCCCATGTTTGACAGGAATCTTCCGCAACCCACCACCGATGCCACAGCAACTTTGAAATTGATTGGAACCTCTGTTCTCCTCAATCTACAGAAGCCAAACTCAATTTGGCTCCCACAGTGTTTCCATGTCCTTTACAGCCCACAAATGCACACAGCATATTTGAATTTTAATTGGATCATCCGAGAATCTATAAAGAGCTCTAGAATGTCTTCAACTCACAGCGTTTACAAGGTTGATATCGGAATGGGAAATAACTCCTGTGAAAAACACCTCAAAAACGCTCATTCAAACCTTCGCCTGAATATGATTATGCGATTTTAATTTGGTAACAATGCACTTTACACTGAAGCAGTCGCGTTTACAAGAAAACCAGACGGACAGACAAACAGCCAGCCAGCCAGACAGACAGACAGACAGACAGATGAACAGACATTGCCATGACATAAAATGCCTATCAATACTGACGAATGTATAGGAACTGTTATTTGTGCTCACTCAGGTTATCTTTGTCTAAAATTAAAATCAGATGATTAGAAACATTTAAGTGTGACAAATACGCAAAAAAATAAGAAATCAGGAAGGGAGGAAACATCTTTCCACAGCACAGTACGTCCCTGCCGACTAAAACAACGGAACTGCTTAAAAGATGCTCAAAACTAAATAAAATACATGCAGTTCAGGAAAAAACAAAATGCCCACTTTGGCCAAATTTTCCTGGGTGAGCCATGAGCTCAGATGTTAAATGCCGCCCAGTAGTGACGGCCGACAACACAGCGGAAACATCGCCAATCAATCCTGGTTTGTTTCAAATTCTACCATCAAAGATTTACTCAGAAATGCCCAGAAAGATTTATTGCCTTTTTGGCTTTATTTCCTCATACAAGGAAACAGCTACAATCCCTGAATGGGAACACTGTATTGAGAGGGAACACTATCATTTGGGCAAAACAGCCAAAACGCAAAGGTAGATAAAGACTGGCCATCGCTTTAAATTCCTTCAGGGCACATCTGTATTGGAACATGAGGAAAGGTCTGCGGCCTCAGGCTTTGGCAAGGCTGCGGACAAACTTCACAGTCTGATTCAGCAGTTGTTTTCCCAACTAAAAAAACCGCTACAAGCAATTCTTCCATTGCTAACTAATCTGAACTTCTTCTCAGGCAAAAAGTGCTGTTTTTCAACCTTCATTTAGTCAGGGAAGTTCCGTTTGGAAGAAGCTTCTGTTTTTGAAGCATTTCCTCAGAGAAATGGCAGCTAAAACAGCCGCAAGATAGGACATTTAGAAAGAAACGGGGGTGACGCCTCTGAAGCAGTTTTAGGGTTGAGGGCCTTCCTCAAGGGCCAAAGAGTAAAGTTCATCATGACTTCATCTCTCCAGGTCAAGTCAGAATTCCAAACCCCACTGAGAGCTCAAACCAGCATCTCCACAGTCGGCAGTCAGACCACCGGCCCTCACGACAGCCTGGCAGCTGCTGACCAAACAAGTGTGGACAGAGAGAGCTTCACTCTCGGCGCTCTGCAAGAAGATGTTCATATCAAACACTAAAACAGTGCCAATATATGATTGCAGTTAATCAAGAATTCATCACAAAATGGTAATTCGTTAAACCCAGCCATCCTCGACCTTATCCAGAAAGGGCTGGTGTGGGGGCTGACTTTCATTCCAACCGAGTAATCACACGCTTGAATTTACTAATTAAGGACTTCGATCAAGACTATAGGGGTTAATTAGTAAACTAAGGAGTGTAACTGTTTGGCAGGAGTGGAAGCCTGCGCCCAAACCAGCCCTTCCTGCATAAGGTGCAGGAACACAGAGCAAACTGTAGACATACTGAGAGATTAAAGCATATGGTCTTTTATCAAATGACTGACACAGATAAAATTATGAACAAATAAAAACTAACTGCTGAAGTCTGTGGCTCAGTCTAAGGGGTTAGGAATACACCCGGAAGTTGAAGCTCAATTGCACTCTCAAAGTAGATAGCAGATGATCAACTAGCGGTAGCTTCTCCAATCACCCCCATTCATTTTGCCTAACTTTTGACATCAAATAGCTTTACACTAAAAACATTATGAGCCTTCATGTCAGTGATAATATTTTCTACAGGGAAACTACATTTTGTAGCGGACGTCTTTACTTCGTATGTAACATTATGGTCTAAAAGTAAGCACTTTTAGCTGATGGCACCAGGCTAGGCTAAAAGTGACGTGAAATGCTGGTGACTTTCTGTCGCACAGGACGTAAATAACCGAACTGTTTAGACCAGAAGACCATAACGAACCATAAACAGAAGACGATTGAGCCACATCGCTAACAAAGTGAAGTACCCATGAAGTAATAATTCACAAAACATCACAACAGCGAACGGAATCAGACTTTACTGACAAACGCAATCGCTTGCTCGCTGGGAATTATGAGTAGGATACATCTACCAGACAAGTTACCGCTTCTCAGGACGTTGGTTTACGTCAGCGAGCTGACTTCGAGCCTGCGCAGTAGGCGTGATGCCAACTGAAAACTTGTTTAATTGTGCTTCACAAACTCCCCTTGAATATAGCGCCATTCTGCTGTCCACTTCTTTTACTGTCTATACCTCTTACAAATCTATCCTGGAACAAAAGTGGGCTGTTCTTTACAGTAAGGCTCACACTGATTGGACACTGAAGCATAAATGGAGGTGAAACCAATGAATGGCCTACAGGGGGCTTTGGAGGGACATTCAAAAGATAACAGGGCGGGTGGGATGTCAGGTACAGACACAGAGTGGCGGGGAGGAAAGCTTCCTTCTTCCAGAAAACAAATCACAAGATCAAAATATGATTAAGTGAGAACACTGGCATTTTCAAAAATTAAAAAAAAAAATCAGCAAGGTGCTGACCTCAAGGTCTGAGTTTAAAACAATGAGGCACTGAATTAAACAAACGTCACCCAGATCTCCAGGTAATTTCCACAACGGAAAAGCCAATGAATATTCTGCTACATGATGAAACAACATTTATTTAAACTTCACTCAAAACATGTTGGTAAGTTCCAAACTTACTGCACACTCGCAGGAAAAAAAAGGGTTGTTTGTTTCCATTGAGGAACTCTTCTCCCTCTGGAACATTCTACCATTGGCGTAAATGGTGTGAAAGCTCCCATATTGGACCATTTTGCCTGACAACAAACGCCTAAACTAAGCAGGGTTCCCCCATGGAATCACAGTATTATTTATAGCCATGACACGTGAAAGTGTAATTGTAGCTTTGAAAATACATTCCCCTCGAATAAAATACAAAAACATTCACTGGTCAGAAGCACAGCCCAAGACTGCAGATGAATTTTGCCTTTTCATAATTAGCCCCCTCCTTTTTTCTCAATTTAGAATCATCAATCACACCTCGTGTAACTCAGGAGTCTTGCAGCCGAAACACGCGCACCCCTGTCCCCCAGCCAATCACGTGGCTCCCTGTGGACTACATGGACCTACAGCCCTAGACTGCACCCTCTGAACAAGAGGTGCATTTCCTGGGGACCCCCCCCCCCCACCCCGCCAGCAGTCTCGAACTCCAGTTTGGTCACTTACCAGCAGTGATTGTTTCATCAGAACTAGAATCTACAGTTAAGAACAGCGTGATCATACATATAATCTCACGCGATAAAAATCCACAGGCCAGGGTTAGGCCCAGCGTGTTACACGTTTCTTTGCTCCAACACACCTGATTCCAAAGATTGTGGCCTGTCAAGTCCATGATAACAAGGAAATTACTTAAATCAGGTCCGCTAGAGCAGAGAGACGTCCGAAAAACGCAGGGCAGAGGCTCTCCAGGAGCACGGCTCCCGACCCCTGTCATTGGCTAACAGTCTCAGTAAATAATATTCAACTCCATGGACCCAGCAATATATCCTGAATGCAAAACATCAACGACTTTCCAGGATTCCAGACACCGTTAGATTCTATTACAGCCACGATACAAACTGCTCTGACCTCTGACCTGACAGCATACTGCATACCAGATGTTTGCTCAGTAACTGCAAGTATATGCATGCAGTCATTGAGTAACACGTTTACACTTCATCACTTGAAAAACAAATCAGTGTTACGGTATGGGAAGGAAAAACACTGGGAACACTGGGAACTCAGAACACTAGGAAACTGGAGGACAAAAGGGGAGAGACGCCAGAGGCGGGGATCCAAAATAATTATTTATTAAATAAACAGGGAACCAGACAGGGGGGAAAAAACAGGGCACTCCGGCCAACGGAAACACTGAAGGAGGGAGAACTCAGGAACCCAAAAACAGAACACAAGGGGCAGACTAGGGACAACTCAAGACAGGACTAGGGGACACTCGGAAAGAGAGCTAGGGAACACTCTGTAAGGGAGCTAGGGGACACTCGGAACTGGCAGAGGGCAGGCATAAGACAGGACAGTGGGCACAGCTGGCAGATGGCTAACTCGGGAAGCACAGCTGGCCGGGAAAAGGGTCAGGGAGAACAGGAGGGGGGCAGATAGGACGGCAGGAATGCTGGCTCGGAAGCCGGCGAAGGCCGCCGGCACACTGAGGACTGGAGACGGCGAAGGCGACTGGCACACAGGGGGCACTGGAGACGGCGAAGGCGACTGGCACACAGGGGGCACTGGAGACGGCGAAGGCGACTGGCACACAGGGGGCACTGGAGATGGCGAAGGCGACTGACACACAGGGGGCACTGGAGACGGCGAAGGCGACTGACACACAGGGGGCACTGGAGACGGCGAAGGCGACTGACACACAGGGGGCACTGGAGACGGCGAAGGCGACTGGCACACTGGGCACAGGACAGGTGGCACACAGGGCTCTGGAGACGGCGAAGGCGACTGGCACACTGGGCACAGGACAGGTGGCACACAGGGCTCTAAAGACGGCGAAGGGGACTGGCACACAGGGGGCACTGGAGATGGCGAAGGCGACTGGCACACAGGGGGCACTGGAGACGGCGAAGGCGACTGGTACAAAGGGGGTACTGGAGACGGCGAAGGTGACTGACACACAGGGGGCACTGGAGACGGCGAAGGCAACTGACACACAGGGGGCACTGGAGACGGCGAAGGCGACTGGTACACTGGGCACAGGACAGGTGGCACACAGGGCTCTGGAGACGGCGACGGGGACTGGCACACTAGGCACAGGACAGGTGGCACACAGGGCTCAGGAGACGGCGAAAGGGGACTGGCACACTGGGCAAAGGACAAGTGGCACACAGGGCTCTGGAGACGGCAAAGGGGACTGGCACACTGGGCACAGGACAGGTGGCACACAGGGCTCTGGAGACGGCGAAGGGGACTGGCACACTGGGCACAGGACAGGTGGCACACAGGGCTCTGGAGACGGTGAAGGGGACTGGCACACTGGGCACAGGACAGGTGGCACACAGGGCTCTGGAGACGGTGAAGGGGACTGGCACACTGGGCACAGGACAGGTGGCACACAGGGCTCGGAAGACAGGGGGCACCAGGGGCTGAAGGCAGCAGGAAGGGAAGGCTGGGCCGGGAATGCGGCTGAAGAACACACAGAGAGATGAGGGGACCAGAGGAAAGTGCACAGGGCAGGGAGTGGTGTGAAGCAGGCGGGAGCGAAGTCAGATCTGAACTGGCTTGCTGCAGGGAGAGCAGATATAGGCAGGGGGCACGGGCAGACACAGGTGCAGGAACTTAATATAATTAACAAGGGGTGGAACACGAGGGAAACCAATTACATGAAACACATAAACATTAACACACAGACGAGGATCACAAGACAATCCCAAAGACGGGATAAATAAACTGGATGAAAAGACTCCTAAGTGTACAGAATAAGAGCCAGAATAGATAATGAGAATGCAGAGGTTCTGCAAGAAAACTTACCAAAGCCAGTGAATAGAAAAGCAAGAGGCGGAGGCTAGAACAGGGCGACTGCTGAGAGATCATTAGTCAATTAGTAGGTGCAGCTATACAATCCCAGGTGCTCGTTAGTAGGTATTATATACAATATTAGTATGGTTAGTAATTTTAGAAAAACAACAAACTGTTAGTAAAAGTTAGTACATATAGGAAAGCAAGGAGAAACTAGCAAACGAGAACGGAAGGAAGGCTGAACCCCAGAATCCATTAAATCACCCGAAACAGTGTCACAATCAATTAAGACAGAAACTGCTACAAACAATGACGCGACCGGGGAGAAAGCAAAGACAGTACATGGGTAAAACGTGGACTGGACTAACACGGGAAAGGAATGAAATGTGAACACTGAGACATGGACTGAAAACCAACATCACAAAAATAATAAAAACCTAAAATAAACTAACCAGACACACAGAACACAACAATCAGTGGATTCAAAGAACCTAAAATTATGTGCTCACAGATTTCATAAAAGTGAAATATATCAGACAAGAAAAAGCGGTGTTTTTAATCTCACTGGTCAAATACCAGTTCATTATGTAGTCGGGAAAAGTGATCCATCTCAGTCAGCAGCAGTTGTCATCGCTGGAACAGGGGGCATTAGCAATGTTCATGGAGACTCACCATCTTTATACTTTCATACAACCTTAATTTTTCACACCTGAATCTGCTAAATAGCAGCTCAGTGCAGATTACAAGCTGGTGAATGAGGTGAGTTTTGTTAGGGTTGGAGTGAAGACCAGCAGGATGGTAGACCTCCAGGAACAGGGTTGGGCAGCCTTGCTCGAGCTGGTTAATGAGGTTTGCATTGTTAGGTTTGAAGCAAACATCTAGTAGATGGTACATCTCGGGTTGGCGACTCCTGCACTGTGGAGTAACATGCAGTCTTCAAGTGGTCAAACAGTGACAATTTTCTGCTCTCTAACATACTAGATTTAAAAAAAAAAAAACTTTGACAACTGGGTAAAAGATAATTTTGGTAAATTAATCTTTTTTTACATACCTTGCTACAAATTCCAAATTACTTTGGACCTTACTGTATGTTTTTATCGAGCCAATAAGAACTCTGCCTTCACTGTTAACCTGCCCTGAATTCTGAGAACATCTTAAGATTGGCTTCTGTTGCATTGCAGGGAAAACATTTAGTCTGAAATGAAATTAGACGTGAAATTTCAGACAAAATATTCAACACATTTGGAAAATCTAATTTTGCAAGTGCAAGAAAGAGGCTTTAACTATTACACAATTACGGTAATTGTGTACAAGTGCTGGTCAGGATCGATAATCACCTTCCAAAAGCAAACTAAAGCTCCCCTAATAACATTATCTGCAGTTTCAATTCACCGACAAGACAGGAATGGTCCTGGCCCCTATAACCACATTATTCAATGATCTTTTAATCGCATAACATAGAGTCCGACAATAAAAACAACACAAAAACAATGGTCTGTGTTAACGAAAAACTGATAGGGCAAATCAATAAGACTGGAAGGGCAGAGACCTGGTATTATCCAATTAATCTCGGACACACATCCATTTCATGGTTCAAATTATCGCAGGAATTGATCTAAAACAAAGACTCAAGGAGAGATATAACCGAATAAAGCAGAATTAAGAAGTAATGTGCAGAACGGTAGTTATTATTTGGGCAGAAACACAAGTAGGCCGACTTCATCTTTTGCTCTGTGCTCAATCACAAAAAACCATACAGGTGAAGCCAACACTCTCAGTGTTAATTTACATCCAGACAGTGCAAACCATGTAGAAAATTGCAGCTGAAACTAGACAGGTAAGGTCAGACTGCGGTCTTGTGGGTCTGGTGCTTGACTGGGATTAAAAAGATCAGTGGGTCAGGCACTGGTGTGGCCACTGGTCTGGCTTTTCGATGTGGTTCGCATTTGCGCATCAGTTCCATTTGGGAATCACAGAAACCATCGCCATGTCGTGAACCAATCTGCACTCCATCCACAGCACTGGTTCTAAGCAACACACAACTCCATTTTGCTGGTTGGATTTGACGGGCAGAGGACACGCCCACTCACGCCACTTTCAGTACGTCATCAGCACAAGGGGTGGAGCTTCATCAATTAATGTGACCCTTTTCCTTTTGTGGGGCTACAAACTCAAACCCTGACTCTCAATGAAGCACGGGTCAATGGTTACAAAGAAGAGAAGCAAAGCCAATCAGGAAAGAGGGTGTGGCTTCATTGATTATCATGACATCCTGTCATGAGTTGAGAAACTCAACCCCAGACCCACCATGACAATGAGTTCAACAGTTATGAAGGACGCTACATCGTCCAATCAGGGAAGCGGGCAGGACTTTATCAATTCACTTTAGATCCTTTCATGGATCAAAAAATGCAGTTAAAACCCTCTAATAGTTAAATAGTTAAGTCGGACAAAAGATACAGTGGGTAAGGGGGCACACCCTCACCCGAATCACAGAGCTGCACACCCTCACCCGAATCACAGAGCTGCACACCCTCACCCGAATCACAGCGCTGCACAGCCTCACCCGAATCACAGCGCTGCACACCCTCACCCGAATCACAGCGCTGCACACCCTCACCCGAATCACAGAGCTGTACCTCCTCATCCGAATCACAGAGCTGCACACCCTCACCCGAATCACAGAGCTGCACACCCTCACCCGAATCACAGTGCTGCACATCCTCACCCGAATCACAGAGCTGTACCTCCTCATTCGAATCACAGAGATGCACACCTTCACCCGAATCACAGAGATGCACACCCTCACCCGAATCACAGCGCTGCACACCCTCACCCGAATCACAGCGCTGCACACCCTCACCCGAATCACAGAGCTGCACACCCTCACCCGAATCACAGAGCTGCACACCCTCACCCGAATCACAGAGCTGCACACCTTCACCTGAATCACAGAGATGCACACCCTCACCCGAATCACAGCGCTGCACACCCTCACCCGAATCACAGCGCTGCACACCCTCACCCGAATCACAGCGCTGCACACCCTCACCCGAATCACAGCGCTGCACACCCTCACCCGAATCACAGAGCTGCACACCCTCACCCGAATCACAGAGATGCACACCCTCACCCGAATCACAGAGCTGCACACCCTCACCCGAATCACAGCGCTGCACAGCCTCACCCGAATCACAGAGCTGCACACCCTCACCCGAATCTAAAGGCAACTTGCAGCTTCATGTCACCGTCCACTACATCAAAACACACAGTCCAGGCCATTAGAAGAGTTTCGTGTTTAAACCATAGGATATTTCACATTCCTGCTTCATACAAACGAGTAAGATTGATGCAGTTAAGAAGTCAAGCAACTGCACTTTGCTGTGGGTCAGACTGGTCCTGTAAACTGCAAGTCACTGAATAAAAGTTGAAGAAGCAAGCGCAAAACACTGAAATAATAACAATCAAATAATATATGACAATGCAGTTGAACTACAGCTACTTTAAATTTAACCCCTTCAGAAACGTGACTCATTCTAATACTGATATAACAAGCTCTAGTAACTCAAAGCAACTGAAGTCAAGAATACTGACTTCAAAAGCTGACAAAACATTCCAAAAAAAAGTAAAAAATCTATTCTTCCGACAGGTTGAGTAGTAGCTCAGTGAATAATTTTGAGAAGGAAAAAAAACATACACCTTAAAGTGTTAAGGGAGTGTTGTACTTGGAGAGCCAACAAGCACCAGCCTATTAGCGAGAGGGGAACAACTTTTCAGCGCGCTGATACAGGCCCATAGCAAGATTAAAACACGCATCTCTGTAACTTTGTCTTAATTCACAATTACCCACAGGAGGCTAAAGGACCGAGAGTGACACTGTTCGCATCCCTGACTGTCCACTGCAGGAACGTGCAGAAAAACAACGACGAAACGATAATCCTATTCACTAATCAAACAAAGCAATTCGGGGAAAATCCTGATATTCAGCGAGGTTCTGAAGTATTTGGACAGAGATACACATTACATGGCATTAATTCCATAATGTTCACCCCATATACAGGTGCACGTATCTCAAGTGAACCGAGCGGGAATAATAGCCCGTAAAAGTTGTGTCAATGCCGAAGTAGCTGCTGTACATGGACAAATAATAAAACTTTTACCCTGAGGCAATGCAGATCAAGTCAATATCGTTGGGAAAACGTACAGAATAATGTACTGACGCATGGGACTAGGACATGTCATGATTTGAACTGAACTTCATTGTAGATACGCGAAACTATTCCCTTACAATCTTATCGTCCCGGAATGCACTGCTCGAAATACAGAAAGTTAAGTCGATGATCACTCTCCATTGGCTCCTGTGTCATGCGCAGAAGTCTTCCGATTTGTTTTCAAATATTTACAGTGCGCCAAAATACAGGTAGGGGAAGAGACCTTCATATTGAGAACAATTTCAAACTAACACAATTATGGCTTCGGAATCGAATATTACGCGGCTTCCCATGACAAACTACTGACGTGGGTTCTATCCATGGCGAGCCTGTAAGCAGCAGGCGCACTACAGACACTGTAATGTCCCCACAAATGCGCTCGTCATTATAACAGCTATGATACCCTACACTGTCACATGCCAGCTGACACATACTAGTTTTTGTACATTCAGCTAGATCGCGCACACACTCCCAGTAAAATCCAAAGCAAACAGGAGTGCGGGTAAATCCGCATGAACGGAAATTAATAAATAAATAAACGAATTCATAATACGTCCGTTAATAATTTAAGACGCAAGCGATGCCAATAAAGCAATATGTTCGGTAGAAAGCAAGGCGCGCGGCGTACATCGCTAAAATCTGACAGACTCGCGAATCAGCAGGCGACTGCATCGCCTGCTCTCGCGCTGACTGCCGGAGAAACGAGGACACCGGGGTGACTTACCAATACACCAGTTTGTTGTGCAGAATCGCGGGAGTCTTGTCAGACGCGCAGTTGATGCACCACATTGTTGGCGACCCTCGCGCGAGCACGGAACCGTGACCGAGTCTCTGTTTACTCATTGATTTGAGCTCGAACCGCGGCAGCTTCTAAGGGGGCGCGCGCAAAGCTTTCGTCTTTAATCCGCGAGAGTAGTAATTCCTGGTATCGCCATTATTAAAAGACACGTTGCGCTCTGAGCACCTCTCATCTCCAAACACCTCTCTCCTTCCCGCACTCCCCCCGGTTCTCTCTTTCTCCTCCGCGATCCTCCCCTCAGCGCCGCGGATCTACTGCACGCCAGGGGCAGCGCGAGACAGCGTGACACAGCAGTCACGGCAACAACACAAGCAGCGCTCGCGCCACTTAACTCATTCTGCTCCCAGCCCCAAACGCGCAGATCCACACGCGTCTCTTCAGCCCCCGACTCCAGTCAGATCCGATATAACAGCATGGAAAGTTAAACGAGTCAGGCCATTTATTCACGAAGTTGAACGGAATGTTTATTTTTTGAATAATAATGCCACATATTGGAGAGCTCGTAGCAAGAAAATGAAAGTGGAAGTCTGAGATGCACGGGCAAAAAAATAATAAATTCATAAGAATTTCAGAGAAGCAATAAAATATGTTTCAAAATTAGTGTACGTAAAGCCAAACAAAGCCTGAAACGCACGGTGGGATTACTTTTATGAGGAGGAAGCAAAGCATGTACCTTCCTCCAACGAACTGTGCCACAGTCGGCGGCACTGAACTCTGCTTGGCACGACGAGTTTCCCTCATTGTTTCTGACAATGGAAATAAATATTTCTCGGCCCTATATCACAGATAATTAAGTAAATCCAAGTCTGGTAGTCCGTATGTATTCGGACAGTGATATCATAAACAGGATGCATTTCTTACTGGGTAAACAAGACATGGATGTGAACCCTTGGAATCAAAGTAGTCACTGCAGAATGAACATCAATGTTACTGTTTTCAGCCTCCATATGCAAGTGCACAACCGCAGTGTGAAATTTATTTCTCAGAACAAATGCAATGCACAGCACAAAGACAAATGAAACATTTCGCATTTTGAATGCTGTGACTCGGGAATATTTCTCTCGGGAAGTAGATGGGGCTCACGATAGTGCAAATTAGGCTATATCAAACCACTACAGGAAACAGCCCAGAGCAATTTGCAAATTGCTGCGTGAAAATTGCCTAAATGAATCAATTGCTCTGAGCTGTGACGAATATAATAAGAATGGATTTTTTTATGTGACACGAGCTATTATTGTTATTACCTCATGATGAGCAGGCGGTACTGACCTTGCGTGCCCCAGAGGGCCCGAAAAAAAATCCAGATGTTAAAAACCTAAAATTTTGAGAGTGTATCTGCCCGCATCCATAACGGGGGGCCCATCTTGGAATTGCATCACTTTTTATGAATCCATACATTCATTTCATTTTATTATGAAGCTGTATTGAGGCGGACCGTGTACTTTGTATCATCAGACCCAAGGAAGTTAACAAAGTGGAGTTGGTTACAGGCGTGGGATTTGTCTTTGAAGCCGGCAGCTGCTTTCTCTCGACATGAAGAGCGAATAAATGTCAATAGCAGCAAAGTTGGCTCAAAAATTCAACAGCACCCTATTCAGAGCAGTGTGTGTGTGTTTGTGTGTGTGTTTGCGTGTGTATGAAAGTGGGCATCTGAGAGTGTTAGACTCACCTTTTCAATAAGGAAGCCAGAGAGCACTGGTAGTGTTAGCAGAGGAAAATTCCAGATATCTCACTGAAGAACTCTCTGCTGAATGACCAAACATTTTCGGTTTTGTAGAAATAAAACCCTTTTCGGCTGTCGAGCGGATGAAGAACACTCGCCTCGGTAAAGGTGTCGAATACCATCAGCAGAGGACAGCACTTGACAAACTCAGCGGGTTTCCTGCAGGATGCTAACCTGAGACTTAAGGTGGCGCAATGCTGGACTGGTAGCGCATTACAAGGAAAGATGCCCAGCACTTGGTGCCAAATACGAGCAGTGCACGATTTCAGCCTCAGGACACAAAAATCCATCCATCCTTTATCTCATGGAGCTTGTGGTAAATTCTGATGGGCACGAAGTCAAGCTTGCAAACTATAGGAGCCGCTTCTCGAGCTTGAGAATCACCTGAGTGCTCATGCATGTCATCTGATTTGCCGTTGCATGATTGCTTGATTGATATGCCAGTTTACTTAAGCTCACACTCTGAGCAGAGGCTCTGCAGCATGTACGCTTAACATCCCTCCTCCTCCCCAGCTCCTCCCGTCATTTTTATCATTCTGTAATCCTGTTCTTTCATGACTAAACTGTCGTTCAACATCAATGTCTCTTCGGTTTGAGGTCATTGTTGCTGTTGGCTCTGTTCTATGGAAGGGAGGTTAATAACAGCTCCCTGCCTTCGGTTCCAGGCTGGACGGGCAGGGATCTCTTGAAGAGAGCCCTACCGCCAAACTCAATGTATGCTTGTATGTTTTTAATAAATATTCTCTTTGACAAAGTGGCCAATCAGAATAGTTTTTATCTCACTAGGGTCATGGGGGAGCTGGAGTCTATCCCAGCTGACTACAGGTAAAAGGAGGGGACCCACCCTGCACAGCTCGCCAATCCAGCGCAGGGCGCACACACCATCCACACGCCAGTCACTCACACATTTCAGTGAATACTCATAAACAATTCAGAGTTGCCAAGTAACCAGATATGCATGTTTTTGACAGGAGGAAACCAACTCAAACTTGGAAAGAACATGCCAACCCCACACGGAAAGGCTCCAGGCTGGATTCCTACCCTCAACCTTCTCGCTACGCGGCAACAGAGCAACCAACTGCAGGATGCACTGATGGTCAGAAATCTGTAACAATTACATAAAGTGCACTGTAAATTGATTGGTGCTCCAGTCGGCCAATGAGAAGGCAGAGAGTGGGATCACTTCCACTGCAGACTGCAGTAGAACAGAAGCAGAGTAGGTTAGAAAAGGTGATAATGATGTCAGCGAACATCCGTGTCCCGATATGACTTCTCTCCCCCACCCACAACACTAACTCGGCAGCTGCGGAGGCAAACAGTGCGGAAGGATTTTCTAAATATTTTTATTCAGATAAATCAAACGCTCTGAATTAAGCTCAAAACTAAACACTCTAAAGTAAGCCTTGGCGCTTTGAACTTTATTAAATACAACATTTAACTCAAGGGAATTCCTCTAAAATATACAAGATGAAAAACTCTAGTTATTTATTTGTTTAACCATGAAAATCCATCCATTTGCTATATACCGCTGTTATATACCGCTATAGCGAGGAGAACATGCAAACTCCACACAGAAAGGCTCCAGGCTAGATTCAAACTCACAACCTTCTTACTATGAGGAGGCAGTGCCTCATATTTGGTCACCCCGGCCTGTACACCTTTGCCTCATAGGAGGAACCAGCACACCTGATGTAAACCCACACAGACATGGAGAGAACATGCAAGTTCCATGAAAAGAGAAATGTTGCTGGCTTGGACTTGAACCTGGAACCTCATTCAAGAAAGGTTTCCATTCAAATCTCAGAGCCACGAAGTTGCCTTAAAGAGCTGGCTATTTCACTCAGCTGAAATGCATTTACTCCAAGCCATTTTGTTTGCAATATTGTTTTGTGAATGTTGTTCACAAAACCATAAACCACAGGCTAGCAACTGGCTAGTCTCATTTGAGGCTAATTCACATGATGTTGCCTTACACCAGCAGGCCCACACATCAGTAACTGCAAATGAAGGCAGTCGCATTTCGATAAGCCAGAATCACTAGGGCATTACATTGTATTTTATCACCATAAATTGTGATAAATGACTCATCCTTCAAAAGGATAGCAGAAAAATTAGAGTCCAAAGCACAGCCTCCGTTACTTGTATTCTGCATTATCTACAGCCAGCTCCCTCTGATGGTAAATTGTGACACAGCACACAGTCTTTCTGAGAGGTTAGGTCATACATTTGGGCCGTTTTGATGACTCTAATGATGGTTTTCAAACATCCATTTAACCATCCTGTATACAACCGATTTCATCCCACTCAAAGTGGTGTTGGAGTACTGGACACTATCGAAGCGCACACAGGGCATGAGACAGGACTACACACAAAACCAGTGCCAATCTAACACTGGGTGCACACACACGCACACACACACACACACACACACAGTACACACACACACACAAACACACACACACGCACACTCACACACACCACACATACACACACACACGCCATTCTTCACCTTCATCAGATAATTTTGACCCTCCAGTTAACATAATCTGGATGCATTTGAACCGTTGGCGCAAACTAAAGCACAGCCGCCATGCCACACCACTTAAATGGCTTGTTGGAGGCCAGGAGCAGGGTTGGGTTCAATGACTTTTTTCAATTATAATTGATTGTAATTGTAATTGCAATTACTTTCTAAAAATTTAGTCCAGAAAGTAATTATAATTGAACCCAACCCTGGCGAGGAGTTAAATCCAAACAGCACCTGACCAATCAGTGCCCATATGCCCAAGCTTTCAATCAGACACCAAAGCCACGGTGCCAAAGAGCTGTTGACAAGCAGCCCTCCTTTGGCACAGCTGTTGGTCTGGTGGAATGTTAACCTTTGCACCCCAGTAGTCTCGTGGAGGACAGTCCTGGCCAAGCAGTTGAAATCAGTATTGCCCATTAAAATGGAGGTGATATCTAACCCCATAAAACCTCTGGCCCACTATACAGATCCATGAAATGCAGCTGTTGTATTAAAACATGTTGAGCTTCAGTCCCATTCAAAATTCAACTGGAGATCCCAGGGTTTCCAACCATCACAAATATGTCCAGCTGAATCACAGAGAAAATGGCAGAGAAATGCGTATGAAATAATAGACAAGATCTAGATATTTTCCATTTGATGTACTGCTGAGGCCATAAAAACATGGCATCCTGGGTTTGAATATTTCTCACAATATAAGTGTGATGTAGCTCCAGAGAGGTGCTGCAACCAGCAGAGACAGAATGTATTTGTGAGATTGTCCTACAATACGTTAAAAAATGTTTTTCTGACCTTGAACCTACTTGAAGGAAAACTTAAGGTAAAAGTTTGAGTTTAAGGGGTTGAAGAAAGATCTTTCCACTAATGCGCCACTGTAGGATGATTTAGCAGAAGCCAGCTGTGGGCCGACTACAGTGCATCAGGTACTGGCTCGCGGGAACAAGACTGCACATTGATCACATGGTGGGTAAATCTTGGCACCAGGATCAAGCGCTGCATGAATCTAGGCACCAGAATCATGTGTTGGGTAAATCTGGGCAGCATGATCATGTGTTGGGTAAATCTGGGCACCAGGATTACGTGTTGGGTAAATCTGGGCACCAGGATCATGTGTTGGGTAAATCTGGGCACCAGGATGTTGTGTTGGGTAAATCTGGGTAGCAGGATCTTGTGTTGGGTAAATCTTGGTGGCGGGATCGTGTGTTGGGTAAATCTGGGCCCCAGGATCATGTGTTGGGTAAATCCAGGTAGCAGGATCGTGTGTTGGGTAAATCTGGGCACCAAGATCATGTGTTTGGTACATCTGGGCACCACGATCACAAGCTGGGTAAATCTGGGCACCAGGATCATGTGTTTGGAAAAACTGGCTAGCAGGATCATGTGTTAGGTGAATCTTAGCACTGGCAATGATGTGTTGGGTAAATCAGAGCACCAGGATCATGAGTTGGGCAAATATGAGCACCAGGATTATGTGTTGGGTAAATCTGACAACCAGAATCATGTGTTGGGCAAATCTGAGCCCCAGGATTACATGTTGAGTAAATCTGGGCACCAGGATGGTATGTTGGGTAAATCTGGGCACCAGGATTGTGTGTTGGGTAAATCTGGGCGCAAGGATCGTGTGTTGGGTAAATCTGGGCACCAGGACATGTGTTGGGTAAATCTGAGCAGGATCATAAGGGCCAGAGATAAGAATTAGCCCCCCTGGCTAACTCAGGCACGAGTTATTTATGCGCATAGAAGCTATCAAGGAAACTCATAAACAGAATTAAATTACAGCAGCAAAGCACACACTACCCCTGGGTACGGCTATAAAAAGTAACACGGCACAGAGCGAGATGAAGGATGACCAGTGAGCTACAACACCAGTGGGATCGTTATGGCGGACGAGCAGAACAAATCAGTGTATTATAAGCACATTGGGGATAGTGTTTACAGCACCGTAAGGATTAGTGCCGAAGTTCTTCTATTAATGGCATAATGTCGCTGTGGTTCTGATCAGGAATCAAAGTCCTGAAGCACCCACACACACACAAACACACACACACACACACAAACACAGACACACACACACACACACACACACACACACACACACACAAATCCACAGATGTGGATCAATGGTGCTATCACTCTCTCTCTCTCTCTCCCTCTCTCTCCCCAGCGAGAGGCTCCCGAGAGCACTGTATAATTAATCGCCCCAGTATAAACCCTCCACGCCTCACTCTATCCATCATCTGGACCTCTCTCCTTCCTCATTCACTCCTTTCGCACTGCCCACAGCTCGAAATCCCTCGCTCGCCTGCGCTATGTCCCTGCGTCCCACTTCAGAAGCTCCCCATTATAAATACGCAGCTCAGTCCACAAGTCTCTGAATTATTTTTTTTCCACAGTGACTCTGCATATAAAAGTCTTCAGTTTCTGCCTGATTCCTGAGATAAACACCCTCATGAATACATACGGCATCACAGCCACATTCATCCAGTGAGCAGCAGTACAGGACCAAAAACAAACAAAAAACAAACTGTGTTTCACAGTACAAATATTAATGGAGCTCACTAATGCACGGGACAAACGGCATGACATTTTCCTCATTTGGCTTAGCACTCCTAACTTAGGCAATCGTCTTGTATAAAATGCAGATTACCAGCTTTTATTGAAGAAAATTTTTTACATTTTGGTTTCACCACATACGAACGGCTGCACTCCTAATCCATGGACCCCGATATTACGACACATGTTGAGTACTACTATTTATACAGGCCTCCCATTGGTAACTAAAATTAGATAACTAATGCGCAGATAAACACTTGGATCTTGTCCGATACTTAGCGAACATTTAATGAGCAAATCTACTGAAGCAGGTCGCATTATTTCATTACCAAATGCTAATGTCAAACATTATTATAATTAACTTTAAGCCACAGTTATACAAGAATTGCTTGCTGCCAGGGTGATGACTCATTCTATGGTATTTCAATGCCTCGGAATTAGCATTCCAACAAAAGCGCATCCAAGCCAGTATGCTCAAGGGAATTCTTGCAGTCCCTCATATCGCAGCATGATTGGACTACTGTGATATCAACATGAGAAACAACTTACTGGCATATGCTTACACATTGGGCTGCGTTTTCATAAAAATGTGCCCCTAAAATTTTACTTAAAAATAAAAACCAGCCTTCTTCCTCTCTTCACAAACTTAATTTGAAAAAGCAGCCTTGCATGGTGATCACTGAACAGGCCAACCAGGGTTTGTGAAGGTTACGGCCAACAGTTACTTTATTTCTAATCAATATTGACAACCAGAAAAATTCTGTTTGTATACAACAGCAGGGAATATCCCCAAAATATGCCAAATATAGCATTCTCCTCAGGCAAAATGCTCAGTTAGTCCAAATGGTGGCACTACAGGAAAATGTACTGGGTCCAAAAAACCAACAGGGGAACTTCTCTGAGATCCAGGAATGTTCACAGCAAATTTGAGCTGATTCCCATAAGATCTGTATGACTCATTGACTTTTGGAAAAGTTAAGGTTGGCCTGAAGCTGGTGCAACAAGAATGGTCATGGCGTCACCACAACAATAGGATTGCTCTTTTATGCACCAAGTCCTTCACGCCATAGTCGATCGGATTCCTATTGGAATATTTTGACTTATTGCTTCTGGAAACACAGTTTTACTGAACAGAAGCACTACTATAAAAAGTAAGGTTCCTCTCCGTGTGCTCCGTGAATGTAGACAGCAGAGTCACCCGGATTTCCATTAAAACTGTTTGTGTAAAAAAAAATTATTAAAAGTTTGACCTGGTGGTGGTAGTACAGGAAACATTACAGAACCACCACCATCAATAATGTTAACTTTTATGCACCAGGAACATTGAAAGCAGATTTGATTTGGTAATTATAATTTCCATAATTTCCAATTATGGCGGTTTGAGTTACTGCAAGTTTTAAATATCAAAGGTTTAGCCTGGTGGTGGCGAGACAGCAAAGATGATAAGGTGACCAACATTCATACCAACCCATCTCCATATACACAAGAAGTGTTCCCATCAAAACTGTTTGGGTTATTGCCTTTGCCAGTTGCTGTAGCACTATTCGTTCTGCTCCAGCTGTGTGACTGAAGCTAAGCAGGTGTGGGCTTGGTCAGTACTTGGATGGGAGACCACCTGGGAAAACCAAGCTGCTGCTGGAAGAGGTGTTGGGGGCCAGTAGGTTGTGATCTTCCCTCTGGTGGAATAATCCCCAGTGCAGTGATGGGGACACTGTACTGAAGGACACGCCACCGTTCAGCTGAGTCGTTAAACGAGGTCCTGTCTCACTGTGGCTAATAAAAAGCCTATGACACTTATCGAAAAGGGTAGGGGATTCCCCAATGTCATAGTTTAAGTCCCAACCTGGCTCTTTTGACCTGCCACCTAATCATCCCCTGATCTAATTGGCCTCTCCCTCCCCACCTCTACCCCCAGAGATCCCTTAAAAAAGAGGTTTTCAATCTCAATGGGATTAACCCTTAAATAAGGGTAAATAAATTTGTGGTGGTGCTACAGAACACGTCATACAATTGGGTTTGTCCACTACACACCAAACATCATCACAAGAAGATTCATGTAATTTGCTAAAAAACAGTTTGAGTGCTCTCACTGACACGATGGATCAGCAGAAGTGACAGTGGCCAGACAACTCCATAATATTCTCAAACACTTTGTCTCGACAGTGGCGGCTCGTGAATTGGCAACAGGGGAAGCCCAAACAATCCCTTAATGTAAATGATTGTTCATCACCTGTTTTCCATCATTCATTTAAACAGTGGAGGGTCGTCAGCCGTAACAAAGTTAAGCCAAAACCTCGCCCTTCAAAGCTTAATGACTTAAAACTTTCGCAGTTTACTTTTCTTGATCAGCAGTTGCTCATACTAATTGTTAGAAGAACAGTCAGTTGAGTCAAATTTATTTTCGATAGCATTGTTATACATGGCACCACGAAATTATGAGGGGTTTTCTTTCACACATAAATTACGACATAAATTACCATAGGCCTACGCTATAAATTCCGCGCTCAAGAAGCTCACGAAATGGCATAGATGCGCAAATTGATTAGTGAGGCTCATTAAGCAATAAGCTGTGCAACATCGCATTCTTTTCTTCTATATGAAGATTGTAGAAAATGGACTGTCGTGGCTTATTGTGAAAGAAGCCTCGCAAACTAATTTATAAAGACGTGTTGATAATTTGCGTCGTCATTTGCTATCGAAAATAAATTTGACTGTCCTTCAACCAATTCGTATGAGCAACTGCTGATAAAGAAAAGTGAACTACGAAATGTTGAAGTCATTAAGCTTTGAAGGGCGAGGTTCTGGCTTCCCTTTGTTACGGCTGACGAGCCGCCGCTGTGTCTCGAGGTTATAAATACAGATTTAGTTTAGTGCAGCTAGAAACACTGAAGTTGCTGAAACATATCCACCGAACAGCTACCGCATGTCTTCATTTCCTCACTGTCAACATTCAACGGTCTTGCAATTAGCATTCACACATGCCATCACTCGTCATTTTTTATACTTGCTTTTAAAAATCTGATATATGCCTCGTTGATAACTGGAAAACTAGGTAGGTTTGTTTTCTATTAAAATACCCGATTCAGTTATGTGATACACCGAATCTTACACTCTTGGTCGTCTCATACGAAAGTTACGAAACTTGTTGAGTAAATTTGGGGGTTTTTGCTTGCTAAGGCTTGCAACAAACCCAAAATTTACTCAGCGTGTTTCATGACTTTCATGTGAGAGGACCACTGGTGTCAGATCCTCCATAAATGCCTCATGGATCATTGGAAAAGAAAAGCAAACCTGGCAGGTTTTGTAAAGAACTTTGGTGTCCAGACACTCCATATGGTGCTCATTTGGTCTCGTGCCTTTTCTTTAACAGATGCTCCTTTTCCAAATTTAGAACAAGTGAAGTCACAACGTTCACTAAGAGACATAATACACATATTCCTCAAGCAGGTGCTCTGTGGAGTTCTCTCCAGTGAGGGTTTACACAAAATATTTATACTCTGCTACATTATCAATTATCCCCATTAGCAGAATATTACAAAATCCAAATCCTGAAATTCAATTACTAACCACTGTCTATAAGTTAAAATTATTCCAGTACACCAAACTCTTACCTATAAATTCAGTATTCCATACCCAAAAGTTTGCCCTCTTCCTGCAGACTTTACAAACCACGTCCAATGAATTTAATTCTCCTATTTATTTCCAATAGCCTAAATGACTTCTTCTAACACTTAATTCCATTAGGTCACCATTGAGAACTCTTCATGAATTAAAGAGATAACTCACACAGGAAGTATCCAGGTGATGACAGACATCAGGAAGTGTGTGGGAGTCCATCTCTGAGTCGATCGTAATAGTGCAGAGAGGACGTCCAGTACATATCTCTGCTTTTTATGAGTATGTCTGCGCTGGTGTAAAATGAGGCTGTTTCTTTTACACGGTCCCCCTAAATGGCACCGAAGTCCCACAACCAGATACCAGCGCAACCTCTGGGACCTTTTGCAGAATGGGCGCCAATCAAATCTCGACACCAAACAAACACATCAGATGAGCGAATTCTCGTGCATCTTAGAGAGAGCGTCAGCAGGGTCCGCACACTGTACGCTGTGCCACGAAGGGACCTCTGAAGAGCTGAATTTGAAAAACAGAATTTTAGCTAGCAGTTTCCCGGAAATGGCAAACCCCGGCCATCCGGCCATGACTTTTGAAATGTTTTATGCTGCACATTAATTTCATAATGACCCGTTATGACTTTGAAAAATTGGTGATTATGGGGAGCAGTCGTTTTTCGCCATGCGTAATTTGCTCTCAGTGTGTGGGCATCGGTAAGGCAAATTCTTGCTTGTCCTGCCAGGAATGATAAATGGACTCCGCAGAAGTAGGAAGGAAAGATGCGGACAGGCGAGAGCGAACCCCCACCTTCTTCTTCTCTTGTTTATTCAGCCCTTTCTAAAACGGGTGGTTATTTTACACCCCCTCCCTGCATGTCCAGCACATGAGGCCATTGTACTGTACATCTCTCCCCCTCCCCCATCGCTCTCACACTTCACAGCACAGACAGATGCACAGAAAGGGAGTGCGAGGGTGGAGAGGGTTGCTTAGTGACGGTTGCTGGGAGACCAATGTGGGAGGGGAGTTGGTTGGAGAAAGTCAAGAGCCGTGTTGCCGTGGCAACCGAGGTTTCCCACTGTCTCTCCGGGTTCGGAGAGAAGGGAGGATTTATTACCCAGTACACACACACACACAGCACACACACATAGACATACACACACACACACACACATTCGCGCACAGACACACACACACAGACAAACACGTGCACATACACAGACTCTAACACATCCGCATACACACATGCACAGTTTTAGACACATATACACACGTACATAAACACAAACAATCATGCACACGGACACACACAGACACACTCAAACACACACTAACTAGCTGTTATCCTCTCTGAGGACCACCAAAAATGTCCTCACAACATTTTTAGTTCCTAAAGAGTTGTCCCCATGAGTATACCTATACAAGCCCACACACACACACATATACACATACAATTTCACAAACTTGTGTATGGCTATAAGGGAGACTGGGGTCCGATGAGCCATGGGGACCAATGAGCCATATCACTATTTTGTGATCAACCGATGACAGAGCTGCTTAAAATAGGCAAAATATTTGACCATTGACTGATGGGTCTTAGGGATAAATGAGCCATATCATTATTTTGCCTATTTTAAACACCTTTGGCATCCATTGATTGCAAATTGATCATTGGTCCCTATGCCTCATCGGTCCCCAGTCTCCCCTAATTGTGAGGCAGTGTTAATTTCATCAACGAAAACTGAATTGAAAATCTTTGTCAATGACCTTTTCCCCTGGACGAAAATGAGACGATGACAAGCAGTTAAATAAATCCTTGATAATAAAAAATGTTTGTTTGATTTCATTGACGAGGCAAGACAGGGCTAAAATGTAGGACACTTAAGTTTGGACGTTCAAAATGCATGGTATTTTCCCCGTGGCATGCATCTCTGTCAAAACATAAGCAATGAATACAGTGCATTCCTGTCACTGGCAGTGGTGCCACCTGCCCTTGGCATTTGAGGCTGTGGCCCTGAAGATTTTTTCGTCATAATTCTTCACTTTGAGCAGCGACGACGGACCTGAAAGTGATCAATCTGCATGCAAAGAGGCAAAATGTTTTTACTGATCAAAGTCAGGACTGAGGTGAATCAATAAGCTTGTCATTAGGTTTCTGAACTCAGGTGTTTAAGTTTTTACAAATATTTTCCCAAAAACCTAACAGTAAAATAACACCTAAACAGTGACTCATTATAATTTGTGGATTATACAGCAAATCAAATCTAAACCCTTCCTTCCTTCTTCAACTTTCAAGTTTAAATAATCTTAATCCCTCTAATTAAAAAAAAAAATGCATTGAAACGGTTTATTCACAAGCACTTTTCACAATTGGTTTTTTCTGGCAGGTCCAGAGGCAGGGTCACGTGGCCACTCCCTCGAGCTGAAAGCTGATTGGCCCCTGATTTGCCCCTGCCCTGTCACTAATCACTTTGCTCAAGTCAGAGTACTTTATTGGCTTAATCTTGAAAGAGAGTAATCGTCACAGTTCAATAGTGCAATATTGTAGGAATGGCAACACTAAAAATAATTAATCCAAAACTTTGTCCTATTTTTGCATTTTTAGTAGTTTTTTGCATTTTTAATTTATTTTCAGACAGTGCTAAACTTACACAAAATGTTTTCAGATTTAAAAAGTAGACGTTTAAAATGGGAAACATCTTTAGGATATCAAATTACAAACATTCAAATAAAATGGCATGGCATAAATATAAGTCGTTTTATGAGCTACATGAATTCAGAATCTTCGAAAGACGTATTGAAGCTTTAAGTCATCATTAATGCGGACAGGAAAATGCCTGATAACTTAGTGATGCCATGAACAATAATGCCACCAAAAATAAATTGGCGGGTCAATCTAATGATTAGTCTTTGCAAACAAACAAATGAATGTTTGGTTGCTGATTAGATGGTAAGAGAGGCAGTCGCACACTGGCAGCTACGATACAATAATAATTAATTAATTAAACGAACGCTTTGACTGACGTCTTAAGGGCAGTAAGGGATGATTCAATACCCTGAACAAAACTTACTCAGAAACTGTTAGTAATTTAATTCAAAGCCCAATTCCAATGAAAACGCGAATGAAAACAGAATGCAATGATTTGCAAATTGCATAAATCCACATTTTCTTCACAATAGAACACACACAACATATCAGATGTTCAAAGTGAGACATTCTATCATTTCATGAAAAATATTAGCTCATTTTGAATTACCATCTTCACTGGAATTGGGATTGGTAAATGAACTATTAGCGCATCGTGGCAACATTTGTATTTTCACCGTTGTCAGCAGCTCTCCAGCACTGGTGGGCATTTCTTCTCCTAATCAGGAACAGTAAGTGAAAGCCAGTTTGGAGTGAACACACATTTTAAGGAAAGGTTACTGATGGCCTTTGATCGTTTAGTGCAGAAAATTCCAGATTGAGGAGTCCAAGCTCTTCTGAGGTGACCAGCTGTATTGGTAAGAACCTGGGCTTCAATCTGACAACATCAGAAGTGACAAATTCACAGTACCCAACAAAATTGCTTGCCTTTGCAATACCTCCCTCTTACCCTTCAAACAATACGCATTCCTGAAGGCCCTCTCCACTGTACCGCCAAGCCAATATGAATTCCCACAATGCAACACTGCAATATTCTCCAGCCTAATTCCCTTAATGCAACGCTGCTATATTCTCCAGCCTAATTCCCACAATGCATCACAGCTATATCCTTCCGCCCAATTCCCACCTTGTATCACACTATATCACAGCTGAAATGCATTTCCACAAACTGCGCTATAAGCCTCAGGACACACTAGTTTTCTTACATTGCCTATTTACCATATCCAAATATTCCAGATTATGGCCATGTAGCAGGCGGCAATAAGGCAGAGAGGTATGGACTGTATAGCTAATGAAGCAGATAAGGTATAGATAGATATATATATAGATACATAAGATGTATAGCGAGGAGGTGTGTGGGTAATTTAATTAAGTCGTACACAAGGTCTGCGATGTATCATAACCACTCAATAAATCAATAGTCTCCACAATATCAGAATCATCTGTTTATTAGTTATGATTTTGAGTTCCCCATCATTTTTAGTATGAATCAATAAATCACATCTGTATTTTATATTTCTCTGCATATTCAACATTAGGCCATGAATCTACCTCCACAAAAGGACCAGCAGCCTGATTTGGGGGGGGGGGTTTGAACAAGAGGAGGGACATCATTGTGACATCATTTAATCCGTATTCGATCATCACTGCTAACCAGGCAACTTGTCCATTTGTCTGGGCCAGGGAACCCGACGCAAGATCAGTTGGGATCCTCTGTGAGCTCTAATTAACAATGTACTTCCAGCTGCTCACACACCGGCAGGATCTGGACCTGGAGCTTTTGGCTGAAATGAGCGAGGTCTCTCAGAAAATGAGGCAAACACAGTTCTGACTGCAAAAAGTCAGAATAAGCCTATGCGTACCGGTCTGGATTCTTCACTCAGGGGGTTAGGAGTTTGTTTCGGTGGCATGTCCCGCCGCTGAGCAGATTTTCAGCATAGCAACATATTCTACTGTTCTCATCATGCCAGCACCTGCCACAGTCCACAATCTCACAATCCCAGCGCCCCAGGGATGGGGGCGGGGGTGTTTCGTTTGTTTACAGAGGGGCCACGGTTTTCAGTCGACAGGGAGCTAGCAGTTTATCTCACAGCCTCGCTCATAGCCTCAGCTCCTCTAACGCAGGTCAGCTAGGCGAACACAGAGTCACAGAACTGTCGCCCTCCGCATGTTGTCCCAGGGATAGAGCGCTCGCTCTCCCGAAGGGGGCACAGGAGTTCCGCAACAGGCGCCAGCCTCGAAATGTGACCAGGAATTCGGAATTTAGAGAAGTTACAAGTAAGAAGAATACAAATGTATTCGGTCACAGCCAATTTAAGGGTCTTTTCTGATACAGTCTGCGGTCCTCAAACATAAAACATAGTGAAGCTACACAAACCAAGAATATGAGGACAGGTATAAAGGAAGCAGTAACAGAGGAGTGCAGTAAGAAGCTACAGAGATTTTCGGTAAATCTCAGTCCCCCCCACAGGCATGCAGCGCAATCATTCACACAGACACTTCGGGATTTTTTACAATGCAAGTAATAACACGGGGTGGCAATGACATTGATACTTCGGTCAGAAATGGGTTAAATCCATCATGCGTTCTCTTCTGTCCTGCCCTTCCATCGCAGGCGTGTTGTTCGCTGCTGCCGTTCAGCTCTCCAAAGGTTTTCCCGACCCTCGACGTCATTTTTTTTCCATTCTCATTGGACCTGTACCGTACATCACATGATGTACCCTTGACCACATGATGCATGACACAGTCTCAGGTGATGTATGTAAGGTCGTGTGAAACACCTTCAGGTCCATAAAATTCCTCAGACCGCTGGCTACCTCACGCTCTTCTGACGATCATACGGTTTATTTATCGGGGAAACATCTGCATTCTGCCATCTTGCGTTCGCATTTTAAAGTGTGGCATAGAGCAGTCATCACTTAAACAGCAACACGGTACAGTCTTTCCATTTAAACAGCTATATTTTGTTGTGTGTCATTTTAAACATCTGTATTGTGTAGCCTTATGAGGCTGTATTGAACAATCCAAATTTAGACAGAGGTATGACTTAAAAGCCTGTTTGTCCTGCTTACTTAGAAAAAGAGAATGAGTCAGACCCAATGAATCAAACAGTGAGAGTCAGTATCCAATGAGTCAGAATATAGTGGGAGTCAGTGTCCAATAAATCAGAATTTGTGAGGAGTCAGTGTCCAATGAGTCATGAAATAGTTGACACAGTGTCCAATGAGTCACAGTGGGAGTAAGATGAATGTGAGTCACAGAGGGCATCAGAGGAAACTGAGAAATAGAGGTCAGTGAGTGATCAAAGTCAGGTTACAGTGTCAGTGTATGCAATGGGTTAGAGCACACTTGGGTATAATGGTAGTCAATATGCATTGGGAGTCAGAGAATAGTGGGTGTCAGTATACACTGTGAGTCTTCGAGAGTCCATTCACAGTGTAAGAAAAGTGCAGAGCGCACAGAGGGTCATAATATGGCATTCAGTCATCACTATCAATCTGATTACAGTGTCAGGAAGGATATCATTTAGGGTACACAGTTAAAATAAAAGTTTGAGAGTCAGAGCATAACGCCTGAGTTACAGAAAATCAGCAGTAAGTGGGAGCATGGCTTGAGTCACAAAGAAGAGGTGCTGCGGATGCAGGTGTACAAGCACAGCTAGAAGTGGGTGCAGGCCAGAGTCACGGTACACTGAGGCACAGTAAAGGGGACAGAACCAGAGTCAGGGAACACTGAGTCACAGTAAAGGGGACAGGGCCAGAGTCAAGGTAGACTGAGTCATAGCAAAGGTTCATAGTAAAGGGGACAGAACCAGAGTCAGGGAACACTGACTCACAGTAAAGGGGACAGGGCCAGAGTCAGCGTAAACTGAGTCACAGTAAAGGGGACAGGACCAGAGTCAAGGTACACTGAGTCATAGCAAAGGTTCATAGTAAAGGGGACAGGACCAGAGTCAGGGTACACTGAGGCACAGTAAAGGGGACAGAACCAGAGTCAGGGAACACTGAGTCACAGTAAAGGGGACAGGGCCAGAGTCAGCGTAAACTGAGTCACAGTAAAGGGGACAGGACCAGAGTCAAGGTAGACTGAGTCATAGCAAAGGTTCATAGTAAAGGGGACAGAACCAGAGTCAGGGAACACTGAGTCACAGTAAAGGGGACAGGGCCAGAGTCAGCGTAAACTGAGTCACAGTAAAGGGGACAGGACCAGAGTCAAGGTACACTGAGTCATAGCAAAGGTTCATAGTAAAGGGGACAGAACCAGAGTCAGGGAACACTGAGTCACAGTAAAGGGGACAGGGCCAGAGTCAGCGTAAACTGAGTCACAGTAAAGGGGACAGGACCAGAGTCAAGGTACACTGAGTCATAGCAAAGGTTCATAGTAAAGGGGACAGGACCAGAGTCAGGGTACACTGAGGCACAGTAAAGGGGACAGAACCAGAGTCAGGGAACACTGAGTCACAGTAAAGGGGACAGGGCCAGAGTCAGCGTAAACTGAGTCACAGTAAAGGGGACAGGACCAGAGTCAAGGTAGACTGAGTCATAGCAAAGGTTCATAGTAAAGGGGACAGGACCAGAGTCAGGGTACACTGAGTCACAGTAAAGGGACAGGCCTAGAGTCACAGTACACTGAGGCACAGTAAAGGGGACAGAACCAGAGTCAGGGAACACTGTGTCACAGTAAAGGGGACAGGGCCAGAGTCAGCGTAAACTGAGTCACAGTAAAGGGAAAACGACCAGAGTCAGGGAACACTGAGTCACAGTAAAGGGGACAGGACCAGAGTCAGTGTACACTGAGTCATAGTAAAGGGGACAGGGCCAGAGTCACGGTACATTGAGTCACAGTAAAGGGGGCAGTGCCAGAGTCAGGGTACATTGAGTCATACTAAAGGTTCATAGTAAAGGGGACAGGACCAGAGTCAGGGTACACTGGGTCACCGTAAAGGGGACAGGGCCAGAGTCACAGTACACTGAGTCACAGTAAAGGGGACAGGGCCAGAGTCAGGGTACACTGAGTCACAGTAAAGGGGACAGGACCAGAGTCAATGTACACTGAGTCACAGTAAAGGGGAAAGGACCAGAGTGAACATACACTGAATCACAGTAAAGGGGACAGGACCAGAGTCAAGGTACACTGAGTCATAGCAAAGGTTCATAGTAAAGGGGACAGGACCAGAGTCAGGGTACACTGAGTCACAGTAAAGGGACAGGCCTAGAGTCACGGTACACTGAGGCACAGTAAAGGGGACAGAACCAGAGTCAGGGAACACTGAGTCACAGTAAAGGGGACAGGGCCAGAGTCAGCGTAAACTGAGTCACAGTAAAGGGAAAACGACCAGAGTCAGGGAACACTGAGTCACAGTAAAGGGGACAGGGCCAGAGTCAGCGTAAACTGAGTCACAGTAAAGGGGACAGGACCAGAGTCAAGGTACACTGAGTCATAGCAAAGGTTCATAGTAAAGGGGACAGGACCAGAGTCAGGGTACAGTGAGTCACAGTAAAGGGACAGGCCTAGAGTCACGGTACACTGAGGCACAGTAAAGGGGACAGAACCAGAGTCAGGGAACACTGAGTCACAGTAAAGGGGACAGGGCCAGAGTCAGCGTAAACTGAGTCACAGTAACGGGAAAACGACCAGAGTCAGGGAACACTGAGTCACAGTAAAGGGGACAGGACCAGAGTCAGTGTACACTGAGTCATAGTAAAGGGGACAGGGCCAGAGTCACGGTACATTGAGTCACAGTACAGGGGGCAGTGCCAGAGTCAGGGTACATTGAGTCATACTAAAGGTTCATAGTAAAGGGGACAGGACCAGAGTCAGGGTACACTGGGTCACCGTAAAGGGGACAGGGCCAGAGTCACAGTACACTGAGTCACAGTAAAGGGGACAGGGCCAGAGTCAGGGTACACTGAGTCACAGTAAAGGTTCATAGTAAAGGGGACAGAGACCAGAGTCAGGGTACACTGAGTCACAGTAAAGGGGACAGGACCAGAGTCAATGTACACTGAGTCACAGTAAAGGGGAAAGGACCAGAGTGAATGTACACTGAATCACAGTAAAGGGGACAGGACCAGAGTCAGGGAACACTGAGTCTCAGTAAAGGGGACAGGACCAGAGTTAGGGTACACTGAGTTACAGTGGAGGGGGCAGGACTAGAGTCAGGGTACACTGAGTCACAGTTAAGCGGAGAGAACCAGAGTCAGGGCACAGTGAGTCACATTAAGGTGGACAGGACTAGAGTCAACGTACACTGTGTCACAGTAAAGGGGACAGGACCAGAGTCAGGGTACACTGAGTCTCAGTAAAGGGGGCAGGACTAGAGTCGGGGTACACTGAGTCACAGTAAAGGGCATAGGGCCAGAGTTAACGTACACTGAGTCACAGTAAAGGGGACAGAACCAGAGTCAGGGTACACAGAGTCACAGTAAAGGGGACAGAACCAGAGTCAGGGCACACTGAGTCACAGTAAAGGGCCAAGGACCAGAGTCAGGGCACACTGAGTCACAGTAAAGGGCATAGGGCCAGAGTGAACGTACACTGAGTCACAGTAAAGAGGACAGAACCAGAGTCAGGGCACACTGGGTCACAGTAAAGGGCCAAGGACCAGAGTCAGGGCACACTGAGTCTCAGTAAAGGGGGCAGGACTAGAGTCGGGGTACACTGAGTCACAGTAAAGGGCATAGGGTCAGAGTTAACGTACACTGAGTCACAGTAAAGGGGACAGAACCAGAGTCAGGGTACACTGAGTCACAGTAAAGGGCCAAGGACCAGAGTCAGGGCCCACTGAGTCACAGTAAAGGGCACAGTCCACGCAGGAGTGAGAGACTGACTGCTGGGCAACGTAAAGAAAGATGGGAGTGATAACCATTCCTATTTTCATTTACATTCATCCGCGTCCCCTTTTTCTCTCCGCACCAGTCTCCTCTTGTCCCAGAGCCACTGAAAGAAGCAATGTTGCTTTTCCAAGTTCAAACATACAGCCTTTTTTTTAACCCACTTGAAATAGTTTGCGAGGTCCACGATGAGGCTGAACAGATGATGAGGTCATTTTTTTAACATGCAGTAACAGCTAATGATTCTCAGTCATAAGATTTTCCCCAGGGGAGCGGAATGATCCAGGCTGCCTGAAACCCGCAGAATCCAATCCAGGAGAAGGATGAAGTGATGGGGGCGGGGCCACCTGATCTGCAGGTTACCTGGAGGAGGGGCTACTGCACTCGGAGGCAGGGCAACAGAACTGATGCGTGATGTCATCTTCATCCTCTTCTCTAGGAGCCAGCACAGACAAGAACGGAGAGATGGAGAGCGTCACACAAGAACGGAGAGATGGAGAGTGTCACACAGGAACGGAGAGATGGAGAGTGTCACACAGGAACGGAGAGATGGAGAGTGTCACACAGGAACGGAGAGATGGAGAGTGTCAGACAGGAATGGAGAGATGGAGAGTGTCAGACAGGAAAAGAGGGGGAGGAATAGAAGTGAAGAAAACAAGAGTGGGAAAGACGCGACGATATGGCAGTGAAGATGAAGGAGTGCAGAGAGAAAGATTCTCCCTCTCCCTCCCACCTTCCATTTAAGCGTTATCATGACAGGCATTACGTGCTCTACTTCAGTGAAAGGAGCAGCCACATGATATACTCTCATTATAACCCAGCACTCGTTGAGACAGATTCCTCCTACCTATAGTAAGAACAGCATCAGGAGCACAGGGCTCTTCTTCACTTGGATTAGTCTGGCTCCTCGGTGTGTAAAGATTGGGGTTATGGACAGTCACATCGGCAGTTGAGCGCCACCTTGTTACCCTGTATGTGTAACAGGCAAAGGTTTGGAAGTGCACTTTATTCTCCAAAATCCAATTATCTGTGACAGCCCAACCTCAACACCAGAGCGCCAAAATGTTTGCGCGGCATTGAAAATAATTGAAGACTGTCCAACCTTGATATTTTTGATATTTTTAACTAATGTTTGTGTCACTCGGGCACGACGCGCCGCTGTATTGCGATACACCACAAAAAGCCCTGTCAAACACTTGTTAAAAGTTTCTTTTTCCTAATACGCAATTGCAGTAGGTGTCCGCCAGGTGTCAGGCTTGGAGCACAGTCTTGTTCACGTCGTGGTTCAGACTTCGTTTAAGCCTCCAAAGAAGGAAGAGTCAACTAACACGAAATGAATAGTCTCTCATTTAAATTCTCCTTGAAGCTAATGCAATTATGCCAAACGCCTCATTAACTCAATAAAAATCAATGAAGTTGCTACTTAATGGTATCCGTCTCCAAATTCAAGCAGTATCAGTGCTTATGTTGGTGTCATCGAGTTACGATGGACAGTAGAATGTCAAAACATGGCTGTCTATGTTTCACTGTCGCATGTTGCACATTTTTCCCCTGGTACCCCATGTGATGAAGCCAACCGACGTGCTGCTGGCATCTTCAGGAAAGCAGCAAGGCTCTGCATTAATCGCAACGGGAAAAATTCTATTTTCTCTTTTCAAAACAGAGGGAGAGGGAGAGAGCGAGAGAGAGAGAACAAAGGATAATGGCAGAGGTGAACTCATGCAGGAAATGAGAGACTGGGGGAGAGAGGTAGGGGGTGTGAGCTGAAAAGGCCGCACACGGGCATAGGCGTGTGTGTGAGTGTGTGGAGGGGGCGTGTGTCAGTGAGTCAGTCACTATACGTGAGAATGCGTCAGGTTCAGGGTGGGGGCTGGGGTGACAGTGGTCTATATTTGGTAAGGGGCCTGACAACGCGTGATTTCGCCAGCTAATTTGGGATGCGCCTGTGCATGCGCCGTGGATAATGGAGCACCAGGGATTAAAGATGGAGAAACGCTGCCCACACACCTCCTCAGGCGCGGGGTAAAGTGTTAGTGCGTCACACGCTGCTCACCCCACGCTTCCTTGCCCGCCATTACCCAGCATCCAACAGCTCTCTACTGTCCCCAATCACAAAGCGCAGAACTATACAGCTCCAACAGAATTCTGCAGGGTCCTGAGCAATTCTGAGTCCATTGCACCTGCAGTCTGCCCACAATTCACTTTCGATAAAAGACAAGTCACACCAGGTCTTCACTGGGGATAAAACACTGTATTGCACAGCAGTATCCAAGAGCTATGGTTTGGTCTCACACCCGCTTGTGAAAAGTAGGCTAGCAACACAATTTTCAGGGGTTATCTATTGGTTTTACACCCAGTTCTAAGAAGAGGGTCAGCACCACAGTTTTCATAGGTTACCTTCTAGTTTCAAACCCAGTTTGGTAAAGACGGCTAGTGCCACAATTTTCTAGGATTATCTTTTGGATTCACTCCCGGTTTTGAAAAGTGAGCCCACACTTCAATTTTGCAGAGGTATCTTTTGGTTTAATAAGTTTTGAAAAGTCAGCTGGCACTGCAGTTTTCTCTGGTTGAGCTGCCCAACAGTGGTGATTGTAGTGCTGACATTTCAGGCATGAAACCAAATTTTCAAGCCCTGGATTTTCAAAACGCAGGAGTATCTCAACCAGATGTGAGAAGACTATGTACTACTGCTTCTCATGCAGTAACCAATGATTGACTATTCTCAGTTCTGTGCAAGGATTTACTAATCCCAAACCAGGTACACCGAATGACTAACCCCTACTCAGGCACAGTAAGGAGCCAATCCCTAATCAGGTACTGCAAATGCTTAGTCCCACCTCAGTCAATGACTCCTAGGTGGTACACACTGAAAGACTAATCCCAACTCAGATACAGTACATTTTAATATTTTATTGCAGTGTATAACTCATCACAAATGAAGTACAGTTAGCAACTGGTCTCAGCTCAATTTCACTAAGTGATTAATCCTAGTTAAATTACACTAGGTGACTAGTCCAAGGTCAAACAGACATAATCACTGATCTCACTTAAGATAGTTTGCCACCAACCTGTTTGCACAGTGGGAGGTTAATCCCTGCTCAAACACTGCAAGTGACTAATCACAGCTCTGGCACAGTGAGTGACAAACCCCAGCTCATACACAGTTAATCCCTCATATGTTTTTGCAGTAAGTGACTAATCCCACCTCGCGTATACAAGAGTGACGATTCAAAGAACATGGTTAATCACTAACCCCAGTTCATGCACAGTGACTGACTAATGCCGGGTACAATAGTTAGTTCCTTAACGGTTTGTGAAGTGAGTGACTTACCCTGCACATGCTCAGTGAGTTACCACTCACAGGCCGGGTAATCCCATGACTAACCCCGGCACTACCTCACTAAAGTGAGTGACTAACCCCGGCAAAAACCCAGTGACGGGATGATCCCAGCACAGGTGCACTGACTAATCCCAGCTCAGAAAAGTTTATCATTACCCCGAGATACAACACAGTCAGACACTCATCCCAGCTCAGGTACAGTTAGTGGCGAATCTCAGTCTGCACAGTGAAGCACTAATCCCAGCTCAGGGGGGGGGGGCAGCAAATAAATCCTGGTGGAATGAAGCCTGATGGGTTTTGAATGGCATTGGCTAAGCAGTAAGTGGGGTGTGAGTGGATAAGTGTGGGGGGGTGGTAATCAGATGAGGGAATGGCTGTAATCCACATGCCAGCCACTAATGTGACTCAAAACAGCAGTTTGGGCAGGTGGACCAATTCGCTACTGCAAACACAGGAAGTGTATGTGGGTGGGGGGGGTGTCTGGCCCAGACCCCGCCATCACAGAGTAAGAGTCATGCAGACAGAGGCAGGGGGCAGGGGTGAGCAGAGAGTAATGGCGGTGAGAGGACAGAGTGGAGGATTGTGGGACAGGGGGTGGAGGACTCTGGCCCTTACCTTGCCTGCTCCGAGGGCCGAGACGGGGGTAGTGCCCCAGGTGGGAGGGGCAGGAGAAGCCGGGCGGGGCAGCAGTACTGATGGTGACTCGAGTGGTTGTTAGCTGTCAGACTGGTGTGGAAGGTGGAGGAAGCGGTAGCAGTAGTAGTTGTGGTAGTAGGATTGATACGAGTAGTAGAAGTGGAATTAGGAGGTGACCTGACACAGAGAGAGGGAGGGGGGGTAGAAAGAGAGAAAGAGGGAGGGGTCGGGCAGAAGAAAGAAAGAGAGGGGCCGAGAAAGAGAGGGGTATAGAGAGAGAGAGAGGGAGAGGGAGAGGGAGGGGAGGGGAGGCGGGGATAGGGAAAGAGAGACGAAGGGAGATAGACATTGAGAGAGAAAAAGAGAGAAAAAATAAAGTCAAGAAAGAAACAAAAATAGAGCAGAAGACAAAGACAGCCACGCACAAATAGACATGCACCTGTAGCAGCATGGATCATCACAAGCAAAGCAAGCCTAAAGGAATTCAAATGAGAAACAGTGACCTCTGTAGGACATAGAGGGAACTACAGCGCAGCACACAAGCCCCAAACTCGACTCTCTGACTGAGGCCTCATCCCGGTAAATACCTTCAATGAGTCACAGTTTAACCGCACAGCAGCTGGCCGCAACACGTCAGTACCTCCTATCAAACTGAAGAGGGAACTCTTCCCGCATGCTCCGAGCGCAACCAAACAACTCGATGCAGCAAAGCCCTAGCTTTTCTCAAGATTCCTCTGAACACTTATCCGTATACCGAAGCTGGCTCTGTAACCGAAGGGCCAAATTAACACAGTCCCCGCGATCTAGAAATGAAATGCAGAGGTCAAAGATATTTGTAATTACCTCTGGCAATTTCATGAGATTGTGTAAGAGCAACGCAAAACATCTTCAGAGGCGCAGTAAACAAAACAGCGATGGAAAGTAACCTGAGAACCAGGATAATCCGAAATGAGTATGGCCGTGCGGGGTTATTGGATATGGATGGCAGATTAACCAGGATTAAACAAACGGCCAAAATTAGACCACTGACTGGGTTTGGATGGTAAAGGCACCTAGTATACAACGTCAAATCACTGGGATACAGTCAGCTCTGATTTCGGCAATTCGATGTCCACACTCTTCAAACATCAATGACGCAGAACGAGGCAGCGGTGTTTTTTTTATTACCGTCCCCTGGCGGTCCAAGGGGAATTTACACATGACAGCTATCCTCAGCAAGAGAAAACTGACACGACGACATGTACTAGCCATAGACTGTATAAAAAGATGGACGAAGTAACGGTGACGTCACCCATTGGTTTCCGCACACCATTTAGGAAGCCTCAATTTTGGCAATTCGAACAGCACCATTTTGTTATTTTGAGACCGGATGTGATTCCTATTGGACGAGAGCGTGTACTGAAGATCCGGGGAGGACCGTGGCTCTGGATCTGACCGTATCGGGCGAGGACCAGAGGATAGCCACGCCCCTAAAGCATATTCTGGCTTCATCCTTTTTTCTAGTCTACTTGGGACCATAATTTACAAAAATGAACATCACGATATATCGAAGGAGACTTGAAACTTGTGATAGATACCATAAAATGATGCGGAAAATCATTATTGAAATAATAAATCTGGTGGTAAGGTAGAGTCACTTTCTCATAGACTTCAATAGCATTGAACTTCTTTCTGCAACCACCGACGTCGCCATCTGCCGGCCATTAAATATAATGCAAATTTTTTAAATTTCCGCATCGGCCTCACTTCTCAGACCCGAGTGCTGCGTCCATCTTTTTATGCAGTTTATGGTGCTAGCACTTCAACAGCCAGCCGTTTCGCTAGCGGTCATGTGTAAACACGCTCGTATGTAAAATGAGCGGGCGAATTTTGGCAATAATATCTTCTCTAGGTTAGCGTAGCGCACAACTGCTGATTCCGTACTGGACAGAGGCCAATGGGGGCTCTGTTTCATGCAGATTTTGGGGACTTTAAATGTCTGCAAAATGTATATCTATGAAAGGACCAACTGGTCGCTGCCAGTTCTATCATATAGAAAGGTCAAAGAGCAAATATAAGCATACCAAAGAAGGGAAAAAATGTAAAAACTCCAGCTAGCGTGCATGAGTGTGTGTGCAAAATTGTTCTCATGTAGTTCTCCTCTTTAGACTGAGCCTTTGTGCCTTCAGATCTTGCATGAGGACAAAAACTAAGTTGCACGGAGCAGCTGAAATGAAGCCACGTCAGATACAAGTGGTCTGAACGACTGTCATGCTGCTTCAGCGTTAAATATTTATTCAATCGAGTTCATTTTTACAGGCTTTTATTGTTCTCCGTAACGAGCCCTCCTGTGCGTTTCGCCTCGTTAATCATCGCTAATTATCAATTATGTCGAAACCCTCCTTTCCTTGGGGGTCGAAGAGAAGCCTAATCAGGCGATGAGGAGTTTCACCTGGCGAAGCGCAGCCAGGCCCGAAGATGGCCGCTGAGTTTCCACAACAAACACAAGAAGAGGGAAAAATCACTGCTCCACTGACAGCCATATCGGAGACAGACAGAGGGACTGGGAGGGAGGGAGGGAGGGAGGGAGGCCGCACTCATCACTATCTCAGCTAAAATGGCGCAGAATGAAACAGCAGGAAGAAAAGCGCAGAATGGAGCGGGCGGAGGACCACAAGGCAGACAAAGACAAAGCAAACGGTGATTTTGAAAGGAGGGGTGGAGGGTAATACAGAGAGAGAGAGAGAGAGAGAGAGAGAGAGAGAGAGAGAAGGGAGGGAGAGAGAGAGGTTGAAGGAGGGTGCGTGCGGGCATGATCTAGGAGCAAGTAGCTCCTAGTTGGGGTGACTGGAGGGCAGATTGCAAGCTGTGGCAGAGGATTTTGCCCTTGAATCAGCCTGGTGTTTGAAATCACTCTAGAATGTGTGCAGACCCCGTGTTCTGTGAGCATGTGCAAGAGCTAAAGGGGCTACTGCTGTAAAGGTGGGGGTTAGCAACGTGTCCATCCTCTCATTCAAGTTTTACAGAAGCAGGTATTGTTTTGTTTTTACTAAGACACACACACACACACACACACACACACACACTCACACTCACACTCAAAAGTCACACTTACTGTGGCTTCCAAGTCACATTCAAAATCAAAATTGCCAAAGATAGTGCAAAAACAGATAAAAGACAAGTGGTGCCAGGCAGAACAATCCCCGCCCCTCACACATACTCTCACCTACTTTTCCCAAATTCAACAGGCATCTATTCTGGGTCAGTGGCGAATCCCTAAACCCAATTTGGGGTGAATCTGGCCGTTAGTTTTGCGGTTAAAGTGTCAAACAACAAACAAACAAACTGAACCAAAAACAATACCCCCTGCCCTCCCCCTTTGGCTGGGTAACCCCAAAACTCCTCAAAATCATCAGTCCAATGGAGACCCCAAAACTACTCATTTGGGCATCAAAATCTCAATCGCTAGCCTCAGTGGTATAATCAGACATCAGGAGTCTTTAAAGTAACAGCTGCTCTGTGAGGGAGCTCTAAGAAAACATGGAATTAAATCACAAGATTGATGGAGTTAACTTCAGATTAAACTGAATTTGTGATAAGAAATTGTGTGTGTTTTTTTGTTGAGTTGTGTCATGTTCTGTTTCCACCATCTCATTTCACAATCTAGCACCAAAACGTCATGGAAATGTGCACTTACACGGTACGCAGCCGTCGCACGGGGTTTATGTTCTCTTCTAAGCAAGACAGTTTTCAAAGATATTTCCCAGATGCAGCTCTTTCCAAGAAATTCCAGAATAAAATGTGCCTTCAAGTCGTTCTCCTCCGTGCAAAAGAAAGTAAAGACCACAAGTCTCCCGAGATGAGAGGCATGAAACAAGCTCGACACCTAGGTTTACAAACCCCGCAAAAACTGTGTTTATTCAAGAGCATGAAAAATCACTTGAGCCCCGCTTAGCAGATCTTAGTTCATCTGCAGCCTATTAACCCTTTCAGTGCTGTGGGCTACTATAGTTGCCCAATGATGTAAGATATCAAAATCAGACGCTGAAAACCTATCATGAGGCAACTTGTTTAAAAGAACTCCCCTGCGGGAGCTCTTTTAAACAAGTTGCACATGATAGGTTTTCAACAGCTCAGAATAACTAGATTTTTAATTCCTTGAAAATGTATTCAGCACTCAAAGGGTTAATCAGGAAGGTTGCTTAGCAAGCAACATCTAAAATTCAACAGGTCGTCAAAAAATGTGAATAAAAACTCTTATGGTGGCATTTGAGGCAGCTCGAGCAAGGGTTCTTTAACATAAACATCAGGATTCAGAACAATTTTTGCGACTGGCAGCCAGAACTAGCCTTGCTAGTGTGCCATTTTGTAGCCTGCCAAAAAACAACTTTTTAAACAACAGTGAAATTTTTGACTAACCCCCTGTTCCTATTACGATTAGATACATTGCCATGCATTGAAACAGCCCCACAAAAATAACAGACAGGGCTCGTAGAATTGTAGTTTTTTTCATACCATATTTTTTGCACATCCAATGGTTATGGATCATCACTTCATTTGTACATTTCTAAATTTGGCAGAATCACTGGCACCAATTTCTTGTGAATTATTCTGAGGATTTACAATGATAATTCACCAAAGTTCATCTTTTCTGTAGCGCAAGCAGTATGCTTCATTTGCACAGTACATACTCTGTTACTGCCAACCTTACTTCAGCAGCTCATCTTTTCCCATGATGCATTGTTCTCACCTAGTTCAGGTCTAACTCAACGAATGACCAATCAAAAACGTGGACAGGTAATGTCATGCAGCACAAAGAAAGTTGGCAATAGACAATGATTGACATGATCATTCCATTTCAAGACACTGAATCATGATTCTTATATTCATAAAGGTGGATTTTGAGCAAATGTGCTACACTTGAAACAAGGTTGCGAACGATGGCTTTTGCCCATAAATTTGTGGATTGAAGCTGTTTTCAGAGCTCAGCATGATGGTCCTTCAGTTTCTCATTTTATGTAGTTGATCTTTCTAACCTGCAAGGCCCCGCAATCACGGCACACATTACGCCACCCTGACACATCAACGACTAATGGTTTACTCCATGTGCCAAAGAGGGAAGCGCTCGTGACTGAGTGTGGGGGTGTGGGGCAGGTGAGAGAGTGTGTGCCAGGCCCTGTTGGAAATTTCAAACTGTTCTAAAATTTTTACCTGGGTGTCACGACCTAATTTTCGTGCCACCTGCGTGAAGTGTGTAAACTATGAGCAAATCAGGTGCAAATATTGCGTGAGAGGGTGCGCCAATGCATGCCATGGCACGGTGATGTGTACCATGGCACGCCATTAGGCCGAGTGATCTGCATTTCAGCTGATGGTCGAAACAAGTTAGCACATAGTTTGCGCATCACGCCCCAAGTCCTGACTAAAAAGTTGGCACAACAACAATGTGCAACCTTGTCCCTTTAATGAGTGACAAGGCGTCAACACTGTGTAAACTCTGTGTGCCAATGAGTGACAATGCAGGCGACTGTGGTGAATTATGCGTGAACAGTGTTTAACTTTGGCGCAAACATGGCGTGACAAAGGTTTCATTTCTTATTGGTGACAGGTGGCACGACATGGCGAAAACAATGAGTCACCTTGCTATCTTGACATGCTTCCTGCCGCTGAAATGGCACGCCATATTGCGGGACATTGCAGGACCAAAATTCGTGCAAGTGTCAGGCAGGCATTATGCACGGATCACCACAAAGCGGAAAAGCCAAGGTAGATTTACATTTTTGCCGCCCCCAACGTTTTGCTACACGACAGCGAGCGGTAATTGGCAGCTTGCAGCGCCTCTGAGTAAATTCCCCCAGGGTAGCGTCCAAATAACAGTTCTCTTAATTTTGCGTGGACACGAGAACCTAAATTCGCCGCGGTAAACTGCAGCAGGCGATAAATAATTCGGCAAAAAAAAAATAATAAAAGAGAGTCACTTGAATTCTGACAGTAGCTATCGCCCCATTCTTCTGTAGGGGTCATTCCCACAGACGGTGTTAGAACAAGACCACGACACCATTGGATGAAAACTCTAATTCAACCTCCATTTTTTATACACAAATGACCGTGAAACATCAGATTACGCAGTATTGGCAAACAACAGGGGATCAATATTATTTCATTAAATTAATTCATCTTAGCACCATAGGGCCACGTTAAATTAGGCTACCAATAACAGTGAGTGACCACTATCGTTATGCATGTACGGGTGACCCAGTGCAATGTAAAAGTTACGCCAAAAAATTCAGCTGTCAGTCAGGACGGGTCCAGTATTGTGGATAATATGAGGGCGCAAGCATGAGTGAGAACTTGCGCGCGAAGCTGTGTACAGCAGTACACGTAATTGCACATACAGCCAGCTGGTGGCGTATGAAAGGAAAAGCTATGAGTCACTATTATTGGAAATTATAAAGCGAATATAACAGATCAAAAAGCTTTAGCTTCCGCAATACATGCTGTCAATCACTGTATATCCGCAGTACAGTTGGCCTCTGTGGCGATTACATTACATACCACTGAGAACTACAGACAGCACAGCGCTATGGGCCACTGACTGTGTCCGTTTCTCTGTCTCCCTGAGCGCGCAGCTCCTCGTCTTTACTGCGCACATCATTACAGGTTAGTTGGACGAGCGCATTCATTTTCACCGGCTTATAAGCAACACTGTGGGTAACTCCACGATCACACACTGCAGATCCCCTTCATCTTTTCCTCTCCGTCTCACTCTGCCTCTTTCTGAACGCACTTCAGCAAACACGCGCCGTGAGGCAGCAAAATGCGCCAAAGCAGCAAAGAAAGAGATCGTGATCATTGAGTTTAAGTTGGCAATAACATCCGCAACAACATATCAGAAGCAGTCATGTTAAATAATTAATAATAAGGTTACTGCCATTACGATCATTTCTATAGTTTTGCAATTGCAGCTGTTGCTGATGACGACGATAACACACGTCCGCGTGAGTGATGGGTGATGCGCTGAATGGCTGCTGAATGGGGGGGGGGGGGGGGGTGTCGTTACACAGATTTAAATGAAATTTCGTTTGCTATCTGCCTTCATATTGTCGGTACACCGTCCATCCTATACCTTCATGATCTCTGTTTCATGTTTCAGGACCCAAGACTACTTAAGAAATTACCCCAAAAAATAATTTAACAGCGTCTTTCAGTTTTATACACAGCAAAATAGCCCATCATTAATTCTAAGTCTAATCGGACATGCACGAGTCCATTTTACTAGCATATGCGCTCAGTGAGAGTTGATTTAACACCGAACACTCCGCTGTGCAGCTCGGGTATAAATAGCCGCGGTTGCGAGGCCGCAGCAGTCGTTCCGGCGCTCAACTCCACGCCGGGGAAACAGGAAGAGGCGAAGCCGCGCATTTCACCAAGCTGCGCTCGCTTAATCTGCCTATTCACACCCACCCGGCATCTCGCTCCCTCACGAACCCCGTTTCTTCCCAGTCCATAATTGCCCACATCTGATTCTTTTCTCTCTTCCTTTTTAATTCTCTCGCTCAGCTTCGACTCCCTCCCTTTTCTTCTCCCCTCTCCTGCCCTCTCTCTCTCTCTCTCTCCCTCTCTCTCTCTCTCGCCCACACGGTCCTTCACATAAGCCCTTGTGATAACTCACACCGTTCCCACAGCAACCATTATTTTTCTCAAGTACACTAGACGGTATGCATGAGAGAGTGTGTTTTAATGTGTGTGTGAGTGTGTGTGCGCGCATGTGCCTATGTGTGTGCAAGCATGCGCATGCTTAAGGATGAAAGAGTGTATCGCACATGGATATTTGGTACAACAATTCAATTCACAGAACACAGTCAAACACACAGGTTCAAACAAATAAGCCGACTGACCACTCAAACGCACACAATCCGTCAAGCACAGATCTTTCCTGAACAGAGTTCACAGAAGTGCTAACACACAGTGGTTTTAAGGTGCAGATTTGACCCATACCTTATTCTGAGGGAATGACCTCATCTTCCGCCTTCACCCTGACCTCTGAACTTTGACCTTCCTCTCAGCAAGAAGAAGGATGCATCCGAATTCTCGGGTGCATCTCAAAGCGTAGGCTGCATCCTTCGAAGGCTGCATTTTTTGGGGTCGTCGCGTAGTTCCATCTGCCGAACTGACGTGACATCATCTCATTTCTGTTAAGCAGCTTTGGTTTAAGCGAGTCCTCTCCGGTTTCCCAAACCCCAACCTTCACTCTAACCCCTAACCCTAAATCTAGCCCTAAACCTAACCCTAACCTAAAATTTAACCTAATTCCTAAGCCTAGAAGTCAGTTTGACAGATGGAAATATGTGACAAGCCCAACAAATGCAGCCTTCGAAGGACGCAGCGTGAGACGCACCCCTTTCAACGGGCCGCCCCTTCCCTTCTCCCCCCTCCTTCGCTTGACCTCGTTATGAAATGTCAGGGAGTTGCAGGGAGATTTTAAAGCTACCTTGAGACATTTAGAAAAAAATTGATGTCTTTTCACTCAATACATCGCGAGCTTGAAGGAGAAGATGGCCGTCGCAATTTACTGGAAATCCTCGGGACATGAATATCATATCTAATTCCTACAGCTGCGAAGGATTGTGGTCCATATCTTTCCATTTTTCCAGGACTGGTCCTGTATTTCGTTGCTGTAAGGAAGCAAAAAGGAGCGAACTGCCTCCTTGCCTTCATGAAATAGACAAATCGCACACTCCTCGTCATGGCTACCAGCCAAAAAATTTCCTGTTTATTTCTGTTACCAAGGAAGGTTCCTTACCCTTCCGAGAATTCGGGTACACCCCAAGGCTGTAGCCGAATAGTCATCTTTACTTAGGAAAGTTCATAACAACTTGGAAATGACCAAGAAGTGTTTATGTAACAGCCATGATAAGAGCTGTTTAAATTCTCTAAATGGTGAGGAAAGACGATTCATCACTTCTGTACTTATCTCCTTTAGCATTGGGTACCCCGGATCATCCTTCACAAAAAGTAACGCCTTGCGGCAGCAATAATTGTGGCGCACCGTACACCCATCCTTTCAAGAAAACAAACGAGCATGACGCACGAGGGTCACGTGATGATGTCGCCAATTGCAAGTGCAGTCGGATTCCCTTAGCAGAGCAGAATTCTTTTCCTAAGTCCTTATAAATTATCCATAATATCGTTCCTAAATTTCATGACAATTTACATCGAGGTTAAAGAAATGTGTAAAGGAGTTAGACAATTGGATGAAATTTTTTGATAATTCAAACCCAACATTACTGTAATGTGATTCTTAAGTGGTTGCCAGACTTAAATCACGCATTTTAGGACTACAAGCCTCGCGGCTCCACAGAGTTAACAAACTGTATGCAACTGACCATGGAGTGTAATGCACAACTGTGCACACTCACACAGTCTGGGTATGAACCACAGAAGAAGAGCAGATGTGTGTTGGAAAAGCCAGGCTCTCGGGGAGCTACAGAGGAGTCAATGCGGCCACAGTCTTACTCCCCTATAGACACACTGAAATTACGTTGCCAAGGGCAACGGTAACAAATGAAGATAGCCGTCGTCATAGTAACAGAAGCATTTGTGGTTTTTAAATAGAGGCGTTTAGCTCAGATTTGCAGCCTGGAGATCTATTTGTGCTCTGGCAGAATCACTCTGCATGTTACCAACACAAATCCGGCACCGTCCAAGGCAGCCGCGTGCCATAACGCTCCCTGTATGTAATGGTGCGTGTTATCCAGCCGCAACCAGCCTTGGTCCTTATCCCTCTGGGTTTGACATGCCAAAGTCCACGAATTAGAGGCTTAAGGAGATGCAAGGCTTTTGATTGAGGTTCGATTTGTAAAGGCTGGAGAGAAAACCTACATAAGGGCGCATCCCCAGGAAATGGGTTACTGTTGACTGTGTCGCTATTCTGTGCAGTGTATAAACAAGTCCATACAGTAACACATATCAGAGTGTATGAACTGAAACTTTACCATTACTCTACCACAATTAATATGGCGGAGTTTGGCGAAAAACTACCCACCCATTTAGTCCAAGATTTCTCAGAACTGAACCTATTTTACAGGCAAAGGACCCAAAGCTGAACCAACAAAGCTCCTTCAGAACACTCCGCATTCTCAACAAAACCTTCACATGTCTCACCTGGAACCAATTCACTGGCATTCTGGTTAAGTTGAAATTTAGCATGCAGCATATTTTTGCACAGACAAGCCATACATCAGAGAATATTAATCATTTCTCATTTGACCTGGCTGATTCAGTAAGATCATTTATCACAACACAGTAAATGTCAGAGGGAAAGTGTCCCGAATCACTTATCTCTGAGAGAACAGAGCGGACTCACAACAGCAGCATGTAGGCACACACTTACTCTTAAACAGCACAAAAAATCCTCTAAATGGAGAGGTTTCGTTTTGCCACGATGAGACACTCGCAAATCTTAATCATCAGTTAAAATATCTCACATCATTGGTGATATTTTGTCTAACTTAAAGGAAGTAAGGTTTTAAATCTGAATCTACGAACAAAAGACTTCTTGCGAATGACATTTTTGGACTTCTGTATTGAGAGGGAGTTATTAATATTCCACACATTTCTCAAGCTTCTTTTGTGATGCTTTCAGCCCACTTAGTGTCAAGATGACTCCTCTAGTGTTACAAATGTACAGTTGACAAAATTGAAAATTAAATTTTTTCATAAAGGAAGAGAAGACGTTGCTGAGAGCGACACAAATGGGTTGTCCATAACTTCAGCGCATTAGTCATGAGACTGCAACTTCTCTAAATCACCTACCTAAATATCTTGAGGAGTCTAAATTTGACCTCTTATTCTGCTGTGAGTTCCAGCTATAACCGGCTAAGATGGTTTAACACATTTTTTTATACTTCTTGCTTGTAATAACAATCACATCTGTCTCCTTGTCGCCTGGCTGGACAAAGCTGGTGGCACAAAGTAAATTGGTGGTCAAATCGGTGGACAAGCCAACAATACAAGCTGGTCACAAACTGTCAAAAATACTACTTAAGCCGACGTGACCCTGTAACTCTGCTTTAAGTGGAAATTTTCAGTCTTATCAGTGTTCATACACTGCATAATCAGAAATGTGTGGATACTTTGCTGAAACCTCATTGACACATGAACAAAACAGACATTTTCAAAATATCTACATACTCTGAAAGTTTAATTGAGAGCTGAATGAATTAATGAGAATGGCCCTATAGGACAGGATTTTAGCTTTCATTTGAGGATATTTTCATATAATTCTGCTCCACGATTAGAATATTGTGGCCGTTTCGGTACACGCCCCTCCCTTCACAACTCCAACTAGAGGCTCCTGGAGTGCAAACCTCCGCCAAGGCAGCACAGTCCAAATCTTGGTGAGTGGGAGCGAAGTTCAGTTATTGTGTGTCATGTGATTTCATGATGGCTGCCGTGGCGGCCATATTGTTTGTCTGATCACGATAAAAATCAATAGGGTCCATCCCTGATGTAACAGCGACCCACCCACAAAATTTCAGAGATATCCGCTCATTACTTTTGAGTTATCTTGTTCACAAACAGACAGACATACAAACAAAGAAACAGACAAACAAAAGGCACCAATCACATAACCTCCTGCCGAGGAAATAATTAGTTTCAAGTGAGCCTTCAGTGAGAGACGGGTGAAGAGGGTGTCCAAAGTGCGACAAAATCCTGGCAGTAAAACAGTATTTCAATACCCTCAAAGGGAGGTGGAATGTATGTCCTATCAGGCCATATTGACCAAATTATTCCAAATCAATTAAAATGTCAGATATTTAGATATTTAAAATGTCCTTTTTCTATGTATGTCAATGAGGTTTCAGTAGAGTGCCAAGACACTTATGGCTACAGGATACATTTAATCATTTCACCTAAATTATTTTCGAACTGTTCTTAACCCTCCGATTGCATAGAATACCCCACTCAGAGATGGTGGGGACAGGTCAAGCAGGGGGTGGGGGATTTTCAGCAGGAGTTCCTAGACGGAGAGAGTTGTGACATGAGTGTTCCAGAAAATCTGATCATGGAGCCATTTTGTTTCCATTGTGTTACCGAATACCATCCCAAAGTCAAAGAGATTTTTTCCTCTATTCTCACGTCCGAACATTTCCTCCTCTTACACTCTTGTTGAAACTACTGCTTTCTGGCTTATTATTTTCCCCCTGAAATGAATACATTTCCCCTCTGAAAAAAGAACAAAGAAATCCAGCAGCATTCGTTGCGCGAAACAACTTAGTTTTGCAAGACAGAAACAAAATGTCTCCTATTCTTGAGTAACAGTGACTCACTCTATTTTAGTGATTAGCAAATCTCGACATCCAATGGGAGAGAGGCAAGGACACAACCGAGGCAGCTATTCAACCAATCACAGGGCCCACACAATTCATTCACACACTCACACCTTTGGGCAGTTTACAGCCTGAAGCTGGCCTGACCTGCATGTCTTTGGACCGACGGAGGGAGCTGAAGCCCACACAACGACAAGGAGAACATGCAGACTCCACACGGGACGGACCCAGTTTTTAAATCCCACAACTGCCATTTAGTGCGGCAGCAGCGCTTTCCACCGCAACCCTGAGCCACAGCAGGTAAAAACACTGAGTCAGTACAGATCCCAGCCACACACTGCGTTCTACATGCAGTGGAGTTAGCATGTGCACCCAGCGTAAAGGTTTATCTTACATCTGCAGGCACATTATTAGCTCCACTAGGAACTGGTATGGGGGATATGGGATTCAGTTTCTTCGTTCGTCCGTCCGTACTTCCTTCCATCCGTCTGTCTGTCCATCACACTTTCAATGGAGACAAGTGACCTTGAAAACTATGACAGTTACATGGGTCAAATTTTGTAGGCTTTATGAGCTAGTCATGATCTACCTTGAAAATGCACGTCAAAACATATTTATTTACGGAGTTTGGCCTTTGAGAGTGGCGGATGATAGAAATGACATTGTCGTCTTGTCGGATTAGATCTCATTTCTGATTAATTCTGCTGAGCAGCTGTGTAGGTGTCCGAGCTAACTGAGGAACATCAGAACCTGATGCCCACAGCCCCTTGACACCAGGGCATGAACCAGCCCAGGTACCAAAGTCTGATTCACAGAACACAGCCCAGAAGGTGGTCCTGATCTCCCTCTGGTCATGAGCTCTCGATTTTGAGACTGAAATGAAGAGTCAGTCTGAATTTTCGATGGACAATCATGAAAAACAAGGAGACATGATCATCAATATCCCCCGACGGAGTCCCGTTCTCAAACTAAATCAAGGTCATGACTCGGAGCACACGCAGAAAATTTCATTCATCTGGGTAAAGTAGTTTCCGAGAAAACTTGTCCTCGCTTCTCTGGATGGACAGACGGACCAACGAGCACCAGAGTAACATCCCCCCACTTCACTGAGCATGAAACCGATCAGGAACGTAAAACTGATGTGGCATTTCAATGCTTTCATTTGCTGCAGTTTTGAAACGCATTTTGAGTCAGTCCATATACATTTCATCAGCATCAGACAGAGGAACACGATGTTCTCAGATTTCTTGGAGGACGCCCTCATTGTAATGTGATCACACATTTGAGTGGTATTCTATCCAGAATCAGTCCAAGATTCAGAAACATTCAGTGTTAGCTGAGGACACACGGCAGGTTTTTAAATGTCATATATCTTTACCCATGCATGTCTGCGCTGCTCAGCTCTAAAATTTTGCTTAAAACACTGCAATGGGCTGTAACAGAAAATCAGGAAAACAGCATTTGTAAAAAAGAACCAAAACACCTGATGTGTCTGCATTTAATTCACTGGATGCTCCGAAGCTGCAGTTGTACTGCATGTTACAAACTGGCAGTAACAGATGTGAGGTTACAAATGTGCGATTATTATGTTCTTGACCGATCATTATATTCCCGATATCACTGTCATCACTGCTAACTGAAAGCTGAGGAGTTTGAGAAAACCACAAATTTCAAAAGCAACAAAAGTGTCCTGCTTTACACCATTAAACCTCATTGAAATTCATCCAAATTTACTGCGCCGACGGTCGTGTTGCGTGACAGTCGCGTGAGGCACTCAGCTTGATTAAATTAAATGAATTACTGCTGCATTGATTCCAAACTCAGGGTGAAAGCTCCTAAGCGTATGTTTCACACGTCTGAGCGCGAGGGGGAGGGGGGCAGGCTGAGGACGGAGGGGAGCGACATCTCACCGGTCTCCCAGAGAACAATTTTCAAACCATTTCCCAGATGTCATTGTTCCACGGCCACTAACATTAAAGCACTTTATGAAAAGACCAATAATAAGCAGCCCTAGTCGTCGGAGACTGACTCCACACCTGCGCAGCTAATTCACTTCACTTTCCTTTCTTTCACCGGAGCTGGAAGAGAGAATGGAAGCTTTTAGCTGAAACACTTAGCGGGGCAGGTCACACCGTTTCTCATGTGCCACACCAGATCTCTGAGAAATCTACGCTACACAGCTCCCAATAAAAGCCCATCCCGACACAAGAGAAAATCCACCCGTCCCCGTAATGTAGCTATTTGTGTCACATTCATCTCTGGCTCCTTTCTTAGCGTATGTAGTCAGATAATCTGTCAACTGGCAATATTACCCGTTTCCATAATCTCAGGTAACACTACTACCAGGTGAATGATAGTCTAGGACGACGAGGTGGTACAATAGTCGGCTCGCAGTCGCAGGAATGCTTCTCAGATGCTTGAGTGGTCCTGTTTGCACAAACCATAAGAGCATTTGTGAAATACTCAAAACCAGCGAATCACAATCAATGCACACACTCCGCAGGGCACAGCGAACACACAAGCCTGATTTCACATGTCAAATCTGGGCGGTGATTGTCCAATCCACAGCTCTTTAGCAGGGAGGTCCTGAACGTAGTGACATCGCCGACATGTGCACCGAAATGCCTTCCCCCACAGAGGGAACACGATAACCTGTCCGCCGGCCATCACTGCGACTTTACCAGGACACACTCCAAAGCACTTAGTCGAGTCTTTTCCAATTAACCCCTTACAGTAATAAACAGTAAATAAAACACTTTGTAAAATGTGATTTGAAGCCATGTTTCACAGCAAACAGCTATCGTAAAAGAGCGTGACATCCACAGAAATGAAAAAAAGGTTGTCACAAATTAGTGCTCAAAAGCCTTTGCGCTATGCTTTTGACTTATGTATTGGCAAAATCTTGCATTACCAACATCTTTATATTTCACTACTCAAGCCTTCAATAATATCCAGTCATCTCCCATCGTAATAATTCCAGACCATGTTCAATCACAGTAATTTCCTATCATCTCAGACCATAATGATTCCCCATCATAATAACTGTAAATCTCCTCAATGCACCCCGAGGCTACCTCTCAAAGCCTAGATCGCCCCTGTCACCGTGAGACCCCCAGCCCCCACCCCGGCTGAGAGGACCTGCTTTTACACAACATTACTCTGATAACTATAAGTGCCATCGCCCGCAGAAGCACAGAATTTAAAGGGGGAGAGGTTACCCCCCCTTACACTCTGTCTCCTGTCCTCAGAGCCACACACACAGGGCCCCGGGACTCGGCCATAGGAAACAAACCACAGTCCGTAAGTATCGGGACAGTGACACAGTTTAAAAAAAAATTTTGGCCTGAGCTGCAGGACAATGATATGATGACAGGATATATCATGTTAGGTAGCGACCGTCTGCGGTAATTTGTGGGTATTTACGTTGATGTTTTGAGAACCGTTTAGGAAATGAAGCCCTTTTTGACACAGGGTCTCTGTCCAATTACTTATGGACTGTGCTGAGATGTAAAAAAAAAAAAAAAAAAGGTTTACAGACCTGTCTTTGATGGAGGAGTCACCATCCGACCTGAGAGAGGCAGGGAAAGAGTGAGAGAGAGGGAGAGACAGAGAGAGGGAGGGAGGGAGAGAATTCAGAACATTCTGGAAAAAAAAAAACACTTCTCCTCCCTGCACTCAGATTATTACAGTCACCTATGATCACACCTCTGCAGTTACAGACGAGCGGTAGGCAGCGTGAACACTGATTACAGACGGGCTCTGCCCTCATTCCAATTCATTCACAACTTTTAGTTTCAGACACTCTCCAGTGATGAAGCCGTGTGACCAAAAAATAGGCTTGAATCATTTGCGAATTCGCCCGGCTGCCTCTTTGGTATCTAAGGTACTGCAGTAACCGTCAACTCTGTGAATCGCAGTAATTACAGTACCTCATACAGGGACAGGTTTAATTACACTCAGGTTACGCTAATTACTGATACGTACATGGGAGCGCCTCTCTCTCTCTCTCTCTCTCTCTCTCTCTCTCTCTCTCTCTCTCTCTCTCTTTCAGTGCAGTCAACACAGTACAACTTTTTAGCAATTACCAACAATTTCAGGGAAATTACATAAGGATGACCGATACTGAAAGAGTGGTTGCTCAAAAGAATAAGGACAGCCTTGACTGCCATCTTTTTAAGCAATGCGCGTTCACATAAACTGCTTTATTACACCAAGTGCTGCAGTTCAGCTCTCTGGTAAAACTGCAATTTTGAACGTCTAAATCTTCGACTCTTCTGAACCAACAACAAACTCATTTAGTACGAGTCTTTCCATTTCAGGGGGGCTCGGCTAATAATGGATTTCACTGCGGTTATCCACAACAATACCGGAAACGTTACGCCCTAAATCATCCCATTTTATAACCAGCTCACGCCAAAACAAGACCCCTCATTTGGTCAATCATTTCGAGATGTGCACACATGCATTAATTTCATAGTTGATGCTGTCGAAATGTTGATGGTGACTAGGCCATAGACGTTACATGGAGAACCCAAAGCTAATTCGAAAATGACGCTGTTCCTTCAGTTCCTAAATAAGGAGAGTTGCCACTTCAGGGCTTCAGGAAGTCTGGCACTGGAGGCATTTTGTTTCCATCTTGTTGTCAGGCATCATCGCTAAGTGAGTTCGTTTTTTTCTGTTTTCTCTCTTGCCCACACATATTTTTCCACTAATGTTCATCAAAACCACGACTAGCAGGTTAATCACTTTCCCCCCTAAAATTAGTAATACGTTTCCCTTCCAAGAAAATAACGTAAAAATCCAACTCCTTCCTTTGTGCAAAACAGCTTGGTTCCGCACTATGGAAACAAAATGGCTCCTATTCTTGAGTTGACGCTACCCTATCCAGGGACTCTAGCGACTCCACGTTCGAATCGCTCTAAGCTTAAAACCAACATGAGAACAATGGGAGTCTAGTGTTTCCAGTAATAAATAACTTAACTGACAGTTAGCCGCAGACTCTGTTGAAAATGATACCTAATCTATTGAGGGCAGTAGGTATAACCATATAATCGCTGGTCAGTCAGGTTAACGCCGGGTAGGCCTACAGCCGGCCTGTTATTTTTGCTTGCTTTTGACTGGCTAGCAAACTTTGCTTCTAATTAGACAACTAAACTTTGATAATTTCATATGAAAGACCTTTGGCTAGCGAACCCCAGTATATGCGTACGCACGTCAAGCTATATGTTCGCATCACTGCATATGTCGATACACATTCACAGCTCGTAGAAAAAACGGAACTGTTGTGTTAACTCATGCCGTATTTTAAAATGTGTATGAAAATGTCGAATTTTGTCATGGAGCAGGTAGAATGCAGTGAAGCTTCTGTCAGCAAGAAATTCTTCTGTTGGCTAATTACACAAGTTTTGCACAGTGCAGCAGAAAAGAGGCCAAAATCTGCCCAAGTCAACAGTTTACACATGACAACAGAATGACTTATGATTATGTTTGAGACGCCAGTGTCCCGAAGAATAGGAGGCTTAGGTGAAGATTCAGCCAAATTCATGCTCTTATCATAGTGAACTACACAATAGGCACAATTTTTTAAAAATAATTTGTACTTTTCAAAATTATGTATATTAGAGGTGCTAAACTAGCATATTTTACAGTCTGAAAAAGCATGCATATATTTCTACCTTCCTAATGAGAGTCTGCGATCCGATGTCGCTGTTTCGGGAGAGTTTACAGCACTAAGGTGTTTACATACAATTTGTGAACTTGAGTGACTGATTAACAGATCCCATATTCAAGTGCATATTTTAGGGTGTAAAAGCTTGGAAATATGAATCTAATTTTAAGCCCATAAATCTTAGGTTATGTGATCAGTACATCATTACATAATACACCTTGATGGAGAGCAGGCTGATGTTAGCATTAGAGTTGAGCTTAATTTCCTGTCTTCAAACGCTTCTGGGAAATAACACACAATTCCCTTGAAATGCTTTTCGAGATAAATAGTGTCCAGCAGAACAACAGGTTCTCTCTCCAATTTCAGGGGATTTTTTTCAACATTCATACCAAGGATAAAAAATTAGGAATGCAGTTTAGGACAACAGAGAGAAGAAAACATGGCATCTGTCTGGCTTATTGCAGCTCTCAATCTAGAGATGAATGCCGTTTGACTGCATGTCTGCACTTCCGCTGTGTGACTGAAACTGAGTGCAGCTCAGGACCAACTCAGTGCGCAGCGCCCGGCGAGCACCGACGATTCTGTCTCTCTCTTATCTGCAGTGATTTGTGCATTTGATCTGTCCTCCTCTCGTTGCTGCTGTCTGCTTTTGGGGACGGTCTAAATCACCCAGGTCATGGAGGACAGTGTCAGTCAGGCTCGGATCTCACGATGCCTCTACGTGCAGTCTTATGTTTCACAACATCTCTGTCAATTCAAGGGTATAATAACTGAGCAGAAATGACAGCATTTCAAGCTTAAAACTGATGCTGAGACAATGAATGAAATTAACCCTTTGAGCGCCAAATGCAGCTATTGTTGCTCACTGATGTAAGACGTAAAAATCAAAGCTGTTGAAAACCTATCATGTGGCAACTTGTTTAACGGAGCTCCCACAGGGGAGCACTATCAAAAAATCTGGCACATGGTAGGTTTTCACAACCACAAGATAATTACATTTTTTTTTTTTACAATTAATTTCAGCATTCCAAGGGTTAATTCTAGATATAAGTTAGCGGCAAATTCCATGTTTAATTCAGGAAATAATCGTCTTGGGGCAAATACATATGCAATTTTCAGCAAAATGTGCAATCCTTTTTCATTTGTTTTTGCTGTAAATATTATTTCCTCACATTTTTGTCATTTTAGGTTTACATCAGGGCTCTTGGTATGAGAGTATTATTCATAGACTGTAGAAGGCATGTACACACCCTCAAGTAGTTTCACTGAATGTGTTGTGCGAGAAAAATTTTTAAGTAAAATAATTTTAACATGCAATCCATCTGAAATTATGAACGATGTAAATGAAAACAGATTCACCCGATTTTTTTTTTTGTTTTTTTTGTTTGTTTTTAATTAAGCCAAATCCATTAAGATGGAGGTTGAATAGTGTTTGGCAGGAATGAGTCAGCTCTGTCTTCACAATGGAAGTCAGAGTTTAATGTGTAAAAGCCTTTCAGTACTTCAGTACCAGCGCTTCTCATGGACAAAGGAATTATTGAGTGGGAGAGGGACCGTTTACTTTTATAAAATGAGAGGTCTGTTGTCGAAGTAGTTTTGGCAATACTCCAGTCTTTATCTCCTAAATGTGTCTGACCTTTTACACACACACACACACACACACACACACACGCACACACACACAGTAAATACAAACAACCTGTGACCTTGCTGCATCCTATTCAAAACCTAAACCTCACACCCACTCTAACCCACCCCAACTCTGTACTTCACTGGAATCAGACTCACTGTAATATTTACTAATTTTCTGAAAACACTGAAAGGACAATAAACTAAGCAGCAGCAACCAACCTCAATGTTTTTACAGTAGTAGTTGAAAAATAAAAAGGGCACGATTCAATAATTCCTGCTGATTCCCCATTGGTCATTTCAGACATTTTATCTCATTTTCATCTCAGAACCGCAGGCAATTAAATCTTTACACATTCCAGCATAATTCAGTGCATGGTTTGGTTCTCTCTCTTCTGCTATAATCTTATTCAGAGATCTGGCGTTAAATTCCGTCATGCTGAAGCTGAGATAATTAGAAGCTAGACTACATTCTTTTAAGCTGTAAAATATAAAATGTAGTCATTATATTTAATGCATTGTTTTTATTGCCTGTTTCATACTATCATGCTCAGTATACAAAACATGAAATGTTATCCCCAGAATTATTAATTTTAGAAGTCCAACAACAAATAGAATTAGACAGCAATAAAAGTAATGATCAGGCTGCAAGGAATTGGTGTGATCATGTGATGAAATCACTCACTGTCAGTATTTCACAGCATCGACAGAGACTGTAAATAATCGATCAAACTGCGCAATCTCGCTCAGCTGGAACATAACCACACACCACTGCCACACCAGGAACAGGACTGCCTAAGTTTTAAGGATGGTCTTCTGCCATGGTCCCCAGTCCCGTTCCTGGAGATAAACCGTCCAATCAGAGGTTCTCTTTTCAACCCTAATTTGGCAGATTGGACAGTATTGACAAGCAGCTCAGCCAGACTCCTGCTGTTAAATGAGGTGCAGAGCATTGGGGTTCAAGTGAACATCTATAAGAAGGTTGGTCTCCAGGAGCGGGGGGGTTGGTCTCCATGGATCGACAGGAAACTGAGTGACATCATTCCCGCTATGCGGGGGTGAGGACAGTGCATGCACGCTACTCACTGTCTCTGGGCCACGGCGGCCGGCTGCGAGGCCTTCCCATCGCTCACTTCCGGTTTCTCCTTCTCCCGGTCGGCAGCAACTCGGTCCGATCGGTCGGGGGCGGATCCGCAGGAGAGACCGCGGGTCAGCCGGGCATGGCCCCGCCCCTCTCGCGCCGGGACAGGGGGCGGGGGCGGCGGGGCAGAGCCGGCAGCCGAGGAAGCGGATTGGCTCTGGTTCTGGTGGGCGGGGCCAGTGGCGGTGCTGGTCTCCGGGGCGCGGGGGTTCCGGTCCAGCCGCAGATCCTTGTTCTCCTGACTCAGCCGGTCCAGCTGGACCTCCAGCTCCTCGATACGCCGACGCTGGGTCTCCAGCAGCTTCTGCTGGCTCTCGATGATGTTGTTGAGCTCCAGGAGGTACTCCACCGCCCGGTTCGGGCTCTCCGGGCTCCCCTGGCCGGCCTCCATGGTCGGGATGCCCCCCTCTACCCGGTCACTTCAGCCGGGAGACCCAGGGCGACCGTGGAGCTCTCCCCCCCCACCCACCAGTCCTGAGTGGGGGGGAGAGGGAAGGGAAGGGGGCCTAGATGGAGCTCGGAGTCTCGGTCTTTTCCCTGCAAGCTGATGAAAGGCTAGCCACGGCCCACTCGTTGGTCTGGTCCCTCGAAACGCTCCCAGCAGGGTCCCAGTGATTCAGCGGAGGAACAATATCACGGCGCCAGAAAACGGGGGGGGGGGGGACACTCGGGGCGGAGCTTAAATGTGATGAGAGGGAGGGGCTTAGATCAGTGGGAGGAGCCTAGTTTAACCAGTGAAAACAGACTAAAGGGAATATGTCAGGAGGGCATCGGTGTTAGTGTGGATCCGCGCGCATGTTCGAACACGGTTGTGCATGCGTACGTGAGAGTGAGCCGGCGAGCGAGTGTGTGGAATAACACATTCGGAGAGGTCTAGCGGGAGGCACAGGTACGGGGACACAAGATGCGTCTACAGCACATTCTCTTTCTGAGATCCCAAGCACCTCGTTCCTTTAAACCACTCTCCCGCCATCGCAGTGCTGCAACTGACTTGTCAAGCCGCTCTTGTGAAAATTAGCAGGGAGAGCAGATTTATGAACCGAGCGCGCTGAAAATGTCAGCAAGGCACTCTCAGACTCCTCCCTGATCATAAACGAACCTCAGCTGCCTGACGTCTGCCCCACAGAGAGAGGAGGGTGTGGTGGTGGTGGGTTAGTGGGGGGGGTAGAAGCGGGATGGGAGCAGAGGTTACCCCCAGATGCAGTGCAAAGCTAACGCAAGATTTGCAGACTAACACCACCTTCGCTGTGCAGTAAATCTCTGAAGATCTCTACACTGTCACTCTTGCTCTTGCCAAGTGCCTCAGGGGTCCCCATTCCACAAAACCGATGCCCTACCACATCTGTCTCTCACACCTGCTGTACATTGGTAAGCAGAGCCATTCTCAAACCCGCATCCCGGCTGTAATGAAGCCGTATTTCACTCTTCGCTCCTGCAATGCCTCGATGCGGTCCTGCCCCTTCTCCTCTCTAGCCTACACGCATGTCTGTTTATTCACACGCATGCAAACGCAGGCAATCTCCATCTCTCAACCACCGTTCTGTCCAATATCCCGGTCTTTAAAGTGTCTCACATAACGAAAGAAAAACAACTGCAGGGTGACAAATATCTAATTCATGTCAATCTCTGTCTCTCTTCCCCTCCAGTCCCACCTACTATTTTCGCTCACTTTCTCTGCATTACTGGCCAATATGCCGCGCACAATTTTTTTTTCTTATATGAACGGCATTTTTTCTTGCAGCGAATATGGCAGGAGTTCACATTCTCTGTGACTCCCTCGACTGCTTCGTGCGGTAGACACGAAAAAAGAAAAAAAGAACACGGGGAAATCCAGGGGAGAATTACGCCTTCAGCACATGAGCAGCAGTCAGGAGGAGCGAGTAAAAATGTCCCAAAAATGTTCCTTCGCGTGGCGCAGGGGTCTCTCCGCTGCTGTCAATGCGGCTCTGTCGCACCGTTCCGCGTGCCCGGAAACACAGGCAGGAGCAGCCTGAAATACACGCATTCAAGCAACCATTCCGCATAAATAAATTTAAAAATAAATAAACAAATAAATTAAACTAGTTAATTCGATTACAATTCTCGAGAAAAGACAACTTAATAAAACCTGCAATAAGAATCAAAATCAATTGACAACCAAACCCGATTTTCGCAGTTTCAAGATGTTTGACCACAACCAAATGTTGCTTCCTGACCAGCGACTAACGTAAAACACTCGCCAGATTTCACTGCATACAGCAATATAACGATGTTCTAGTCATTAATTCCCAAGCTACCTTCAATATTTATGATTAGCTTTCATTATTAGCGTCTTCACCTAATACAGATGAATCCACGTCTTCAAGATGATGCAGCGAAGCGCCAGAGAAAATGTTTCACTGAACTCAAGCCAGTCCGGAATTCGGTTCGGATTTCTGATACCCGATCACAAGGCTGATTCCCGAGGACCACGTCCATCCCCGCCGGACTCCGTATACCGCACCTGCGTCTCCCTCCGCCATACTGCGCCGCAGAGTCCTGAATGCGCCTCCGCGCGGCTGCTTCAGCGTCACCGTCCTTACAACTGGAGCGCGGGGGAGCGCTGGTGCGGGTTCAGTTCAGCCCTATGAGTCAGGGCAGATATGCCTTTCATTTTCTCATCCAATGCCGTGACGTTTAATACCGAAGGGAACTTCAGTGTGACTCTATTATGCAATTTGGCCGCGGCGCCAGCCATTTTGGATCAAACAACGATGAGATCTCCTTTGAGAGGGTCATCGCGCTGAGTCGGGGTGTCGCCGTCTCTGAGATCCCCAAACTTACAGAAAAACGCAGCGGCTCAGTCTCTCACCCTCGTGCTCACACACATCCACACACGCGTAGGGCACGCGCGTGCTCGCAAGTATTCTCTCTCTTGTTCTGAAATTATTTTCCAACGTGACTATACATTTCACTGGAACAAGAAATTACAGTTAACGTTACTCGTCAACAGTCGTACTAAATGTGCAACAGCATTGAATGTGTTGTGAACACGGATTTTTTTCTCTTCTTTTCTTTTTTGAAAGGGTGGATGAACATTCTAATTTCTCATGAGCAAATGTGGTTTTTGCCGCCCCAGGCAAATAATAAATCAGAGCAATGAAAATGAGCTATGCTCAGATTTTATTTCAACCAATTAACCTCCAGACATGCAGTTACGTGCAGATCGCGGTGCTTAGTGTAGAGAGACAGCAGCGTATGCAACGAGTTACGTGGTCTTGACTGTGATACCGATGCGGCAGTAGCAGGACCAAATCTTGTAACTGAGGGGCAGTCGGAGAGCGCATATCTCCACCAAGACTAAATGCCCAATCTCACAATGTTGACAAAAGCGTCGTAATTTCATGATTTCCAAAATTTAATGGGTTCTTCCTTGCCACACTCTTGCACTGTTTCATGAAAATTGGGCCGATGGCTTTTTTTCCTCAATATTTCTGCTGATAAATAAACAAATCAATCAGTCACATTGACTGATCCAGCCGAATTAAAAAAAAAACATACAATGTGTAATACGAAGGTTATTTTGGCCTTCATAAGTTAAAATCGGACCTTTTTTTAATATTAAAATGCCTATCTATCATCCTGTTTATGTGGGAAAATTGTGGCTTTAATAAATAGTCATATAAATCAGCCAATTCCCCATTGCTGATAAAATGAAAATTTTGTTGTCATGGAAACCAGAAGTGAATGAACAGATTTTCACCTTTTATGGACAGCAAGAAATCCCCGATAAAGTGTCATGTGTGAAGTCAATAGGACGCATATCGAGGGATTTATCGATATTTGAAACTTTTCACTAAGGGGGTGCCCCCAGTTTTCAGTTTCACATCATATGATTTAGCTTTGAAAGGACAATTGAATGAATTTAATTATCAAGTTAATTTGGTCATTCCGAGAGAAATTATGAAGATTTCTGAACTTTGGCCTATGTCTTTATTGAACCTTGACTACCTTTCACACACACACACACACACACACACAAGCAGTAGTTACACTGTATGTTCTGGGCCAAATACTGTGTGTGAAATTCAGTGAATATTGGTTTTGAAATAGAAGGAAAAGAGCAGATATGAGCACGTAAACTCAGCTGATCAATATGCTTGTCGAAATCGAAAGTTTTGGCTTGCAAGACATATTCACGCTGAATTTAAAACTTGACCTCCTAAGCGTTCATAATAAATTGCACACCTACAAGAGCGTCGTAATGCAGTTCATGCACAGGGGATGGTAAACTCCAGTGGAGTTTGGCTGTAGGGGAGCATTTGTGTTTGTGTGAGTGTTTGGGCTGGTGACCATCTCCACTGGCTAAAGCTGAGGTCACTGCCATAATGCTTACAATGAGGGTCACAATATCTGAGATAAGCATGATTTTTTTTCAAATTTGGCTTTAACCTCCGCAAGCGCAGAATACTGATACAACAATTCTCATTTGTTTCAACTGCAATTCAGATGATTTATTTCAAGGTATCATTCTCCTTAATTCACACAGTACACTTTGCATTCAGCTTTTAGAAATGATGAGGCTGTCTATACATGGCTCAAATTTCAGAGCACCATATTGTTTCAGAAATATTAATGCTACGGTTATGGTCACTATTTGAACTTTGTGGCACATCCTTTGCTGACATTGACTGCTTGAAGCACATGACCCACAGACATGAATATATCCGGAGCCTCTTCTCTGCTGGTGCTCCACGAGGCCCTCACTGAAGCCTTCTCCAGGCCCCGATCGTTTTGTTAGTTTAACTAAGTTTTCTCTGAAGTTTCCTCAGTTGGTTCGGGATAGAATTTGAAACACTGAATCGTTTCACTTGGAAAAACTCTTGATGCCAGGGATCACTGCTATAGGGATCATCGTCCTGCTGTAGGATGAGGTGCCGTTCAGTGAGCGTGGAGATGCGCATGTGCTTGAACCTGACCAGATACAAGACTTCAGCATCCAGAGCAGCAGCGTCATTAGGAAACACAAGTGTGGCTGGGGCAGCTATAAATGCTAAAACCAGAACACATCCGCCTCCAGGTCACACAGATAATGAGGCAGCTGCTTAACATGTTGGCTGGTTCCTCTCTGCCTCAGTGCTTTGCTGCTCTTGCCATCACTCAAACACAAGTGACGCTCAGTCTCTTGCCGCATGCTGAATAGTCCACAATAGAGCCTTTGAGTGGTCCTTTGTGTTTTACAGTTCTTGTAAATCACAGAAATACCAAATACACTCTCTGTCTCAAACTGCTCCCTCCTCTGTGCCCCCCTCCAATCATTCAATTCAAAAAAGCTTGATTGGCACCACCAAATATCATCTTAACATTTCCGAAGCACAAAACAACAGAAGCCCAGCAATGTGAACAATAACAATCTACGGTATAATTTTGTGAAAAATTCAAATATTCACCGTGGACAATACCCTGTCTTTTTGTCTCTCCCTCTTTGTCCCCCCCTTCCTTTCTTCCCTTCTCTCTCTCTCTCTCTCGCACATACACAGACACACACACACACACATACTCATGCAGAATTCTGCAGGTGGGCGGGCAGTAGATTGCTGTCATGTTGCTCTCGGTCCTCCAAGCCGGTGTCCCATGATTCACACTGTTCATGTGGGAGACTGTGAGCGCATCGCTGTTTAAACAGAAGAGACGTGAGAGCATTATCTCTACCTAATTCCCCCCCTAATTACAGGCTTTTGTCAAACACTGTGAAGGGAGCCCTGCAATGCGGTTGAGCTTCCCTGTGCTAATGCCGGGAGCCTAACTTTTCGCACAGCTCTGTACAATACTAACGAGGGCCAATACGCCAATAATGTACCACACAGCTCTGTGCATACACAAGCCCCGCGCATGGTACTGTAAACACACTGTACAGCTCAATGCTAACACTAGCCCTGCATATTGTAAACATACTGTGTAGCTCAATGCTAGCACAAGCCCTGCATACTGTAAACACACCATACAGCTCAATGCTAACACAAGCCCTGCGTACTGTAAACGCACCGTACAGCTCAATGCGATCACAAGCCCTGCATACTGTAAACACACCGTGCTGCTCAATGCTAACACTTGCCCTGCGTGCTGCAAACACACCGTACAGCTCAATGCGATCACAAGCCCTGCATACTGTAAACACACCATGCAGCTCAATGCTAACACAAGCCCTGCGTACTGTAAACACACCGTACAGCTCAATGCGATCACAAGCCCTGCATACTGTAAACACACCGTGCTGCTCAATGCTAACACTTGCCCTGCGCGCTGCAAACACACCGTACAGCTCAATGCTAACCCAAACCCTGAGTACTGTAAACACACCGTGCAGCTCAATGCTAGTGCAAGCCCTGCATACTGTAAACACACCGTGCTGCTCAATGCTAACACTAGCCATGCGTACTGCAGACACACTGTAGAGCTCAATGCTAACACAAACCCTGCGTACTGTAAACACACCTTGCAGCTCAATGCTGACACTAGCCCTGCGTACTGTAAACACACTGTACAGCTCAATGCTGGCACTAGCCCTGCGTGCTGCAAACACACTGCACAGCTCAAAGCTAACACAAGCCAAGCGTACTGTAAACACACCTTGCAGCTCAAAGCTAACACTAGCCCTGCGTGCTGCAAACACACTGCACAGCTCAAAGCTAACATGAGGACTACGTACTGTAAACTCACTGTACTGATCAATGCCAACACAAACCCTCTGCAGTGTAAACACTCCTTCCAGCTCAATGCTAACCCAAGCCTACATACTGTGAACACACTCAATGCTAAAACAAACCCTGCGGTCTCCAAACATACTGTACAGCTCAATGCTACCGCAACCCCGCTGAGCTGTAAACACTCTGTATAGCTCAATGTTAATACAACTCCACAGAGCTGTAAACGCACTGTATAACTCAATGCTAACAGATGCCCAGCGTACTGTACACACACTCCTCTGCGCAATGCTAATAATGGCTACACACATGGTTTACACACTGTACAGTGCTGTGCCAACACAACCCTTTCTAAATGTATACACAGTGCTTTATGCAATGCTAACAATAGTCCGACATTTAATTTACACACTGCATTGCTCACTTCTAGAAAGGCCCTACAATCTGTTTATACGCTACACTGCACTTGGCAGTGCAAGCAAAATGCCTACACACTGTTTATCTCCCAGAATGCAGTGGACAGTGTTAAAAATGACTTACAGATTGAACACTGCCCCATGAAATGCTAATGCTCCAATATAAACTATTATGTATGTACAGTACCAGTCAAAAGTTTGGGCGCTCTCAGCTAATGTCACAGCACTCTGTTTTGAGAGAAATTTAAACGGCTTAACTTCTCCATATAATCTCAAATAGAATCTTGTAAAAGATAAACAGTCTGAAGAGGAAAGAGAATAATTTCCTTATTTGTATAGTGTCCAAAATTTTGGAATTTTCAAAGAAGCCACAGTTTGCAAAGTAAACAGACAAATAAACTCCTATTTTCTAACAGCTGAATCAAAGTAAAGCGGTTTTGGGACTTATTGGGCGAAAAGGTTGATGAAAAGCCTCTACGGTGTGTGCAGCACGTCTTTGGGAAGTTGGACAGCCGTGCGACAGCAAATTCATTATAGTCATATGACTGCCCCCGATATAAAAAAGTATGTGAGATGCTCTGCAAATATGACAACAAATGGTGGTTAGTTTGAGGGATTGAAGAATTAGATCTTTGTTTTTTGCTGCTTATTTCTTTGTTTAACATACAGTATCTAACAAAAGTCAGTACACCCCTCACATTTTGACAATAAATTTATTATATCATTTCAAGGGACAATGCTACAGAAGTGAAACTTCTATATATTCTAGAGTAGTCATGGTACAATATGTGTAGCAGTGTAGATTTACTGCACTGTCCAAATACCTGAACAAACAGTCACTATTTCCAAAATGGATGGCAACAAAAGTGAGTACACACCCCAATTGATAATGGTCAACCAAGCAATGAAACGCGACCTGTTCATCATGTTCATGCTTTTGTCTGTTTGACTGGGCCATATGAGGTTGTGTAACATGTTGAAGGGTTAAATTGTGGTGCTTTGGGTGCGATGCTCTCATTCTGGATGGTCAACATGGCACCTCATGGGAAAGAACTCTCTGAGGATCTGAAAAAGAGAATTGTTGCTCTCCACAAAGACGGTCTAAGGCAGCTACAAGAAGATCTGTGAAACCTGTGATCTGTGAGTTACAGCACGGTAACCAAGGTTATACAGCGGTTTTCCAAGACGAGTTCTGCTCGGAACAGGCCTCGTCAGGGTCGACCGAAGAGGTTGAGTCCTCGTGCTCTGCGTTAGGTGCACAAGTTGGCTTCAGAAAACAGACGCAGGAGTGCTGGCAGCATTGCTAACAAGGTTGTAGCAGTGGGATAACAGCCTGTCAGTGCTCAGACCATGCGCCATGCTCGGCGCAAAGTTGGTCTGCATGGCTGTCAGCCAAGATGGAAGCCTCTTCAGAAGCTAGCCCACAAGAAAGCCCAAAAACAGTTTGTTGAAGACAACCGGTCCAAGAACATGAACTACTAGAACCATGTTCTGTGGTCTGACGAGACCAAATAAACTTGTTCGGCTCAGATGGTGTCCAGCATGTGTGGCGGCGCCCGGGTGAGAAGTATCAAGTGTGTACTGCCTACAGTCAAACATGGTGCTAACAGTTTCATGGTCTGGGGCTGCATGAGTGCTTCTGGTCCAGGGGAGCTGCACTTCATTAATGGAATAATAGATCCAACATGTACTGTGAGATTCTGAAGCAGAACATGACGCCCTCCCTTCAGAAACTGGGCCGCACGGCTGTTTTCCAACATGATAACGACCCGAAACACACCTCCGAGATGACAACTGCCTTCCTGAAGAAGCTGAAGGTGATGGTACGGCCAAGTATGTCAGACCTGAATCCAATTGAGCACTGGTGGGGCATCCTCAAGAGGAAGGTGGAGGAGCAGCAGGTGTCCAACATCCACCAGCTCAGTGATGTTGTCATGGAGGAGTGGAGGATCCCAGCAACAACCTGTGCAGCTCTGGTGAATTCCATGCCTCGGAGAATCAAGGCAGTGCTGGACAACAATGGCGGTCACACTAAATATTGACACTATGGACACAATTTGGCATGTTGACAGTAAGGTGTACTTTTGTTGCCACCCATTTTGGAAATAGTGACTGTTTGTTCAGTTATTTGGACAGTGCAGTAAATCTACATTGCTACACATATTGTGCAATGACTACTCTTGAATATATTCAGTTTTCATTTCTGTAACGTTGGCCCTTAAAAAGATATACTAAATTAATAGTCGAAATGTGAAGGGTGTACTCACTTTTGTGAGATACTGTATATCTTCAGAAAAAAGTGGGTGTTTCCAAACTTTTGACAGGTACTGTATGTATGTGTGCATGCATGTGTGTCCTTCGCATATCTCGACAGCTGTTCATCTGATCGATTTTAAACTTGGTGTGCATATTGCTGAGGACTCAAGGAAGTGCCATACTGAGTTTGAAGTTGTTTGGCTGCATGATTCTTGAGAAATTGAGAAAACTACAAGCACCAATACCATGCAAGCAGCAGTTGATTGGGCACTGCACTGATTCATATTAAAGTAATGGACCATCGAAACTGTGTAATCTGTCTTCACCTACTTACACACGCACACACACTCTCTTACACACATACTCTCTAATGCGCGCGCACACACACACACACACACACATACACATATACACAGTCTCACAGACTCACATGCACACGCATATACTCAGGCACACACTCATTCACATGCACTCATGCGCACACGCACACACTCGCACACACATACACACACACGCGCACACACTTTTCAATATCAGACCCTTGCACACAATCTCTCTCAATCACACAAACATGCTGTCCTCTCAGCAAACACACTCGCACTCACACATACGAACAAAAGCACGAACGCTTATGCACTGACCGCACACACACACACTCAGTCTCAAATGAACACAAACACACAGGCTTGCTCAAGCACACAGTCCAGCACAAACACAAATACATGCACCGTTTCTCATACACGCTCCTGCAAGCAGACTAACATGAGCACGCATTCACTGACACACGCACACACACACACACACACACACACACACGCACAGCAGTTTTCAGTGGGTGACGGGCTGCATCGTTATTTTCCAGTGCAGAGCTCATAAAGGCTGAGGCTCTCTGAAGCTGTAATCAGGCTGCAGCTCTGGCGCAGTGTAGCAGGGCATCGCAGGAGCTCAGAACATTCCTGCACCGCTCTCCGCTTTATAATTACAGCAGGGGTAATTATCCCACTCTCTGGGAGGCTCTCACTCCCGTTACAGACCGAGCTGTGTGTGTGTGTGTGTGGGTGTGTGTGTGCGCGAGTGTGCGTGTGTGTGTACGAGTATGTGTGTGCGAGTGTGTGTGCTAGTGTGCGTGTGTGTGTGTGTGCGAGTGTGCATGTGTGTGTGTGTGCGAGTGTGAGTGTGCATGTGTGTGTGTGTGTGCGAGTGTGAGTGTGCGTGTGTGTGTGTGCGTGTGTGTGTACAAGTGTGCGTGTGCGAGTGTGTGTGCTAGTGTGCGTGTGTGTGTGACTGTGTGTGTGCATGTGTGAGCGAGTGCGTGTGCGTGCATGTGTGCGGGTGCATGTGTCTGTGTGTGTGAGTGTGTGTGTGTGTGTGTGTGTATGTGCAAGTGTGTGTGTGTGTGTGTGTGTGTGTGTGTTTGTGTACACATATGTTCTTATACTTGCTGCACAGAGAGGATTAACAATAGTTTCTCACACAGGGGACATATAGTGAAGCGATGGCATTTTTGCCCGTCCTCACAACTACAAAAGCAAATTGTGGTTTATTTGTTACAGGAGCTGCATCACGATGGCTGCACTTTCAGAACACTGAACATTCTTAGCCTAAGAAAGTGAATCTGCTTGACTGCAAACCAGAATCTAATTCCATCCTTGCCAATACCCCTTCATTTTGCATGATATTTATTTATTTTAGTCACTTGGCACTATGCTTTTTATATGAAGGAGTGTTCTGTGGAAATCCAAGGACTCAAAAAGCAATTTTATCGGTCAAGTCGAAAGACGTGCGGAATGTAAGCTGGGTTACCAACCGTCAAAAACAACCATAGAAGAAGAAGAAGAAAAAGAAAAGCCACCCTCTGCTGTGATTATTGCGAGTGGAAAACAGTTTACATTTTTCATATCCTTCAGCTAATGCGCTGAAGTAGCAATTTAATCCTCTAATTTCAATGGAAAACTATTTATTATGAAAAGCATAATGCCCAAGTAACAACAATATATGAATAAAATTCAAAACGATGACAGATTAGCAAGGATGGAAGTAGATTTTGACTTGCAGTCGAGCGGATTCACTTAATTCAAAGTTGTGAGAATGCACAGTAATCCTGACACAGCTCCTTAAAGACTAGGGATAAGGTTACAATTAGGGATAGGTTGAGATTAATGTAAGGGTTAGGGGTAAGGTTAGAATCAGAGATAGGTTGAGGTCAGGGTAAGGTTTTGGGGTGAGGTCAGAATTAGGGACTGGTTAAGGTTAGGGCTTGAGTTAGGCATGCTTTGCTTATTATTGAGATTAGATAAATGATGTAGAGACACACAAAAAATGAATTGAGGTCAATGTAATGTCCTCACAAGGATGGAAGTACAAGGATGTGTGTGTGCGAATGTGTGTGTCCAGGTGTGCATATAATTTTGCATGGGGCTGCATGGTTAGGACCAACCCTTGAGAAATCACCAAGCAATTAGGACCTCTGGGTTGGTGAGAACATGTGGGCGGTCCTCACAGAGGGTGACAGAGTATTACAGCTGATTGGGTAACTTTCTAAAGCTCAACGCCCTCCGAGCAGTAACCACGCCATTACGGAATTTTCAAATGAGGTGCTGCAAGCCTCTAACCCATAAACGCAAACTTGCTTTCAAGCTGACCCTGTTAATGATCGCTTCATTAATAATCACACAATTTATTTACTGCATAATCAAGATCAATATATGAGCTGGTAATTATTGTTAAAAAGTATTTAGAAATGACAGATCACTGGGGGCCTACATTCACAACACACTAGTGATATTTTATGAATGATAAAAAAAATTAAAATAGTTAATTAACCCAGTGCTTTTCCTGAATTTCATCTCGTGTTCAAGAATTTTTTCAGCAAAAGAATAGGCTTCATTTGCGGGGGGAGCGAAGAAGCACAGTGGTTGCAGCGCAAAGCAATAATAATTAATTTATCAAATCACCAAAGCTTCTTACGTCAAAGCATTGGCAATTTAATGATGAAGTAAATTGGTTATTAGTGGATAGTAGAAGTTTGACAAACGGCTTGCATTTAAAATCATTTAAAATGGATGCCATGCATTGAACACTCAAGGTAGCGAAGTCAGTCATGAGGACTTAATACTCCAGCTTCTGGGAAATTAGTAGCTGGGTTATAAAATGAGATTTTGTGAAAAGCAATTAACTAATTAATCAATTAGAAATTAAATCTGAACCTGATCTAAATACTATCTTCAGCAGAATTTACTCCATATTATTCTACTTCAAGATGGACTTTTGAGAAATTTCAGTGAATTGCCATGCATGCAGTCTCATATTATAACCTTCTTCTTTTGATGAAAAGCTGTCTTAATCATTAATGGCAACGCAGACTGGGCTACTGGAAGCCTATTTGCTCAGTAAATTAATTAAATTAATCATCTGAATCTTGCTTTGAAACAGGTTGAGTGTTAACCAGCATTATAATAATGTCACTGGTTGAAGACAGAGTTTGATTTTTACATAAGCAAACTGAGCACGCTGATGTAAGTCGGCAAAACTGCAGTTTTAGGCGTATTTGCTTTGGCGTATCGAGCCTATCAGACATGGATGCAGAAAAAAAACATTCTGTTTTGTGAGGTGCAGGAATTCAGAAGCTTTGCAAGACGTTGACATTTTATGTTACCATCAATATGGAGAGGAAAATGCTTGATAATTATTGCAATGAACAATAATGCAAGCTGAGGGGAAACTGATACAGATTGATCCTCTCAGCTGAACAAATTAACGCTTAGTTGCTGATTAGAAGCCCTAAATAGATGCGGGTTTGTAATGCGCTTTAAGGCGAGGTGAGAGCAGTAACAAACTCCCTCCGATAGCAAGTCCAGATTGGAAAAGGTTAAAGTTAAAGTGAGGGTTGCAGTTAGGGTTAAGTAGGGTTCAGGTTTGGGTTGGAGATGATTTAATTTGGGGCTCAGGACAGGCTGTACAGAATGAATGCTAGTGCAGACAAGGTCCTCAGTAGTATAGCTAAAGAAACATATCTATGTGAGTGTGTTTTTAGTGGTGTGAGCAGTGTGTGTGTATGTGTGTATTTTTGTCTCAGCATGTGTGTTATTGTCCCAGTGTGTGTGTATATGTGTGTTTATGTCTCAGCATGTGTGTGTGTTTGTCTCAGTGTGTGTGCGCGCGTGTGTGTGCGCGTGAGTGTGTGTGTGTGTTTGTCTCAGTGTGTGTGTGTGTGTGTGTGTGTGCGTGTGTGTGCGCGTGAGTGTGTGTGTGTGTGTGTACGTGAGTGTGTGTGTGTGTGTGTGTGTGTGTGTACGTGAGTGTGTGTGTGTTTGTCTCAGTGCGTGTGTGTGTGTGTGTGTTTGTCTCAGTGTGTGTGTGTGTGTGTGTGTGTGTGTGTGTGTGTGTGAGTGTTTGTCTCAGTGTGTGTGTGTGTGTGTGTGTGCGTGCGTGCGTGCGTGTGAGTGTGTGTGTGTGTGTGTTTGTCTCAGTGTGTGTGTGTGTGTGTGTGTGTGCGTGCGTGCGTGCGTGTGCGTGAGTGTGTGTGTGTGTGTTTGTCTCAGTGCGTGTGTGTGTGTGTGTGTGTGTGTGTGTTTGTCTCAGTGTGTGTGTGTGTGTGTGTGTGTGTTTGTCTCTGTGTGTGTGTGTGTGTTTGTCTCAGTGTGTGTGTGTGTGTGTGTGCATGTGTGCGTGCGTGAGTGAGTGTGTGTGTGTTTGTCTCAGTGTGTGTGTGTGTGTGCATGTGTGCGTGTGTGCGTGTGTGTGTGTTTGTCTCAGTGTGCGAGTGTCAGCAGGGTATTTATGCTTCTGTGATTCAGTCTCTCCCACAACACTTCTCTCTTTGCCCCGTTTGTCCTCCATCTCTCTCCCTCTCTTTATCTCTCCGTTCCTCACCTCCCTCTCTTTGTTTCTGTTACTGTAACATAATTCCACCACTGTCAGTGCACACACTTTACAATGAATGCACACATGCATTCACACACACACACACATCCTTGTACTTATATCTTTGTGAGGGCACTACATTGATTTCCATTCATTTTTCTGTGTCTACAGCCTTTTCCCTAATCTTAACAATAAGCAATGTATGCCTAACCCAAACCCTTACCCTAACCTTAACCTATCCCTAATTCTAACCTTAATCCAAACCCTTACCCTAACCTTAACCTATCCCTAATTATAACCTTAATCCAAACCCTTACCCTAACCTTAACCTATCCCTAATTATAACCTCACCCCAAACCATTACCCTAACTTTAACCTATCCCTAATTCTAACCTTACCCCTAACTTTAGCTAATAAGTCACAATGTGCCTTTGTAGTTGTGAGGACCGGCCAAAATGTCCCCCCTCTGTTGGGGAAAAAAAAAATTTTTTGGTTCTCACTTTGTAGCAAGTACAAGAACACACACACACACACACACACACTTAATCGTATCCATTCACTGTGGCATATGGTCAGCGAGCAGGTTGTGAAAAAACAGGCATGCAGATATGTCAGAAGAGCTTACCAGGCCTCGCTGTCCCCTGTGTCATGTGCAAACTCACCACACGGCATGTTGGGTAATGGTTTGCATGGTTTGGGTCACGCAGCACAAACCCTCTATCATTACCTTCATTTGCACACCTTGTCAACTCAATTGTTAAAGGTTTAATTGGACCTCAGTGGGTTTATGCATTTAATTAGCCCTGTCGGGATCATAATTCTTCTGGCCTGTGATGCTCTGGGGACAGTTAAGGTACTTGCTGATGTCGGGTTATACAGCCTGTGGTTTTTAAAGGGCATTTCTTCCCTCTTTAAGGGTCTGAGCTGGGATGCTGTGAGGCTCCACTGAACTTATGACATCATTTTTATTCTGCCCATTTCACCCTTGCATTCTGTCCTGAAGGTTCTGAGGTGGAACCACTGCAGATTGGCCTAGTATTTCCAGCACGTCCCACAGATGCAGATCAGACTGAGATATGGAGAATTTTAAGGCCACGGCAGTACCTTGAACTCATTGCTTAGTTCCTCCAACAATTCCAGAACAGTTTCAGTTGTGTGGCACATTGTCCTGCTGAAAGAGGCCCCTGCATCAGGGAATCCCTTCGGCCTGAGGAGACACACCTGAACCATGACAGTGAGTTGGCAAGAGGAACATATTTATTTGATGGGCAAATGTTGTTTGCAAGCAGAATACTGCTCAAAGCATCACACTTCCCCCACCAGTTTGTTCTCTTCCCACAGTGAATCCAGGTGCAATGTATTCCCTTAGTTAACCATACATATGCACCCCGCCATTATCATTATGCGCAAGAACACAGGATGTACCTGACAAAACAACCTCCATCCACTGCTCCAAGGGCTAGCTCTGTTGTCCTCCCTTAGCGCTTTCGATGGTAGACCAGGGCCCTTGTAACGGGCCTGTGGGTATGCAACCCCTGTGCAGCGAGGCACCGTACACTGAGTTGTGACACATTCATCTCAAAACCATCACTGAAATGGTTCTGACTTGAGCCACAGTAGCCCTTCTGTCGGTTTGGACCAGACGGCAAGGCCTTCATTGTTCCCAGAAATTGATGAGCCGTGATTGCCCAACACCCTGTCACTAGTAAGAGGTTCCCTCCTTGGACCACTGTCAGTAGCTACTCACCACTACTGACTGGGTGCACTCCACAGGCCTTGCTGCTTTGAAGATGCACTGACCCATTCATCTGGCTGGAACAACTTGGCCCTTGGCAAAATTGCTCAGGTCTTCACATCTGCTGATTTCTCCCACTTCAAACGTATTGAGTGACTGTTTGCTTACTGTCTCATAAATCCAAGCCCTTGACAAGCAGTGTCTTTACAAATGATCAACGATACTCGCCTCAGCTATGAGTGGTCATAATATTTTCGCTCATTAGTGTCTGTGGATAAAGGGTGCCAATCATCATTGCTAAAATCATATTTTTCCCTGAGAGAGTAATTTTAAAGTGACATTAAATATTCATTATGCTGAAGAAACTGGGGACATAAATTATGTTTGTCTCTTAAAAATGAACGATGAAACAAGGTTTCCGGCAATTCATTGCGTTAAAACTTGTAAATAATCGGTAAAATTATTTACAGTGGGTCAAAACTGTGCGCTCATTTTGCATATGCCACAGACAACATCTGATATGTCGTCGGATGAGCAATGATCCTTTATATCTTAATATTCATAGATGTAACAGACCTGTTGTGTAACCTATTATCCGTCCACCATTTCAGTTATCACTGTCAGCCATTGAATAATTCATGATTTTCTCCCACCAGACGATGATACATCACATAAAATAATGCGCAAATACTTCATATTATCAACGATGCTATGAAACCATTGAACTCGCAGTGTCATTGCAGTAGAAAATTCTAGTTTTAGAATCGGTGGCATAGTGTCAACTAGGGAACAAGCAGTTTTTGAGGTGCAGGAAGAATAGTCTGTTTCCTCAGACCTTGAGCCTCTGAATGCCTAAATACCAGCCTCTCATAACTGGCTAGTCATAAAAAATGTCTGGAAATACCTAAAATGTCATTTGTTGCACTTTGAAACTGTCTAGACCTGTGGTCCTCAACATAAATGAAGGCATCTCTGGGCTTTGTTCCAACAAAACTTGCAATTGTTGGATTTTAACGAGTTGCTAATTAGGGGCTGGGCAACCTAAGCTGCCAGGACCCAATTATTATCCTGCATATTCTTCTTCTTCTGAGGAAATCCTACTTCCCAAGCGCAAAAAATCACCAAACTTTGCACAAAGGTCCAGTCCCATGGCCTCAGCTGCAAAGACAGGCCAATAGTCCTGATGGTGGTGCTATAGCAAGCCTCTAAAGCAGGAGTGTCCAATCTTGTCCATAAAGGGCCGGTGTGGGTGCAGGTGTTTGTCCTAACCAGCAGTGCTACAGCACCTGAATCCACTAATTAACTAATCAGGCGGTACAATCAGGACCCTGGTGGGTAGAATCAAGTGTGTTAGTGTTGGGCTCTAACAAAAACCTACACCCACACCGGCCCTTTCTGGATTAGATTGGACACACCTGCTCTAAAGTTTAAAATTTTGAAAATTCACAACAAATCAACCATATGTGCTACTGATTTGCAACTCTCACCAAAATGTAGCCCCAACACTGAAGAAACGTTTGTACATCTAAAACTTTTGCAAATTATGAAGTCCATCACACAGTTTTTTTTTTCAAAAACTGTTAAACTTATTAAACCTGCTCATTTGACACCAAACTTGCTACAGACCATCTTCAAACGGTCTTACACAAACAATCTACACAGATTTTTGATTTTCAAATATTGAGCCTACAGTGAATCAAAATGTTTGACTGTAAATGGTATTGTAAACATATACTTGCAAATTCTTGCTAAATACATTTTCAATGTTCATAAAAAAATGAAAAAATTTTGGAGTCATGGTTTATGATGAATGGAAAAAATCAGAATTTTATCCCAAAAACTGAATTTTTTACAGCATTTTGAATTTCGCTCTCATGTGAACATTTGGAGTCAATGCAAGAATATATTTTTAAACATCAGCTTTTCCACTTATGGAGTGGAAAAACCAATAAATCATGTTTAAAAACAAATTACCAACATCTCCATGCTGTCTAGATGCAATTTGTGTTTTTTCGGATTTTTGTCTTAATAACTGAATTTTTGACTGCCGTTTGAAATCTGCCTTTACACGCCAACAGCTGCTGTCTTGCACACAGGTGACTGGCTCGGTCAGTCTGTGAGTCTACATGTGTCATTTCCATGTGCCAATCAGCTCAGTGAGAGAGAGCATAGTCTCCTGTGCCAGAAATTGTGAGTTTATGCCTCAACTGATGAAAAATGCATAAAAGAGCCACCTTTTTTCATCTTCCTACACTCTGCTTGTTGCTCAGAATTGCAGAATTTTGCCTAAAATTGCTCGGCCCCGACCATTGCTGTGCAGCAGCTATTAATGGTCTTGGATCCCTGCATCTCATGATTAGAACAGATGTTTACCCTCATTTGACAGAAATATTCATGCACGTGACATGTCATGAAGACTATAGGGCCCTTGAACTTGCTGTGATTATTTTTAGTATTGCAGTAATTTCAGGAAATAATTTTTAAGACAGATCAGACGCTGAGAAAATCAGTCAGCTCCAGAGTAAGCTGCTGAACGGAAGTGTTTTAGTGTCATTCAAAATATTTAGCTTGAACTTTACAGCATAAACATGACCCAAAACAAGCTTGTTTCTTCATCATTTATTTTCCTGATAAATGACTGGTTATTCCCAATGTATCAATATCTCCTGTGATCTGGATAAACCTAGTACATATGTCACTCTTGTTAGGGACTGAGTTTGACCCCCATTTGCAATAATTAAGAGGGGTGAAAATCTTAAAACACGAGCTATTAGTGTTATTTGAACTGTCAAAATCATGTTTCTTTTTTATTTTTTTTCCCGGTTAGGAAAAATCCAGGATTCAAAAGTTTTTGTTCATTTGTGAGACCCTTGCCTGATAAACTCCCTAGGTTTTTCCAGATCACAGGAGATATGTGGATGTCAATTTTTTTTTCGTCATGGTATGTATGGATACAGAGCTGTGAAAAAGTCTTTGCTACCTTCCAAATTAGTTAATGATTAATTTATTCATTTTTACACAGGTCTCCAATCCCATCTGAATCCGGAATGTCCATTCAGCAAATTATGTGCAAGTATGTTCATATACGACTCATTGTGGCATCTCGAGAGAGCGTGACAGCAGCCCGATATTGTTTTTTATTGTTCATTTATCACACCTGAGAAAAACGCAAAATGCATTTTTTAAAGTATTTTTTAATTTAATAACAGGAAAAAGCCTGTTATTACCGAACCTATGACTGTGTGAACAAGTAATTGCGCCCTTTGTCACTAAATCAACCATTTAAATTTGGTTAATAATTTAGTTCAGTGTCACCTGACACACTCAGAAGTGACAGACCTGTTGAATCTAACCACCACGTGACCCTATCAGCGCCGTGAGCAACAATAGCTGATGTAAGATATCAAAATCAGATGCTGTTGAAAACCTATCATGTGACAACTTGTTTAAAAGAGCTCCCGCAGGGGAGGTCTTTCAAACAAGTTGCCACATTATAGGTTTTCATGAGCTCAGGACTACTACATTTTAATTCCTCAAAAATGCATTCAGCGCTCAAAGGGTTTAACAGAATCTGTTCGGCAATGTGAAGTAGGCAAAAAGCAGCACATGAGGCCGCGATCTAAAGAAATTCAAGAACAGACTAGAAACACTAGAAAGTCGTTGACGTCTATCCGTTTAGAAAGGGATACTAAGTCATTTTTAAGGCTCTGGGACTCCTGTAAACCATGGTGAGAGCCATAATCTACGATTATAGAAAACTGGGAACAGTAGTGAACCTTCCCTGGGGTGACCTACTAGACAAAATTCCTCCAAGGATGCATCAACAATTTATCCAGGAGGTCACAAAGGAAACCAGACTATCATCAAAACAACTGCAGACCTCACTTGCCTCTGTTAAGATGAGTGTTCACGATTACAAAAGAAAAAAAGGAGTTTTGGCAAAAATGCCATCCATGGGAGAGCTGCAAAGTGAAAACCACTGCTTTCCAAAAAGAACTCATCTCACATTTGCAAAAAAAAAAAAATCTGGATAATCCACAAGACTTTTCACAAAATGTGCAATGGAGTGATGAGTCAAAAGTGGAAAGTTTTGAAGACGTGAGTCCCGTTATGTCTGGCATTAAGCCAATACAGCAGTCCCCATGTGGAGCATCATTCCAACAGTCAAACACAGTGGTGGTGATGCATTGGTCTGCGCTGCTGCCTCAGGACCTGGGCGACTTGTCATAACTGATGTAACCATGAATTCTGCTCTCTAACAAAAAATTTTGAAAGAGAATGTCTGGTCACCAGTTTGTGACCTAAAGCTCAAGCATATTTGGGTTGTGCAGGAGGACAATGATCTGAAGCACACAAACAAGTCCGTCTCTGAATGGCTCAAAAGAAACAAAAGGAAGGTTTTGGAGTGGTCTTATCAAAGTTCTGACTTGAATCTGATTGAAATTCTGTGGCAAGACCTCAAACAAGCAGTTTTTTCCTCAAAAATCGTCCAATATGGCTGAAGCATAACAATTCTGCAATGAAGGGCCTGGTGGTGGGCCTGAATTCCTCCACAGCAATGTAAATGACTCATCTTCAATTATTGCAATATTCGATTGCGGAGGTTTCCGCCAAGAGTGATTTGATCAGTTATGAGGTTTTGGGGGTAATTATTTTATCACAGGGGTGATACAGGTTTTGAATAACTCTTTACCTTCAAAAATGAAAGCATCATTTAAAACCTGCATCTTGTGTTTACACCCATTGACTTTGCCTTAATTTAAATCTATTAAATGCTCTGAAACATTTAAAAATGTATAAAATGTTTATTTAAAAAAATATAAATAAGCAAGGATAAAAGAATTTAGGAAGGAGTCAAATACTTTTCACAGCGTTGTATTTCTGCTTTAATGGGTAAACACTGCCGTAACATGAAATGCACCAGCAGTGAATGTAGATAAATTAACAGTCTCTTAAAAACCCGGGATTGCAAGTGCGGTTGTAAAAAAAAACCAGCGTTATAAGGGGAGCCACGGGACCACCGGAAGATCAGATGAAAAATGAACTCTTTTGTAAGCGAAAACTCGACGTACTTTCCCGGTATTCTGATGTTATTGAAAACAGCGGCCTCTAGTGCATATTCATTTTATTATACCTTTGGAGAAAAAGACTTCAACAGTTTTTTTTGGGGAGGGTTTATGATGAGATTTTTGCCAATACTGTAATTTATTGTACATCAAGGTAGCATCGGAGTGCAGCACAAACTTTAGAACTTTGGTAATCATAGTAATGAAATGAACAGAAATTTAAAAATAATTTGATTGAATAAAATTCTAATTTAGGATTGAAAACATTTTGAACAAGAAGGCCTGTGCTGTTCGAGTAGCTGCAAAACATTTTCATGACATATTTAGCATTGGATTGAAAAACCAACATGGCAGCCTGACTACAGCGGTTTCTTGGATCCAAAAGCCCTCATACATGGTCTCCTCTGTAATTTTTGGGGAAAAAGAATTCCTCCTTGCATTGGCACCGTACTCCACAATTTTCAGCATCATAATCAATCAATAATTTCAAAAGCCAGTGGATGCCTGCTTTAAACAAAAAATTCATGGTAGAATATTAACCTTTGAGTGAATAGTTCACATTCTACTGACTGCTGACTTGTCCAGAAAGCATGCTAGCTTCTCACCCAGAACAATACTCAAGAACGATATTTGCCCCACCCCCCACAACCCTCACTCAGAGTAAGCATCTTAAAATGCATCAATGGACAGTTAGGCTTTAAACAAACCAATTTTGTGAAAGCGGCATTTAATTGATGGATTTAATTGTCTCACACATTTTCCCTCTCTGTTGCGAATCGGGTTTTGATAGGCGCCAGTGTGGGCGAATTTCAGGTGCATTTTGGCATTTTGTCACTCTGTCCCTGACTGGGTGCCTCCTGCTTTAAGGAACGACACTGTTGTTAGACACAAATGTCCAAAACGCACCGAGATTAGAACAGTGGACTCGCATGGCAGCGATTTAATCCCTTCATAGCAACGATAATCCTCCACCAGACCACAGAGGATGAGCAGAGAAAGGGGAGGGAGAGATGGAGGGTAAGAGAGAGAGGGAGGAGGAATGGAGGGAGGGGGGAGGGAGGGATGGAGGAGAGGGAGAGAGATGGAGGAGAGAGAGGGAGAGAGAGAGAGGAGGGGTGGAGGGAGAGAGAGAGAGAGAGATGGAGAGATGGAAAATAAGGCGAGATGGACCGAGGGAAAAGAATAAGCGAAGCCAAAATATTGGCTGTCTGCTGTGAGACACCAGTAGGTGGCGCTGTATGTCACTTCTGATTCTCTGCCACCAGTCCAGAGCTGAGCTGCTCAGTCCTCTTCCTGGAGATCCACCATCCTATTGATTTTCACTCCAAACCTGACAAACTACACCTCACTAGAACAGGGCTGCCCAACCCTGTTCCTGGAGATCTAACATCTTGTGGGTTTTCATTCCAATCCTAACAAAGCACTACTCAATCAACGGTCAGAGAGCTCATGCAGTCACTAAATAATATGAAGGTTGAAATGAAAACCTACAGGATGGTAGACCTTCCGGAACAGGGTTGGGCAGCCCTGCTCTTGCTGTTGAATGAATGACGTGTGTTTTCTTAGGGTTGTAGTCCCTGGGTTACAGCTAAGGGCTGGTCTACAGGTCATTCAGGCCCACGAGAGACTCCCGTAGGAGAGCTCTTTTAAACAAGTTGCCACATGATAGGTTTTCAACAGCTCAGGACACTTACATTCTTAATTCCTTGAAAATTCATTCGGCGCTCAAAGAGTTAACCCCCTGAAACCTACAGGCCCATATATGGATCCATCAAACGCAGCTGCTGTGTTCAAACCTGTGGAACTTCAGGCCCATTTCAAATTCAAGCGGAGATCCCAAGGTTTCCGACAGACGATCCCAAATATGTGTGGCTGACTCACTGGGAAAAGTGTGATATATGTGATCTAGACATTTTTCATCTGATATAATGCTGCGGGCATAAAAAAAATTAAATAAAAACATGGATTCCTGGGTTTGAGCGTTTCTCTCAACGTAAGCGTAATGTAGCTTCTGTGCAGCACTACACGCAGATATGGAATATGTGCGTGACATTTCCCACAATGTGAAAAAAATTCCTTTTCTGATGTTGAGCCTTCTGAAAGGAAAACTTCAGTGGTTAAAAATGAAACACGTAGCTACGGGGCACCTACATTCATCCCCCTCGGAGAAATGATTCCGTCAGATTTTCTGACAACTCTCCGAGCTGGTTTACAATGACTGTCTTTGCCGCCTTGTCTCGGTGTCGCTCCAGCTAACGCAGGCATTCTGGAGCCCCCCTCTGTCCCCCCGTTCCTCTGCATTGTTAAATCGCAGAAAACATTTTCCCTCAGCTTACTGATTGTGTTCATCTTACTCACTGTTCATTCGACCCAATATTCCCAAAGAAAATGTTTTTTTTCCTAGAATGCATAGGGCATAAGTATGGTTAATAAACAGTTAATTATCAGGAGGCTAAAGAGTTCCTGTTTTTAAATTACAGCAGTCAAACTTCCCCAGATTATGGCGCACAAATACCCCCTATTCTGTACCTGCCCCACCAACCAGCTCTTGGCTGTACCCCACCGCTGTACACTTTTAAATCCCCCCCGTAAGAAGGAGCGCAGAGGAGTCACTGTATGCATCTGCGTCTTCCGTGCTCTCTGACAGGATTAAAGAGCCTTCGTACTCCGGCTTACGGTTTCTTATTGACATGCCAGCGACAACGTGACACAAAGAGGCTTTTATTGTTGATTACAAAGGGAGAAGAGAGGAGAGAAGAGCAGCATTCCGAAATGGAGCGACGATTTCCAAATCAGCTTAATGCAGTGACGTGGGAGGCATATTTTATGAAATTGTTAATTACGAATTCCAAGCAGAAGTGACAGAATCATAACAAATGCAAGAGCACTATTTGCGCATACACAACCTGAATTCCGAAATAGTTGGGACGAAGTGTAAATTGTGAATAAAATGAAAATGCAATGACTTTCAGATCACATGAGCCAATATGTTTTTGACAATGGAACATAGATAACATTTCAAATGTTGAAACTGCGACATTTTACATTTTTATCCACATAACAAGCTTATTTCAAATTTTCTGGTTGTAAGAGGTCTCAAAAAGTTGGGACACAGGCAAAAAAGGGCTGAAAAAGCAATGAATATATAAGAGAATCGGCTGAAAGGACGGGATTTAGCACGTAACTAAGTTAACTGTCATCAGGGATGTAACATGATTGGCTCTAAAAGGGATGTCTTAGAGAGGCTGAGTCTCTCAGAAGTAAAGATGGCCAGAGGCTCTTCAACCTGTGAAGGCTTGTGTAAAAACTTATACTAAATTTTTAAAATACTTTAAAACAGTTTTCCTCAACATCAAATTGCAAAGGCTTTGAGGGTCTGATTGTCGACACTGCAGAACATCTTCAAAAGATTCAGAGAAACTGGAAAAACCTCTGCGTAAGGGACAAAGCCGAAGACCTTTACTGGATGCCCATGATCTTTGGGCCCTCAGACGCCACTGCATCACTCATCAGCATGAATCTGTCATTGACATTACTAAATGGGCCCAGGAATACTTCACAAAATCACTGTCTGTAAACACAGTCTGCCATGCCATCCACAGATGCCACCTAAAACTCTACCATGCAAAAAGGAAGCCATTGTTGAACATGATCCAGAAGCGCCGCTGTGTTCTGTGGGCCAAGGCTCATTTAAAATGGACTGTAGCAAAGTGGCAAAGTGACCTGTGGTCAAACGAGTACGAATTTGACATTCATGTTGGAAATCATGGGCGTTGTGTCCTCCGAGCTAAAGGGGAGAAAAACCACCCCTCCTGTTATCAGCATTCAATTCAAAAGCCAGCATCTCTGATGGTTTGGGGATGCATTAGTGCATATGGTGTGGGACAATTGCTTGTTTTAAAAAGCACCATGAATGCTGAAAGATATATAAACGATTTAGAGCAGGGGTCCCCAATCATTCCCAGAAAGGGCCGGTGTGGGTGCAGGCTTTCATTGCCACAAAGCAGCTACACACCTGATGCTACTAATGAAGCTCTGGACTCTTTGCAAAATAAGCTTGATTAGTAGCATCAGTTGTGTAGCTGCTTGGTTGCAATGAAAGCCTGCACCCACACCGGCCCTTTCTGGGAAAGATTGGGGACCCCTGGTTTAGAGCTCCCCTTCAGACAACAACTATTCCAGGGAAGGCCTTGTGTATTTCAGCAGCACAATGCAAATCACATACAGCAGCTATTACAACAGCATGGCTTCGTAGTAGAAGAGTCCTTGTGCTGAACTGGCCTGCCTGCAGTCCTGATCTTTCACCGATTGAGAACATTTGGCGCATAATTAAATGAGAAGTCCATCAAAGGAGACCCAAAACTCTCCAGCAGCTGGAAGCCTGTATTAAACAAGAGTGGGATCAAATTCCAATGGCTAAACTCAAGAAATTTTGTCTCCTCAATGTCCAGACGCCTCCACTCTGTGTTAAAAAGAAGAGGGGATGCTACACCATGGTAAATAGGCCCCTGGCCTAACTTTTTTGAGACCTGTAGCAGCCATATAATTTGAAATGAGCTCAATTTGTTAAAATTGTTAAATTTCTCAGTTTCAACATTTGCTATGTTATCTCCGTTCTATTGTGAATAAAATACTGGCTGGTGTGATTTGGAAGTCATTGCGTTTTGATTTAATTCACAATTTACACTTTGTTTCAATTATTTTGGAATTGGGTTTCGTTTGTGTGTGCGTACACCCCGCCCCCCTTCGGTTTTCTTCATGTCATTGACAGACAGCAATGTCGCTAAAATTTGAAATAAAACTTTGCAAGGAATGAGATCGTGCTGGTCATGAATACCCACTGGAAAAGGAAATGCAGGTGTTCACTTTTCACCAGGACAAGCGAAGAAACAGCAACAGAAATACTTTGCCATCACCAAAATCTGCACTGTCTGTAGTGAAAAGCAACATGTTATTGAAATAAAGCATTGAATTGAATTAACATCACATCAAAATTAAAATAAAAGCATAAAAATGAATTATTTTATCAAAGAGTTGCTCAGCGTGTCCTTTAATTTCTGTCGGCGTGTCTTTTCAGATGCTGCCTGCACCTTTAATAAGTGCCTTGGCTGCCATCCCCTTTAAAGGATTGAATTTGTCTCTAATCCTGAATTGATGGTTTGAAAGCGTGGATAGGTACGCAACCTATGGGCGACCCGAGATTCTTTTTTTGGAGTTTTATCATTTTTCCTGTTTCCCCTCCAACAAAATTATCTTGCTCGTTGTCCACAGTGACAAAGTTACGATTCAAATTACAAGTCTTACTGACTGCGTGTGATGAATGAGAATTAGCATGTGAAGTTCAACGCGTTCGGTATTTTGGGACCTAGAAATGGGAACAGATGTTATTTTTGCTCTGAGAAGAGATATGCGACTCCGTGACAATGTTGACCTATTTTACACGAAAATTTCAACTCACCTGAAATTAAAATGAAAAGGAGTATGTTTCCTTCGTCGTGAAACGGGGAGAACTGGACCTAACGGCCGAAGTCCGTCATGTATGAGAAACCTCGCAAAAGTAAGAACGCTGAAGGTATTGTGTTGTCACTTGTCATTGCTTCCGTTTTATTCTCGGTTGGGTTATAATCCATCACTATCAATTTTGAAAAGTTCTTTCCATGGTTTATAATCTGAAGTGTTTCATCTTTTTTTATCCTACTGCGACTAACTGAACTGTTAAAGGCTGCCCATCAAATCTTACCTGTCACTGTCAATGCGCAATGTTTCAGGAATTTATGGCGAGCCAAGAGTTTACATATTACGCACAGACACACAGTAAAGCAATGCCCAATGCAAAAACATAATTGGCATTTTGACACTTGAGTTTGTTGGTATTCTATCATTCAATAATTTGACAAATTAGCGAGTGAATTTTTAACTAACTACAGCTGAGCAATTTATACCTTGTGTAGGCATGTAGCCTTTCGGTGAAGTGCTTTCAGCTGTGACTGATTGGACAAAAAACCGAGCAGGTAAACCTGGATTCGCGATTTTGTCCTGAGTGGGTTGGAGTGGAATCCACACAAAAATAAATAAATACAAATAAAATAAACTGCGAAAAGTAGGTTATGACTGTGCTCTAATTATTTTCTTCCAGTTTGACATTTATGCTTTACTGGAAAACAAGACTGAATGGTTTCAGGTTGGCGTGAATGAAATGACAAGGCTATTAAATCGAGTTTTTATTCGCTTTGTAGTTGAAAACGAGCATTGACAGTTCGTGACGTCGTTTGATTTTATGTTCCGTCAGGGTATTGACAATTGCGTTCTGTGAGTTAAAATTGTCTTGTGGAGCAGGACGGGAAGGCAGTGAGACCGGTGGTGCCATTTTACTGGCGTCATGTAACTGCGCGAAACCGCGCATAAGTCGTAACGTTTCTCCGCATTCAGGCGCTCTTTCGGTCCAGGAGCAAAACTCTCGAAATTGCATTATCGCCCTTATTCAACCTGAGAAGTTCAATCGAGTGCAGGTTTCTGTTTCTCAAGTTTGCCCTGGGAGAAATGCCTGATCGAACAGTTACAGGTGAAGAGGCTTAGAGAGAAAAACAGGGTAAAACCCCAGGAGTTGTTTTGGGTTTTAGAGCCATGTGCAAAGGCCCAGATGCAGAGTCCTTCCTAAATTAATCTCTAAAGATGCAAATCAGGACCCCAAATCGAAACGAGGGATTGGAAGCCGCTGCTCTACAGATGCCAGTGAAGCGAGCTGCAGTCACACTGTCGTGTTCTGCTGCCATAAATCATTGTCGTCAATTAACTGTCTATTTATATGTCAGTAGGGAATACAGGAGCCGCATTTTCTGACTTTTGCTTGTGCGTTCTGCATCATGTTGTGTTCTTGGAACGTAAAACAATTTTGAATTGTCATTGGAAAGCCAATGTGAAATGTAGATTTTTGATCATTCAGGGCCCCTTGTGTTTATGTTTTGGTCCTCATTGTCATATTGTTCATGACCCATTACTTGTAGAGCACATACCTCGTGGAGGGTTGAAAATTTCGGCCTCCTATGTTTACATGCATTCATGCTGACTTCAGCCTATTGGCTGTTGTCATCAGCTGACACACTGAAAACATATGGAAATGAAAATGTCAGCGGTACTGCCTTCTACTTGGATTCAATGTGATTTATCTTAGACGTGGCTCTGCGATCCGTACTTTCAACTTCTCATACCTGTGAAGATATAATCATGGATGTGGCCAGAGTCCGTACGCACACACTCTGCATATTGTTCTGTTCAGTCCCACTGTCTTTGACAATATAACAGGTCCACTCTGGATCGGTTGATGGAAGGGGCACCAATGAATCGTAACCTTTGCCAGGACTGTGCAAACTCTCCCTTTATCTCCTCTCTCTCTCTCTAATTCTTTCACCAAGGCTTCACGCCACATTGTCTTATCTCTGTCTAATAGGATTTACGCCTTACGGCTCAGGCCGTATGGTAATAATATAATTATAACGAGCCCGCTGAGCAGTTTGTGTGTGTCTGTGTGCGTGTGTCTATGAGAGAGAGAGAGGTGCCAAGAGAATTAGAGTTCATTTATTTTACATCCTTAGTTGTTTAAATTTCATTTGTTTTATTTCAGTTTATATCACAAGTAGTGTTTTATAAAGCTTTGGCAGCACACGTAGTGCAGTAGGCCTGGAAAGGTCATTAAAGTGTTGAAGTTGTGAGAGAAGTAAAGTGTGACAGAGAGAGAGTGAATGTGAGAGGAGAGAGAGTGAATGTGAGAGAGCGAGGGTGTGAAGGTGAAAGAGAGAGTGTGAGTGAGGGAGAGAGTAGAGTGAGTGAGAGGGAGTGAAGGTGAAAGAGAGAAAGTGAATGTGAGAGAGGAGGGAGAGAGAGATTGAGGGAGAAGCAGAGGCAGAAATATGAAAATGAGGGAGACGCCACGAACCTTCATCCCTGTGCCTTCATCCCATTGGCTGGCTGGTGCTCATGGGATCACAGGTACTATATCATGAACCTGTCCCAGAATGCCTTGTTCTCCCAGAATGCCGTTGGGGTTGGTTTGAGTGCAGAAGTAGGTCACAGCTGTCCTCTGCTCTGGCTCATCTGTGGGATGAGCTCCTCACAGCTCCTCACCTTCTCTCGCTGCCGCTGTGCGCCCAGTCATCTGCGTCTCCTTCATTACGCTTCAAATTTCCACAAACTGACTCTGTTGTGCTATAAGGCGGTGGATTTGCACCCCTCCCCATTTCTTTTATTTCTGCTTATTTGTCATATTTAAATATATCAAATTATCCAACTAAATATAAAATGATAAAGACCGTGGTACTATTTTAATGATTTACATAATTTTAGGACCTGATTTGGACCAGCTGATTTTATTTTTTTTTTATGTCCCGATATGTAAAACCATAAATCTGACAGAGGGTGCACTTCCTTTTTCTCAGGACTGTACCTATTTAGGCCACCCTTGACCACAACATCAGTCAAATTGCAATACCTGGCAGTGAGTTACTTAATTCCCCTGTGAGAACATTTCTAGTCAGTGGAGCTCTTCTAATGCTGAGTCATCTGGTGTCTGATTATTCATCTGTCTATCCAGTGGAAACTTCTCACCACAAATCTGAATATGTCAAAAACTGTCCGATAACTTTTCTCCTAATTTGGTGTGAGTCTTCCTTATGATATTCTGAGTATTCACTGTGAAAATGAGAAAATTCTGTCTCCCGGTTTTTGAGAAATTCAGCATTTAGGACTTAGAAAATCAGAGTTTGTTCTCATTTTTTCAGTCTTTCATTCATATCTCAAATATCTCAAATGTCTGAACTTTTTTGCTCCGCTGTGACCATAGTCAGCAGTGAGCAGAGCTTTTCTAATGCCGAGTCGTCTTGTGTCCATCTGTTTGTCCGTCCAGCATCAACTTTTTGCTACAAATTTGAATACTTCAGTATCTGTCTGATAACCTTTTTCCTAACCTGTTGTTAGCCTTCCTTATGATGTTCTGATGATCCCCTGCGAAAATGACAAAATTCTAAATCCCGGTTTTTGAGAAATTCAGCATTTTGGACTTAGAAAATCAGTGTTTGTGCTCATTTTTAGCTTACCGGCCCTATGGATAGAGATTGAGTTTGTATTATCGACATATAGGAAGTCATGTATGACCTATATTTTGGCAATATTAAATGCGACCACAAATAACTTTGAAAGGTCAAACTCGAGGTCAGGGAATATATTAATAATGTTAAAAGATATGACTTGAAATTTCAAATAATTATTTCTCAACAACTGTCAGATAACTTTTTTTTCTAAATCTAGAAATCAACTCACCTTGGTACAATTTATGTACAGTGTGAGTGCCATTTCGATTGAATCGACAGAAGTGGGTCTAGTGGGGGCGCTGTACTTTAACATTGGGTCATATGGAGAATGGGCCAAATCGCCTGTGGAAGTTAAATGGTTGCAGATAGAGATTAAGTTTGTATTACTGACATATAGGAAGTAATATATGACCTATATTTTGGCTGTCTTAAACTTGACATCAGATGACCTTGAATGGTTAAACTTGAGGTCAAGCAAAATGTTTCAATTTTCAAAGGTTTCTCGGCTTGAAAATATTTGAGATGGGAACATATGTGCATTGAACACTTACAGGAAGTCATGCATGAACTTTCATTTGGTCGCCTTGAACTTGACCTTCAGTGACCTTGAACGGCCAAACTATACAGTGAAATTTCAATGACTTATATCAGCAAAATGGTTACAGATTGAGTGTAGGTTTGTATTGGAGCCGTATTGGAAGTCATGTATGAACTTTCATTTGGTGACCTTCATATTGACCTTAGAAGGTCAAACTTGACCTAGAAAAAATTCAATGACTTCTATCACTGAAAAGGTCACAGATGGAGCCTAGGTTTGTATCACTGGCATAGGAAGTCACATATGAACTTTCATTTGGTGACATTCAGCTTGACTGTTGATGGTATTTGAAGGTCAAACTTGACATAATACAATTACAATGACTTGTCTTGCCAAAACAGTCACAGATGGAGTCTAGGTTTGTATTAGAGACATATAGGAAGTCATATATGAACTTACATTTGGTGACCTTCCTATTGACCTTCAAAGGTCAAATGTGACCGAGTGAAAATTCAATGACTTGTATCACCAAAATAGTCACAGATTGAGCCAAGGTTTGTGTAGAGACATTTAGAAAGTCATATATGAAGTCCATTTGCTGACCACGACATGACATTCTGTGACCTTTAAAGTTCACAATTGACATATTGAATACATATTGACATATTTTAATGACTTGTATCACCAACACTACTTCAGAAGTTAGGATTGAATTACAGGTCTTATAAATGTATGTGAACTTTTATTTAGTGACCTTGATATTGATTTTCATTGATTCAAATGTCAGACTTAACATGAAATTTTCATTACTTGTATCATTGCTGTAAGACGGCTTGCCGGCAACCTACAGGACCCGTGGTCCTAATCTTTTAGTCTTTCATTAATATCTCAACAAGAGGCCTGTCGGCCTAGAGAGCTCCGCTGAGGATGACTGAAATGATCATCTTGATCCGGATCATGTTATTCCTCATCATGGTTCTGGATCACGTTGTTCCAGATTATTGTCCTGGATCATGTTGTTCCGGATCATCGTTCTGGATTAATTGTTCTGCATCATATTGTCCTATGACAGTGTTAGAAGGATTGTGTCTGCTGTATTTGTGATGTACTTGGGGGGGAAGGGTATTTTTTGGTTGTTAGTATTGCTTGGTGGTAAGATGATTGAAATAAATGATTGCAATTTGTAATTTGGTTCTATTGTTATACTACATACATTGAGACATCAAACTGGTTCACAGTATATTCTGGTTACCAAATTAGTCATATGTATTCATATTGCAATAGTTTTCAAGAATTTCTGAAATTAAGTTATGATATGGACATTTCACTCATCCTCAGCGGAGCTCTCTAGGCCGACAGGCCTCTTGTTCATATGTTAGTTCAGGTTTTTTGTGACCTCCAGGATAGTCATGATGCGTCTTTGGTGGAATTTTGGCGGGCTGACCGAGGAAGGCTCACCACCGTCCCCAGTTTTCTCCATTTGTAGATAATGGCTCTAATTGTGGTTCACTAGAGGCTTCGAGACTTAGAAATGCGTTTTTAACCCTGTTCAGACTGAAAGATGTCAGTGACTCTGTCATCTGAATTTTTTATGTTGTGGCATCGTGTGTTGCTTTTTGCCTACGTCACTTTGCCTATTTAAGTGATGGTTAAATTCAACAGGGCCGGCCCCAATCATGCCTGATTATATAAAATCATAGATTGACGTATTTATGTTTACTTGGGTTATCTTTGTTTAATATAAAAATTTGCTTGATTATCTGATACATTTAAATATGGCAAGTAAGGAAAAATAGAGGAATTTGGGAAGGGGTGAATACTTTTCACAGTACTGTATGCAGTCAGTGAGTATTTGAATGGCAACACATTTGTTATTGGTTCCTCAATCCTGCTCATCGAATTTGAAAAGCATGAACAGGGTTAATGTGCCGTCTATGAGCTTCTTCAGCCTGTGTGGATGTACCCGGCGCGAGCTTTAGCTAAAGCCTTTAGCTTTAGCCCGATATTACTGCTCATTCCCCATTGAAAACTAAGTACGGTCTCACATGCTGAAACACTGCATTGGTCATCATTGAAACCTCTGTCAGGTGAACTGAAATTAATCTAATTTCATCGCACTTCAGATTTTGAAATTCTTTCTTTTTTTGGGGGGTGGGGATCCCCTTTTTCTTCATCCTGAACACGGCCAAATTGTTCTGTCCACCAGGGGGACATACTCCCATTGACTGCGGAAAAAGATGCCGTTGTACAGGACTCCTCTGACTCACGCGAGGAGCAGCCCTCTCCTCTTTTACCCTGTGCCGTCATACCGCCGCGTGCACACTGCCAGTCGCCATACAACTTGCTTTACAGCAGCATGTTCCTGGCAGATCCAGTAATGAATTTTGTTGGGTTAACCCCTGTTATTCCCAGGTAGGCTGCGCCATTTATTGCTTCGCCCACGCGGACCTTCGGCCAAAGCTGGCAATAGCGTGGCTGGGATTTGTACGCCCAACAACAGGGCACTGAGCCAATCGTAAGCCCCAGATTCAGTTTGAAGGCACGGCCTTTCTGCACTGACCTTTGGTTGGTCTGAGCACCTGGGATGGCGGAAACATTCGCCCTCTGAAGAGTTTCGCTCCCTGTGGAGATGAGTCCTGGTTGAGTGTTGGGTTTGTAACAGCTGTAGTCGACCCTGGTCCTTCAAAGCCACAGAATGTCCTGGTTTATGTCCTGGTCCTGGTTTATACACCCATTTTAGCCCTTAGAAACCAGGTGAGGTGAGTTACCTGCATAATCAATTGCGTTATGTCATGTGTTACTGAGGTGCTGAGTAATACCAAACGCCAGCAGGCGCTGCAGCTCTCCAGGACCTGGGCTGACTCCCTCTGCTCGGCAATCTGTGTTTTTCTGTGTGCGCGTGTGTGCGCGTGTGTGTGCGTGTGTGCGTGTGTGTGTGTGTGCGTGTGTGCGTGTGCGCGTGTGCGCGTGTGCGCGTGTGTGCGCGCGTGTGCGCGCGCGCGTGTGTGTGTGTGTGTGTGTGTGTGTGTGCTGTACAGTATGTGTGTGTGCGTGTGTGCGTGTGTGTGTGTGTGTGTGTGTGTGTGTGTGTGTGTGTGTGTGTGTGTGTGTGTGTGTGTGTGTGTGTGCGTGTGTGCTCCCCTGAGGTGAGTATTCATGGATGCGCGTTGAGCAGATGTTCTGGATTGTTCCTCAGGCAGCGGGGCAGAAGGATTCTGCTACGCCAGCGAGGCGGAAGGTGGTGGAGATGCAGAAGGGCTGGAGGAAGGGGATGGAGGTGAAGACGAGAACGCGGAGGAGGACTGGCAGGGCTCGGAGGAGGACGGGCGCATGAGGATGAACAGAACGGAAACGATGATCTCCACCACCAGCTCCACGGGCGCGCAGCGGAGGAAGGGCCCGCACGCCAAGAAGCCGGTGTCCGGCGGGAGCGCGGTCCATCGGGCCCCACGAGCCCTGTTCTGCCTCCACCTCAACAACCCCATCCGCCGCGCGGCCCTCTCCATTGTGGAGTGGAAGTATCCTTCAGCAGTGCAGCACACGCCCTGCAGAAACTGCCTCTGCAGGAAGGTTCTCCACTATAACTCAGGGCCAAGGCTGGCTGCGGGCACATGAGACGGTGTGATGCAGTAACATGGCACTGAGCGTCATGATGGTTCAGTTTTGTGGTCACAGATTAAACTCTGTTAGCGAAAATATTTAGAATTCAGTTCAGGACTGAGCCCCATATGTCAGGAAGGACACAGCCCTTATGGTGCGCGAGCTGAGAACAATGTGCCAGTGTATTTTCTCATAACCTTATCACGATATTGTTGACTATTTCAGAAAATTCAGAGGTGGTGCCTGCATATATTTGTAGCTTTCACTTCTGAAATTTGCAGCATCGTTACAAAGTGACAGTCACATTTAGTCTGAGATTCAAACATGGCGAGTTGATTCGTTGTTGCAACAGCTGAATTGATAGTACTGCTAGACTAAACACCATGGACTATGACACAGAGGAAATTGACGGCGATACTGCTGTTTCCAGTGACTGATACTGTTAGATCACATTTCCTTGATCACATTTCCTTCCTTCCTTCCTGGTTTCCTTAAAATGGTTGTCAGACCCTTCGATGTCTTCATCCTGCTGGCCATTTTTGCGAACTGCGTGGCTCTCGGCGTGTCCAAACCCTTCCCCGAGGACGACTCCAACGCTACCAACCATGACCTGGTGAGTAGGTGCCATGATGATGATGGCGATGATGATGATAATGATGATGATGATAATTCCTTCCTCCTGACCCATTAATTTGCTGAATGGTTTTACTCTACACCAGGCAGCCTCAATGTGAGAGGTGATGCAGTTTAATATTTCAGCCCTTTGTTTTGTAGTTCTTAGCTGTAGCAGTCGTCTGCTTTTGCTCATCGTTTTACCATGTGGTTATGTGGTTCATTACATTTATCATGTAATCCTGTAGCTGAGTTTTAGTACTGCGTTGCCTCACTAATGGTGGCAGCATGTTGCATTGTAGTTAACGGGCTTAAGCATGTGATAATGGAGCTGATCGTTAGGCATGTGTGCGTGTAGCACAGTGTCTCTGTAACTGTGGGCTGCGGATCAACATTGTCGACACACATTCAGTAATTAGCTGGAAGTTATGCAATTTCAAAGCACTCCACTCTGAATAAGCAAATCATGCTTCATGGTTACATTATTATATAACAACTGTACATTTTTCTTCTTTTTAAATCTTTCATTTACAAAGGAATCTATCACTCTGAAAAGCACGAGCCAGGTTTGGGAGCAGCTATGTGCTTCCCCCACGTGTGCAGATCTTAGCTTCTCAGTCCTGCTTTGCTCTAAGCAAAGACTTTGAGATGCATTTCTGTGCACATTCCAGTAAAACGTAAATGAATGAAACATGTTGCCCAAATCAGAGAGAGCAATGAAGTTATGAGTGCTTCACACTGAACAGAAGTTTGGAAACAAACCAAGAGCATCTAAGTGATAAATCTGGCAAATTATTATTACCCGCCTCAACAAAGTTGGCGGGGGATATTCAAAAGGGCTCTGTCTGTCTGTCCGTTTATGCGTGCCTCTGTGCATGCATCAGTCTTGATCAGTACTGCACATCGTTTTGGGAGTAGAACTCTGAAAGAATGGAAGTTGTTGCCTAGAAACTTGCCATGAATGTTCTCAAGGGATTTCATTGTGCATTTTGATACTAGGAAATTTAACTGATTTTATTTTTTCCAATTATCATGGAAACAAATTTTGACTTGGTCTCTCGTGTAACTGGTAAGGGCCAGGCTTTGTTTCCGGAGCAGAACTTGCAAAATATCCAAGATATGACGTTGAAACGGCGTATACATGTTCGCTAGGGGATGTATTTTTGCCTTTTAATGAAAGGGCATTTGACAAATTTTATTTAATTTTTTTCTGGTTACCCCTGAAACAAATGAGTTATTAAGTGGTGGAGGATATAGATGACTTTGCCTTCTTGTTTCAATGGATATGAGTCGAAGTGGGAAATTCATCTACTCAGAAACCGTTTGAGAAACCGTAGATGTTTAATGCTGGCATCTTGCATTTTCACCTGGAACTGTTCCACATCAGGCTGATATAGTTCAGGGAAAATCTCAACAACCTCCGCAAATAAGGGCATAAACTCACATCACCATGTGGTTGGACAAGAGCACAGATGTTTGCGAAGCAGCTGTGGTTCTGTCACTGTCAGAATTTTGGACCATAAATCTCAGGGCCCTTGAACAATAGGGTTTGAGAACCCCTGTCTGAGCTCATGGCTTTAGCTTCTGTTGCGACACTCATGGCTTTAGCATTTTGCTTTGTAGCTCATGGCTTTAGCATTTTGTTTTGTAGCTCTGGGCTTTAGCATTTTGTTTTGTCGCTCTGGGCTTTAGCATTTTGTTTTGTAGCTCATGGCTTTAGCATTTTGTTTTGTAGCTCTGGGCTTTAGCATTTTGTTTTGTAGCTCCGGGCTTTAGCATTTTGTTTTGTAGCTCTGGGCTTTAGCATTTTATATTGTAGCTTGTGGCTTGAGCGTTTTGTTTTCTAGCGTGCGTCTTTAGCATGTTGTTTTGAAGCTCATGGATTCAGAATTTTTTTTTTTGTAGCTCGGGGGTTTTGGCATTTTGTTATTGATAGTTCATGGCTTCAGCATTTTGTTTTGTGGCTTATGGCTTCGGCACCATGTTTTGTTGCTCATGGTTTTAGCCTCTAGCCCGCAGTGTGGCCAATTGCTTAGCCTGAATAAGCCAGTGGAATAAAAGCCTGGTGCCTGTACTTATTGTAACAGTAGAAATAAGGAATGAAGGTGTTGCAGCAGATATCAAGTAGGACGGGAGGACAGAGAGTGACTCAGGTTTATGTGGGGGAAGGGAGAGAGAGAAAGAGCTGGAAGATTTGGGTGAGGGGCAGGGAGCTTGAGAGAGAGAGAGAGAGAGAGAGAGAGAGAGAGAGAGAGAGATTGTATATGCTTGTTGTTTGGCTACTCTAGACCTCAATAAGCAGCTTATTCCTCCCTCCCTCTCTCTCTCTATCTCTCAGTCTCCCCTGCTGTCCATCTCTCTATATTACCATATTAACCTCCCTCCCCCTCTCTCTGTCCGTAGGCCCCATTACTCGATCGAACCCTGATGTGAACATCCCTGCTCCTCATCCATCTCCTTTTTAGATAACGCACTGCCGTTGGGTCAGAACCAGTGCTTGTGTTCTTTGGAGATTTTACCTTTGATCTGCAGGTCTATCTGGTTTAAATCCTGCTGTCCCTGCTAATGTGAAACGAGCAGAGACCTCAGTGAGATCTGTAGCGTGTCATTGGCTCGTCATAGCACAGTCCCCACAGGCATTACTGGCACCTTGGTAAATATGCGGGAAAATGGTCATAAGACAATCTGGTAAATAAGCTTAATATCACACTGAAAAAATGAGTAAAATCCTGTCTATAATTAATGAAAATTAACTCTAAGACAGTAACTGCTGCACAAAAGTACTGGGACAGTGACACTGTCTGAAAAGTCTATGATTTCTTCATGGCCTCCATAATATCTTCACATTCACATGACTGTTTTCTCACCCAGTGACCTGGAATACTGCATGTGTCCAAATATATATGGACAGTACAGTAAACTCTCTGGTCTGGGTTTAGAAGCTGCATTTTGAGTTTACTCACTTTATCTGTTTTATAGTAAAAATTGTTGGATGATCTGAAACATATAAATACGACAAGCAAAAATAGATAAATGGAGACAGAGGTTAGAGGTACGGTATGAGTGTGTGAGTGATTGGTGTGTGCGCTCTGGAATGGTTTGGTTTTAACTGTACATGATGTGTGCCCCATTGCACGCTGGGATAGAGTCCGTCCCATCCGGGACCCTGACCCAGGATACGCAGGGTATATCTTTGCTTAGATTTGCCTGGCTAATTCACTCTATCATGTCACCAGGTACACAGCCAATCAGCCATTACAAGCCATTCTGTTCCTTTCTGAAATCATATGGGAAGAGACCGGCCAGTTACTAGAAGTGCAGCCAACCAATTAATCAGTTCGTTCATTATTCTTGGTGGTCTCTTCCCCCTTGTGATGTCACAAAGGACATATTTTGAAATGGCTTGCCATGGATAATTGGCTGTGCACGTGTTGGCATGACGACAGACCTGTGAAGCGTGTCGCTGTGCCCCTGCAGGAGCAAGTGGAGTACGTGTTCCTCATCATATTCACCGTCGAAACCTTCCTGAAGATCCTGGCCTATGGCCTGTTCATGCACCCGGCCTCCTACATTCGCAACGGCTGGAACATGCTGGACTTTGTCATCGTCATTGTGGGGTACGCTATAGCACCCCTCCCTCCCCTCCCCTCCCCTCCCCACCCCACCTCTCCCTGTGCCTTCCCCCAACTCCTGTGACTCGTTGCAATCGCCTGTCATGTGCCTGCCTTAGTGCACGATATACTCGTACATACTTCTTTATTCTTATTTAACGACCACCTCTTCTGCTACAATGCTGCGATATCGCTAACACTTTTTAAATGAATGATATCTCCATTAACTCTTAAAGTGCTAAATGCAGCTATTGTTGCTCAGTGATGTAAGATGTCAAAACCAAATCTGTTGAAAACCTGTCATGTGGCGACTTGTTTAAAAGAGCTCCCACAGGGCACAAGATAATTGAATCAGTTAATTTTTTATTTATTTCAGTGCTGTACAGGTTAATTGCATTGATTTTATCCTTACTGTCTTATTTTTTAGAATTACTGTGAATATATGAATGTTACTCATGGATGACGTCACTCGCTCTGTCAAACAACAGTTAATCATTTCTGCTGCTACAGTTTCACCAAATGTCTCCACGTCTCCTGCGTCTGCTGTTTACCACCATTACTCATCCAAAACATTCAGTAACCGCTAACATTACTGCCACCTTTTTTACCTTTAGTAAACTACAGCATTATTTTAATAACTACCGCTACTGTCACATGAAGTTACTGCTTCAACTTCTGAAAAAACTTCAAATTCAACCTTTTCAACTCTGCAGCTGAAGCTGAATTCAGCACAAAATTTCGCCTTTTCAAGTTTTTCGGTTTTATTTTTATTTATTTATATTTTTTTGTGCTGGAGATTGGTCAAGGTCCGACATGATGAAGGAGGGCTTGAGCCTGTGCGTTTTGAAACTGGAATTATAATCTTGTCGAGGGGATGAGTCAGCACTGACGTGGCTGGATTCGATCCGATCCCATGATGGTCAAGCGGTGCCTTTACTGAATCAGTCAACTGAGCAGCAGTATCGCAGATCATTTAGTACATTTGTTTTACAGGTTGTTTCCTGTCTGTGTGTCTGTGTGCGCGCGTGTGTGTGTGTGTGCGTGTGTGTGTGTGTGTGTGTGTGTGTGTGTGTGTGTGTGTGTGTGCGCGTGTGTGTGCGCGTGTGTGTGCGCGTGTGTGTGTGTGTGCGCGCGTGTGTGTGTGTGTGTGTGTAACAGGTTGTTTTCTGTGTGTGTGTGTGTGTGTGTGCGCGCGTGTGTGTGCACGTGTGTGTGTGCGTGTGTGTGTGTGTGTGTGTGTGGGTGTGTGTGTGTGTGTATGTAACAGGGTGTTTTCTCTGTGTGTTTGTGGGTGTGTTTGCGTGCCTGTGTGTGAGTGTGCGTGTGTGTGTGTGTGGTACAGGTTGTTTACTGTGCCTGTGTGTGTGTGTGTGTGTGTTACAGGTTGTTTACTGTGCCTGTGTGTGTGTTACAGGTTGTTTAGCGTGGTGTTGGAGACGATGACCCATAAGCCGGGAGACGCCCATCACATGGCAGGGAAGCCCGGGGGTTTGGATGTGAAGGCGCTGAGAGCGTTTAGAGTCCTGAGGCCCCTACGGCTGGTGTCCGGAGTACCGAGTGTGTCCCCGCTCCTCTCTCACTTACACACACACACACACACACACACACACACACACTGATAACCCGAAATATGATAACCACTCACAGATGAAGCCAATGACGCTGGTTATTTTTGTAACGACACCCGTCTCGGTCTGCTAACAGACCTCGGGCAGTAAGAGAACAGTCTGTTCTCACAGTCAGTGTGTTAGGTGCAGGGGAGATGGGATATGAGTGATTATAAGGGCCTAATCATGATGGCCAGATAAATGGGTAAAAGCTCCTCAGAAATGTTGCGTATCTGATGTGCTCCCAGTCAGCAGTGGTCAGGACCTGCAGACTGTGGTCCAAGGAGGGACAGACCATGAACTGACAACAGGGTTTTGGGGGCCTAAGGCTCATCTTTGCACGAGGGCGAGTAAGGCCAAGCCGTCTGGTCTGAATCGACAGGAGGGCGACTGTGGCATGAATTACAGGGGTGGTTGTTGATGGTTCTGGGCAGTATGTGTAAGTGAACTCGGTGAATCACACCCCGCTGCGCTTGGGGTCGCAGGCCCAGTATAACCGTGGTCCGCTGCTGAAAGCACCTCAGATGGGCACGGGAGTCACTGGGCCTGGTAGCAATGGATGATTGTCGTCTGGTCTAAGGAGTCAAATTGCTTTTACATCGCGTCCATCGCTGTGGGAATTGATGGCACCAGAATGCTCAGCAATAAAAAGCCGCGCTGGAGGAGGGAGAGTGATGCTGCGGGGATGTTCTGTTGGGAAACCCTCAGTCTGGGAGTGCAGGTGGACGTCAGTTAGGTGGAGCTGTTTGTGTGTCGTGTGGAGAAACATTTGCATATGCAGGTGGGCATAATGTTTTGGCTCATTAGTGTACTTTCCCTCATTGATGTACCAGACATGTGAGAATTATGTATTTCTCTGTGGGTTTTTCGTGAGAATGAACAATCAGATTAATATGATTGTTTGTGGGTGATGTTTCAGTGATAGAGGAGTGAGTGCCAGTACAGGGTGTACGGGGAGTGTACCTGTGTGGGCCATAGAGTATGCAGGTGTGTACATGTGTGTGTCGGGTGTGTATTCGTCTCTCTCCAGGTCTCCAGATCGTGCTGAACTCTATCATGAAGGCGATGGTGCCCCTGCTACACATCGCCCTGCTGGTGCTGTTCGTCATCATCATCTACGCCATCATCGGCCTGGAGCTCTTTATTGGCCGCATGCACAAGACCTGCTACTACATCAGCACAGGTCCCCGTAAACCCTTATAAACGCACCCGTACACACACAGGGTCCCCGCAAACCAGCAGGAAGTACATGGCCGTAGTCGCATTGCTTGGAGTGTGTCCACAGCGATGCGATTCGTTAGGTTACTACCGTTTTTCGACGGAAATGTCTCGTTACTTGAATATGAATATCGCTCTACACTTATCATTCTGATGTCATTAATTACCCACAATTCTTCCAACTAATTGAGGAACGGAGACATGGGCGGACATTAAGCGTCTCCTTCACTAAACCCACCAAACTGAGTTTTAAATTTGAAGTATCAATTAAAAATAAGAATTTAGATGAGGACTAGAAGTAATTATAATTTTGTCAATAGGTTTGTTGTTATTTTGAGATCTGTGCAGTAGACCTGCAGTTATTTGCAACTAACCTGTTGAATGTCCGTTTGGCCCTGTCAGCCTCGAGATTCAGAGACGGGTCTTTTTTGCCATTATTGGTGTTTATCTTGTCTTATTTATTTATTTCAGTTTTATTTTATCAGGGCAGCCTTTTCAGTTTTGAGAAATGCTTTACAAGAGGGCCCTGGACATCGTAGCTGCATAGACATACACATGCACATAAATCAACAGACAAATGGGTAAAAATATCATGCATGTAAATGCATAAGCTAATATTGCTACAATAAATACAATAGAAAAAAAACAAAAAAAAAAAACAAAGTCAATTTAAAAACGTATGTTGTCATACTTACTGGTGCTGTTGTCTGAGAAACTTTAAGTAATTTTGATATTTTTGCTACCAAAACACCTTTAATTCAGGTGCAAACTATTTGACCCCTTTGGAACTCCGTTAGTATCCTCATCTCCCTTCGGAGACTCACCTAGTAAAGTGCTGCTGGTTAGTCCTCCGGTAAGAGGACTATTAACTAAACGCCTTGTATGTGGACACTGGGGCTGGCCTTGACCGAGATGGAAATGGGTAGTGACCTCGTGCGGAGCCTCGTTTTCATGACAGGGGTACCCCAGCGCTTCGGGGTAATTTCCAATTCTCGAAATAGACGATAGATGGATGGATGCATGGATGGTAAACGAAACAGTAGACGCAGACTCAAGCCACTTCACAGGTTCCCTGAATAACGTGCCTTCAAATTAATTTGTGTGACTTTTGTAAATGCTTTATCATTTTCAGATTATTGACATCAGTGCCAGTGTCATTCCTCTGGGCTTTGACTGATTTATTTGTTCCAGCTTCTGTGTGTCGTCTGCTGCCCTCTGTACTTCATGGCTTTGGAGCCTCTTCCTGTTATTTCTGATGCACTGATCTGTGTGGATGATCAGAGGGAGTGAAGTTTGAGGCTGATCCTCTTTCAGAAATCAATGTGGAGGACGACCCGGTCCCGTGTGCGTTCGCCGGTCACGGCCGGCAGTGTATGGTCAACGGCTCGGAATGCCGAGGGAAGTGGGATGGGCCTAACGGGGGAATCACCAACTTCGACAATTTCTTCTTCGCCATGTTGACCGTCTTCCAGTGCATTACCATGGAGGGCTGGACGGACGTGTTGTACTGGGTACTGTCCCTGTGTGTGTTGTACTTGGTACTGTCCCTGTGTGTACTGTACTGGGTACTGTCCCTGTGTGTGTTGTACTGGGTACTGTCCCTGTGTGTGCTGTACTGGGTACTGTCCCTGTGTGTGTTGTACTGGGTACTGTCCCTGTGTGTACTGTACTGGGTACTGTCCCTGTGTGTGCTGTACTGGGTACTGTCCCTGTGTGTGTTGTACTGGGTACTGTCCCTGTGTGTACTGTACTGGGTACTGTCCCTGTGTGTGTTGTACTGGGTACTGTCCCTGTGTGTGCTGTACTGGGTACTGTCCCTGTGTGTGCTGTACTGGGTACTGTCCCTGTGTGTGCTGTACTGGGTACTGTCCCTGTGTGTGCTGCACTGGGTACTGTCCCTGTGTGTGTTGTACTGGGTACTGTCCCTGTGTGTACTGTACTGGGGACTGTCGCTGTGTGTGCTGTACTGGGTACTGCCCCTGTGTGTGTTGTACTGGGTACTGTCCCTGTGTGTGTTGTACTGGGTACTGTCCCTGTGTGTGCTGTTCTGGGGACTGTCCCTGTGTGTGCTGTACTGGGTACTGTCCCTGTGTGTGCTGCACTGGGTACTGTCCCTGTGTGTGCTGTACTGGGTACTGTCCCTGTGTGTGCTGTACTGGGTACTGTCCCTGTGTGTGCTGTACTGGGTACTGTCCCTGTGTGTGCTGTACTGGGTACTGTCCCTGTGTGTGTTGTACTGGGTACTGTCCCTGTGTGTGCTGTACTGGGTACTGTCCCTGTGTGTGTTGTACTGGGTACTGTCCCTATGTGTGCTGTACTGGGGACTGTCCCTGTGTGTGCTGTACTGGGGACTGTCCCTGTGTGTGCTGTACTGGGGACTGTCCCTGTGTGTGCTGTACTGGGGACTGTCCCTGTGTGTGCTGTACTGGGGACTGTCCCTGTGTGTGCTGTACTGGGTACTGTCCCTGTGTGTGTTGTACTGGGTACTGTCCCTGTGTGTGCTGTACTGGGTACTGTCCCTGTGTGTGTTGTACTGGGTACTGTCCCTGTGTGTGCTGTACTGGGGACTGTCCCTGTGTGTGCTGTACTGGGGACTGTCCCTGTGTGTGCTGTACTGGGGACTGTCCCTGTGTGTGCTGTACTGGGGACTGTCCCTGTGTGTGCTGTACTGGGGACTGTCCCTGTGTTTGCTGTACTGGGGACTGTCCCTGTGTGTGCTGTTCTGGGGACTGTCCCTGTGTGTGCTGTACTGGGGACTCTCCCTGTGTGTGCTGTATTGGGGACTATCCCTGTGTGTGTTGTACTGGGTACTGTCCCTGTGTGTGCTGTACTGGGGACTGTCCCTGTGTGTGTTGTACTGGGGACTGTCCCTGTGTGTGTTGTACTGGGTACTGTCCCTGTGTGTGTTGTACTGGGGACTGTCCCTGTGTGTGCTGTACTGGGGACTGTCCCTGTGTTTGCTGTACTGGGTACTGTCCCTGTGTGTGCTGCACTGGGGACTGTCCCTGTGTGTGCTGTACTGGGGACTGTCCCTGTGTGTGCTGTACTGGGTACAGTCCCTGTGTGTGCTGTACTGGAGACTGTCCCTGTGTGTGCTGTACTGCAGACTGTCCCTGTGTGTGTTGTACTGGGTACTGTCCCTGTGTGTGCTGTACTGGGTACTGTCCCTGTGTGTGTCGTACTGGGGACTGTCCCTGTGTGTGCTGTACTGGGGACTGTCCCTGTGTGTGCTGTACTGGGTACTGTCCCTGTGTGTGCTGTACTGGGGACTGTCCCTGTGTGTGCTGCACTGGAGACTGTCCCTGTGTGTGCTGTACTGGAGACTGTCCCTGTGTGTGTTGTACTGGGTACTGTCCCTGTGTGTACTGTACTGGGGACTGTCGCTGTGTGTGCTGTATTGGGGACTATCCCTGTGTGTGTTGTACTGGGTACTGTCCCTGTGTGTGTTGTACTGGGTACTGTCCCTGTGTGTGCTGCACTGGGTACTGTCCCTGTGTGTGCTGTACTGGGTACTGTCCCTGTGTGTGCTGCACTGGGTACTGTCCCTGTGTGTGCTGTACTGGGTACTGTCCCTGTGTGTGCTGTACTGGGTACTGTCCCTGTGTGTGCTGTACTGGGTACTGTCCCTGTGTGTGCTGTACTGGGTACTGTCCCTGTGTGTGTTGTACTGGGTACTGTCCCTGTGTGTGCTGTACTGGGTACTGTCCCTGTGTGTGTTGTACTGGGTACTGTCCCTATGTGTGCTGTACTGGGGACTGTCCCTGTGTGTGCTGTACTGGGGACTGTCCCTGTGTGTGCTGTACTGGGGACTGTCCCTGTGTGTGCTGTACTGGGGACTGTCCCTGTGTGTGCTGTACTGGGGACTGTCCCTGTGTGTGCTGTACTGGGTACTGTCCCTGTGTGTGTTGTACTGGGTACTGTCCCTGTGTGTGCTGTACTGGGTACTGTCCCTGTGTGTGTTGTACTGGGTACTGTCCCTATGTGTGCTGTACTGGGGACTGTCCCTGTGTGTGCTGTACTGGGGACTGTCCCTGTGTGTGCTGTACTGGGGACTGTCCCTGTGTGTGCTGTACTGGGGACTGTCCCTGTGTGTGCTGTACTGGGGACTGTCCCTGTGTGTGCTGTACTGGGGACTGTCCCTGTGTTTGCTGTACTGGGGACTGTCCCTGTGTGTGCTGTTCTGGGGACTGTCCCTGTGTGTGCTGTACTGGGGACTCTCCCTGTGTGTGCTGTATTGGGGACTATCCCTGTGTGTGTTGTACTGGGTACTGTCCCTGTGTGTGCTGTACTGGGGACTGTCCCTGTGTGTGTTGTACTGGGGACTGTCCCTGTGTGTGTTGTACTGGGTACTGTCCCTGTGTGTGTTGTACTGGGGACTGTCCCTGTGTGTGCTGTACTGGGGACTGTCCCTGTGTTTGCTGTACTGGGTACTGTCCCTGTGTGTGCTGTACTGGGGACTGTCCCTGTGTGTGCTGTACTGGGGACTGTCCCTGTGTGTGCTGTACTGGGTACAGTCCCTGTGTGTGCTGTACTGGAGACTGTCCCTGTGTGTGCTGTACTGCAGACTGTCCCTGTGTGTGTTGTACTGGGGACTGTCCCTGTGTGTGTTGTACTGGGTACTGTCCCTGTGTGTGTTGTACTGGGGACTGTCCCTGTGTGTGCTGTACTGGGGACTGTCCCTGTGTGTGCTGTACTGGGGACTGTCCCTGTGTGTGCTGAACTGGGTACTGTCCCTGTGTGTGCTGTACTGGGGACTGTCCCTGTGTGTGCTGTACTGGAGACTGTCCCTGTGTGTGCTGTACTGGAGACTGTCCCTGTGTGTGTTGTACTGGGTACTGTCCCTGTGTGTACTGTACTGGGGACTGTCGCTGTGTGTGCTATACTGGGTACTGCCCCTGTGTGTGTTGTACTGGGTACTGTCCCTGTGTGTGTTGTACTGGGTACTGTCCCTGTGTGTGCTGTTCTGGGGACTGTCCCTGTGTGTGCTGTTCTGGGGACTGTCCCTGTGTGTGCTGTACTGGGTACTGTCCCTGTGTGTGCTGCACTGGGTACTGTCCCTGTGTGTGCTGTACTGGGTACTGTCCCTGTGTGTGCTGTACTGGGTACTGTCCCTGTGTGTGCTGTACTGGGTACTGTCCCTGTGTGTGTTGTACTGGGTACTGTCCCTGTGTGTGCTGTACTGGGTACTGTCCCTGTGTGTGTTGTACTGGGTACTGTCCCTGTGTGTGCTGTACTGGGGACTGTCCCTGTGTGTGCTGTACTGGGGACTGTCCCTGTGTGTGCTGTACTGGGGACTGTCCCTGTGTGTGCTGTACTGGGGACTGTCCCTGTGTGTGCTGTTCTGGGGACTGTCCCTGTGTGTGCTGTACTGGGGACTCTCCCTGTGTGTGCTGTATTGGGGACTATCCCTGTGTGTGTTGTACTGGGTACTGTCCCTGTGTGTGCTGTACTGGGGACTGTCCCTGTGTGTGTTGTACTGGGGACTGTCCCTGTGTGTGTTGTACTGGGTACTGTCCCTGTGTGTGTTGTACTGGGGACTGTCCCTGTGTGTGCTGTACTGGGGACTGTCCCTGTGTTTGCTGTACTGGGGACTGTCCCTGTGTGTGCTGTTCTGGGGACTATCCCTGTGTGTACTGTACTGGGTACTGTCCCTGTGTGTGCTGCACTGGGTACTGTCCCTGTGTGTGCTGTACTGGGTACTGTCCCTGTGTGTGCTGTACTGGGGACTGTCCCTGTGTGTGTTGTACTGGGTACTGTCCCTGTGTGTGTTGTACTGGGTACTGTCCCTGTGTGTGCTGTACTGGGTACTGTCCCTGTGTGTGCTGTACTGGGTACTGTCCCTGTGTGTGCTGTACTGGGGACTGTCCCTGTGTGTGCTGTACTGGGGACTGTCCCTGTGTGTGCTGTACTGGGTACTGTCCCTGTGTGTGCTGTACTGGGTACTGTCCCTGTGTGTGCTGTACTGGGGACTGTCCCTGTGTGTGTTGTACTGGGTACTGCCCCTGTGTGTGTTGTACTGGGGACTGTCCCTGTGTGTGCTGTACTGGGTACTGTCCCTGTGTGTGCTGTACTGGGGACTCTCCCTGTGTGTGCTGTACTGGGGACTGTCCCTGTGTGTGCTGCACTGGGTACTGTCCCTGTGTGTGCTGTACTGGGTACTGTCCCTGTGTGTGCTGTACTGGGGACTGTCCCTGTGTGTGTTGTACTGGGTACTGTCCCTGTGTGTGCTGCACTGGGTACTGTCCCTGTGTTTGCTGTTCTGGGGACTATCCCTGTGTGTGCTGTACTGGGTACTGTCCCTGTGTGTCTGAGTCTGTTTGTTTGCTTGGGTTACAACTGCAGTGTTTACCACAGACTGCCCTCATGTGTCCCGTTAAGTGAGGCGAGTATCTCTCTCCTTTTCCTTTCATATCAATTCTAAAGACTTCTGTTCAGCTCAGGAAAATTCAATGCACTTTGATTCAATACATTGTGCTTTATTGGTATGAAACTCTTGTATTGCATATTTCCAAAGCAGACCTACTCCACCCGTCTCAAAGAAGCAGAGACAAGCTATACTTCAAAGTTCTGCAGTGACAGTACAATTTGAATTCATTTCATGCAAATAAGGTTTCATGTTTCATATCTCTCTTTTATGTCGACAGGAAGGCAGAACCATTATTTCGGGGGCCGACACAGCTTGTTGTACTTTGATATGACGTGTTTCTCGTGGCCCAGTTTGATCATCAGTTGGATATGATGTGAAACTCTGCCACTAAAGGTGCTTTTCAAATCCCACTTCCTGGTTCTGCTCCTCAGATGAATGATGCGATCGGTTTCGAGTTGCCCTGGGTTTACTTCGTCAGCCTGGTCATCTTCGGCTCGTTCTTCGTGCTCAACCTGGTGTTGGGCGTGTTGAGTGGGTGAGTGTGCACACGCTCTCAAAAATCTACTGTGTGTGTTTGTGTGTGTGTGTATGTATCCATTTATGTTTGTGTTTGTGTGTGTGTGAGTGTGTGTGTTAACGCATTTGTGTTACACGAGTGCGCTTGCTTGCATGTTTTTGTGTGTTATGTCTGTGGTATTGTGTTTCTCTGTTGTGTGTTTGTGTATTTCTTGTGTCTCCTGTTTTGCTGTGTTGGCTCGTGTGTGTTCAGTGTTGTGTGTGTGTGTGTGTGTGTGTATTCTTGCGTGTCTGTTTTTTTTGTGCATTACAGTGTATTTCTGTGCATTACTTTGTGTCTTTGTTGAGATTTTTGGTGTATTTTTTGCATTTGCGCGTCATTTGCGTGTTCCGGCGAATTTGTGCTAATTGTTCCGTATTTTAGTTGGTTTTTGCGTGTCTCTGTCTGTCTATGTGCAATGCTGTGTGTGCTTTTGTCTTTCTGTGCAAAGCCGAGTGTTTTTGTGTATTATTTTTATGTATCACTTAGTATTTCTGTGTATTGTTGTGTGTATTTTGGTGTCTTTGTGTGTCTCCGAGCATTTGTGTGCCTCGTTTTTGTTGTGTGCGTGTTTGTCGGTGTGTAGCGGAGTGTAACGGGCTGTTTCCCCAGAGAGTTCTCTAAGGAGAGAGAGAAGGCCAAGGCTCGCGGAGACTTCCAGAAGCTGCGAGAGAGGCAGCAGCTGGAAGAGGATCTGTGCGGCTACATGGAGTGGATCACGCAGGCCGAGGATGTGGACGAGGACGAGGACGAAGGGAGCAGGCGTGAGTGTGACCCCGCCCACCCACTGGCTCCACACCTTCCCAGGCTGTAACTCCACCCCCTTTTCTGCCTGTGGCTCCTCCCACTCTGCTCTGTCCTCCCCCCGATAATGAGAACCAAGTTCTGCAAATCTACTGCTCGCCAACCAGTGTGCACGATTATATCATTACAGTGAGAAAACGGAATTATTTTTCTGTCAGTGTGATCACACTGCTCTCTCTCTCTCTCTCTTTCTCTCTCTCTCTCTGTCTCTTTCTCTCTCTCTCCTTCTCTCCCTCTCCCTCTCTCTCTCTCTCTCTCTCTCTGTAGGTCTCACGTTGGGGGATTTATCTGATAAGAAGAGAGGGAAGTTTGGCTGGTTCAGTCACTCGAATGAAACACATGGTATTTTCTTTCTTTCTTTTTTTATCCACACTTGTTACACTCATCAGGTGTTTTCTGAGTAGAAATTCCAGATCGTAGACTGTGACTGGATTTTCCTTTATTCACTTGCTGTGTGTCGTCTTAAACGGAGTATTTACAAATGGAGAGTCGTGACAACTTAAGTGGCTTAACAGGAGCCACTCTGTTTCACACAATGGAAATTGTTGGATATTTTCATTCTTTTTTTTCCAAATGGAGATGTATTCATTTTGGGCAAAAAGTAATGAAGCAGCTGGCCGTGGTTTTTATTGGCATATAAAAGGAAAATGTCTGGACATGAGAGCAGAGGAAACAGAAAACAGAACTCAATCACTTAAAGACAGTGGCTAAGAACGCAATGGAGACATAATGGCTCCATGAGCTGATTTTCACATCTTAACTGTATGTAGAACCTCTGCTCTTTAAGGGGACCCATTATGCTACATTTCCAAATTTATGTTTTGATCTTGGACTTTCCTAGAGTACTCCTGATTGTTCAAAGTCCAAAAAAGGGGTCCTTATACAGCTCATACTGCCATCCTCAAAAAACCCCATTTGTAGTCCATTGCAGTCTCTGCCTGAGACGCCTCATTTGGGCTGGCTCTTCCGCTATGGCCCCCCCTCCTCGTTTGCCCACTTTCTTCTGATTGGCCAGCTCCGGGTCCGCCTCCCTAGTGTGAAACGTGAGACGTGTCTGGCATCTGAGCAATAGAATCGGTGGGGAAATTCCGCAATCAAACGCAGTACATGTGTATAGATCTAATGAAATTAACTTCCTGTAATAAATGCAGTGGCGAAAGTGGAGGACGCAGAGCGAAAGTCAGGTAGCTCGAGCTCGAATTTGCTATCCTCTATGGCTACTATGGTGAGTAACACCTGTGTTTCTACTCTATAGCTAGGGTTGAGGGAAAGCTAGAATCCACCCCATATAGATACATTTGTAAACGGGTCGACATACCCAAGTGTAGACCGTAGACCGTAGAAATCCGGTGGGTCTGAGTTTAGAGGGAAACATGGACAGTGAGGAGCAGCAAAAAGTGGACCAACAGCTGATGGACTGCTTCGGTGTGTATTAGGACCTGCTGGTTCGTGTGCATAACTGTGATGTGTCATTAGCGTGGAGTAACGAACAACTTCTGTGCTGATGTATGACGAAGGGGCAAAAACTTCAGGCTAAACGGCCTTATGGGAAATTGCCCGTGGTAATGGTTTACTTATTGCATCAGAATGACCAGCGTTTACTCGCGGAAAAGGGGCGCGATAAGCTGCTTTCACACCAGGCGCAAAACAAATTTTTTTACGCAACAGATTACATTCAAAGTCAATGCATTGTCTGTTCATTGACTTTGAATGTAATCTGTCGCACAAAAAATTCATTTCACGTCCGATGTGAAAGCAGCTTTATGGATAGTACACGACAGCTAGAGAGAGCTCAGGTTATGCTATGAACATAATACAGATCTTACAGACCGTACGTTCCGTTAGCGTGGACAATTGCTTAAGTGGAGCTGGCGAATCGATCACTTCAGCGGGAAAGAATTTCCTATTCAATATCTGCCTTTTTCGGCATCGTATTGACCAGAACAATTTCTAAAGGGGGATGAAATGATGCCACGGCAGTGCAGAGAAATCGTTTGTTATACCAGACACATTAGAGCTTGTGCGTTTCGCGATTGCTTTCATGGTAGCATCAGAGAGCTTTCCCAGATATAGGTGAAGTATTCGGCTGATCCCGGTCATTGATAAGTGAAGCGACCAGCAGCCGTAAACAAACCCAAACACGTATCCCAAGCTCTGCAAAACCTACGTCTGGTCCAACTGCAGCCTTTTCAGCCCAACTTTGCAGACACATATAACACCTCTCCGGTTTAGCTTCACTTACATTATTTGCTGTTATATGGTTACTTACAGCTTGTGGCTCCAAGCGCTTGATCGATGCAACTGCTTCAGGTTTGAGAAGCAGCTGAAAGGCTTATCCTGTGTCGAATTATCCTTTATTGACAAAGCTGTCTTTGATGAAATGCTGAGGACAAACAGCTAATGATCCCTTTGGCCGAGGCCATTTGCTGCCAGCAAACAAAAAAAAGCTACCCACTGATATCTGGTGGCATCGTCTTTTGGAAGGGAAATTTGTGCTTTGTGCTTGTGTCCAAAAGTAAACAGACAAACGGCTTTGGGAGAGATACTGTTATGGCCCCAATTTGTTATTACATTTATAGCACAACAGCAACAGCAACAGCAAGGGATGACAGACACAGTTTTAAAAACTCAAACACATTTAATTATCAAAGACAATAACAACTAACTAACCTAAAGACCAAGATTGAATTATGTACAAAACATAAATATTTACAATCCCTTTTCGTGGGGGTGGCTTGGTGATGTCCTGGATGATGAAAATGCTCAAACACAGGCAAAGAAATCCACAAAAGAAACATCACAGGTCTTGAACAGAATGGCAGGTCTGGTCATCTTCTTGCAATTTCTCCTACTACTTTACTGTCTCAATTCTTTTCGTTATATACTCTTTTGCAGACCCCACCCACATTTAGACCTCTTTTTTTTTAATTTTCTGAGACTTGCCCCAGACATGTCCAGGACATGTCTAAACATGACTCCAGTCTGAGCTTAACAAAAAAAAGGTAAATACTGCCATCTAGTGGCCTATATTCACATTACACCTCCATTCCAAAAGGGAAAAATTTTGACTCATAAAGGCAAAATTTTTCTTTTCAATACAAAATGGTTAAGTGAACACTTGTCTATATATACATATCATACAATATTCAAACACATGATATATATATACACATTCAAACACGGGATAAGCAATCAGCAATTACATTGTCTGTACCCTTCACATGCTTAATTTCCAAGTCAAACTCCTGTAAAATCAAACTCCAATTCAACAATCTCCGATTCTTGTTTTTCATCTTACTCAAAAACATTAACGGATTGTGGTCAGTGTACACAATCATTGGCTTTTGTCCTGTACAAACATAAACCTCAAAGTGTTGTAAAGAAAGGACCAGAGCCAACAGTTCTTTCTCTATTGTGGAATAGTTCCTTTGGTGGCGATTGAACTTCCTGGAGAAGTATGCCACGGGATGCTCAATGTCATCAGAGTCACTTCTCTGTAGGAGCACAGATCCACAAGCTTGGTCGCTAGCATCGAACGCGATGGAGAACGGTTTGTTGAAGTCAGGAGATTTGAGCACGGGGAAGTGACACAGCAGAGACTTCAGGCGATCGAAGGCTCTCTGGCATGCATCATCCCAGGTGAACTTTACGCCTTTCTTCAATTGGTTAGTCAGACTGAGAGCAATCTCAGCAAAGTTCTTGCAGAACTTGCGGTAGTACCCGATCATTCCAAGGAAGCGGCGCAAAGCTTTTTTGTTGTCAGGAACTGGAAAGTCCATGATGGCTTGGACTTTAGCATTTATGGGTGCCACCTTACCCTGGCCTATGACGTAGCCAAGATAGGTGACAGTAGCACAACCAAAGTCACTCTTGCTCAGGTTAACAGTCAGGTTAGCCTGGGTCAGGCGCTGGAACAACGTCTCTACATCTTTGAGATGTTCTTCCCTGGAGTCACTCCATGTGATCAGGTCATCGATGTACGCATCCGTGTGTGGCAATCCGGCGATTGTAGACTGTATCATCCTTTGGAACGTGGCTGGGGCATTTTTCATGCCAAAGGGTAGGACTTCATACTGGTACAATCCAGATGGTGTGGCAAAAGCAGAGATGCTCTTGGCCCTCTCAGTTAAAGGCACACACCAATAACCCTTCAATAAATCAATCTTGGTCAGAAACTTTGCTTGCCCTACTCTATCAATACAATCATCAATCCTAGGTATTGGAAACACATCAGTTCTAGTTACAGCATTGACTTTGCGATAATCTGTACAGAATCTAGTACTTCCATCAGGTTTTGGAACTAGCACACAGGGTGAACTCCAATCTGAGTTGGAGGGTCTGATAATATCATGTTCTAACATGTATTCAACCTCTTTCTCAGCAATCTTTCTCTTTTCAGGATTCATCCGGTACGGATGCTGTTTTATTGGTTTGGCATCACCAACATCTACATCATGAGAGGCTATAGTAACTCTCTTTGGAACATCAGGAAACAAATCCTCATATTTCTTGATCAACCTTTCAAACTGATCTCTCTGTGAGGGTTCTAAGTGCTGGAGTTTTACATCAAGATTTTGCAACACTTCTGTGTTTGACAATTTACATGAAAGAACTTCAGCTTTAATTCTTGGTTCATCATCTTGAAACTCCCCCTCATCTTCACACGTCTCGACCATTGGAGAATCTGAAGTGACAGCTGCAACCCTAGCATTTCTGTCATGATAAGGCTTTAGCATGTTAATATGACACAATTGTTTTGGTTTTCTCCTATCTGGAGTCTTCACAATGTAATTGAGATCATTGAGTTTTGTCAGAATTTCATAAGGACCATGAAATCTAGCCTGCAATGGATTGGACTGCAAGGGAAACAACACAAGGACCTTTTCTCCTGGTTTAAACTCACGGCTTCTAGCCTTATGATCATACCAAGTTTTCATTTTTCCCTGACTTGATTTCAAGTTCTCTTTGGCAAGGTCACAAGCTGCACGCAATCTTTCCTTGAACTTGCTAACATAGTCTAACAGACTGATATGCGGCTCTTTCTCTTGCCATTGTTCACTCAATAATAGCAAAGGTCCTCTCACTTCATGACCAAACACTAGCTCAAATGGACTGAATCCAGTAGACTCCTGCACTGCTTCTCTAGCTGCAAACAACAGCAAATGAACCCCTTCATCCCAGTCTTTCTCATGGTCATAACAATAAGTCCTCATCATTGTCTTGAGAGTGGAATGAAACCGCTCTAAGGCACCCTGACTTTCTGGATGATAGGCACTAGAAAGAATCTGCTTTGTACCTAGTTCATACACAACCTGCTGAAACAATCCTGAAGTGAAATTGCTACCCTGGTCTGACTGAATTTCCCTGGGAAGGCCAAACAACGTGAAGAACTTTATCAAAGCCTTCGAGATTGCAGTTGCCTTGATGTTACGTAGAGGTATGGCTTCGGGGAATCTGGTAGATGCACACATGATTGTCAACAAGTACTGATTTCCAGATCTAGTCTTGGGTAATGGACCAACGCAATCAACAATGACCCTAGAGAATGGCTCCCCAAATGCTGGGATAGGCTGCAATGGAGCTACAGGTGGGTCTAACTGGTGTTTTCCAACTACCTGACAAGTGTGACAGGTTTTGCAAAAGTTGGAAACGTCTTTCCGAAGCCCAGGCCAAAAGAAGTGTTTCATGATCTTATCAACAGTCTTGTTAACACCAAGATGACCTCCTAAAGGTAAACTATGAGCCATTGTTAAGATCACTCCTATAGACCTTCGGAACAACAATTTGCCTGACCACTGCCCAATCTGCATTGGCAGGGATATCAGGAGGGCGCCACTTCCGCATCAACACACCATCCTTGAGATAATACCCAACTGGAACTGCGTCTATTTCTTTATCAGGAAGGGCTCTCCTCTTTAGTACACAAATTTCAGGATCATTAGTTTGCTCCTCAATCAACCGCTTTCTGGACAGAGACAAGTCTCCAGACACATCAGAATCACCAGACCCATCCGGCTGGCTGAATAGAGAACTGATAAAAGTATCTGATAAGTCCTCAAACGGAGAAACCATAGTAGGCCAATCAGAGTCATGAGGCGAATCACCTGAGTCCTGACTATTCAATGTACTGGACGGCACCACATCATCTTCTTCTTTAGCCTTCTTGGCCATAGCACGAGTCACTGCGCAAGAAGGATACAGAGATGGGTCCTCATCCCCATCTTCAGTGCTCGGCTGTGAAGTAAGATGTACAGGGGGAACACTTTGCCCCCAGCCAGGTCATTGCCTAGCAACAGAGAAACACCCTTTATAGGTAGACTTGACATAAGTCCCACCTTTACCTGTCCTGTAACTAAATCTGACTTCAAGAATATAGAGCGCAGGGGTACAGATACAGTCCTCCCTTCAATACCTTGTACAAGTATGAAATCCCCTGAAGCGGTCTCATCACGTAACTCCAAGGAGTCCATCAACAAGAGTGACTGAGAAGCTCCGGTATCCCTTAGGATATATATGGGGATAGGAGTAGTATGCTCATTCAGAGCCACAAATCCCTCTGACACAAATGGAAGAAATTCCTCCCTCATGAAGTCAGCTGTATCAGGCTTTTTAGCCCCACAAGAAGCAGGCAATTTAGCATATTGGTTATCTACTACAGGGGTTTCTAACCTTGTTTTCACAAAGGCATTTGGTTTGGTATCCTTTTCTTTTTCTTTCTTAGCTTTAAGGAACCAACAGTTAGTTGTAACATAACCAGATTTCTTGCAATAACTGCAAACTAGACCACTTTTGTCACTGTCAGCTTTCACACTTTGATCAGACCTGTTACTGGATTTCTGAGCACCATCACCAGATTTGTCTTTGTCTTTGGGTGAGGAATCTTGGGTATCACCATAACCCTTTTTCTGAAATTGGGACCATCTATTATTACTGCTAGACTGAAATTTGGACTTATGAGTGAGAACATATTCATCTGCAAATTTGGCAGCTGATTGCAAATTCAGTGCTTGCTTCTCATTAAGGTAGGTCTTAACATCATCTTTAACACAGTTCTTGAATTCTTCAACTAACACCATCTCTTTTAGTGAGTTGAAATCATCCTTGACCTCCATAGAAGTACACCAGCGCTCAAAGCAAACCTGCTTTTCATTAGCAAATTCAACATAAGTCTGATTTTCAGATTTCTTCAGACCTCTGAATTTCTGTCGGTAAGCCTCTGGAGCCAACTCATAAGCTCTCAAAATAACCTTTTTGACAACCTCATAATCAGAGGAATCATCTGCAGACAAAGCCGAATAGGCTTGTTGAGCTTTACCCTTGAGGACAGTTTGCAACATCAGAGGCCAGTGTTCCTTTGGCCACTGGCAACTCTTTGCTACCTTTTCAAAACACTGGAAATAGTTGTCAACATCCTTTTCCGAAAATGGAGGCACCAGTTTTACCTCCTGACTGGCACAAAATTTATTTTTAGTTTCAATTTTAATTTTTAGTTGCTCCATTTGGAGTCTTTCTTCTCTATCGAATTTCTCTAATTCAAAATCTCTCTGTCTTGCAAATTTTTCCAACTCAAATTCTCTTTGTTTTTCTTTTTCCTCCCTTTCTATTTTCTCTTCTCTCGCTAATTTTTCTAACTCAAACTGCCTTTGTTTTTCTTTTTCTTCCCTCTCAAATTCTCTTTGCTTTTCTTTTTCCTCCCTTTCTTTTTCTCTGTCCTCCCTTTCAATCTCTAGCATTTTTAATTTAAGTTCCATTTCTATATTTGGATTTTCCACTGGAAACTGTTCCAGATCTCCGGGTGCAAACACATTTTCATCAATGTAATATTCAACTATCTCTCTAGCCAGTCTTGCTTTTCGCATGGCTGGTTTCACCTCTGTCAGCTCTAAATGTCTGCAAATTTCTAGCAGTTCTGTCTTTTTAAAAGACTTCAAAACCCCTACGGTTGGTGATGCCAAGACATCATCCATTGCTGTTGTCAATATATTTGTATTCAATTAAAAAAAATCAATTTTACAATTTGAAATGTTAGATTTTCAATAAATTACTCACAAAATGGTCTATCCCGGACCTTGAGCCCCCAATTTGGTATGGCCCCAATTTGTTATTACATTTATAACACAACAGCAACAGCAACAGCAAGGGATGACAGACACAGTTTTAAAAACTCAAACACATTTAATTATCAAAGACAATAACAACTAACTAACCTAAAGACCAAGATTGAATTATGTACAAAACATAAATATTTACAATCCCTTTTCGTGGGGGTGGCTTGGTGATGTCCTGGATGATGAAAATGCTCAAACACAGGCAAAGAAATCCACAAAAGAAACGTCACAGGTCTTGAACAGAATGGCAGGTCTGGTCATCTTCTTGCAATTTCTCCTACTACTTTACTGTCTTAATTCTTTTCGTTATATACTCTTTTGCAGACCCCACCCACATTTAGACCTCTTTTTTTTTAATTTTCTGAGACTTGCCCCAGACATGTCCAGGACATGTCTAAACATGACTCCAGTCTGAGCTTAACAAAAAAAAGGTAAATACTGCCATCTAGTGGCCTATATTCACATTACAATACTGACAAAACTGCACCTCAAATGATCTGCGGTTCTTCTTTTGTATTTCCAAAAGTGTAGACGCTACTAAGGCATAGTATGATCCGCGGATGTTTGTGCCAGCTAGATTAGGTGTGGGCTGTGTGCGCAGGTCCATTACAGAGATTGGCTCTGGCTAGCTCTGTATTAATTGGCCGGCACAACCTGACGTCAGGTTTTGCCCAGATCTCGTGAAGATCTCGGGAGGAGCTGTTCAGAGAGGAAATCACGTTCTTGGATTATGGCAAAACACCTGTATCTTATGTTTAGAAACTTTTCAGAGGTTGAGTATGGACTTCCAACATTATAACATTACTAATATGTATTAAAAGAAGGATCATCATAATAGGCCCCCATAACCAGGACTGAATACAGTACCTTCATCACTCATGAGGGTGATGCACTGCTATTTTATATTTCTAATCTTAGATAAACAGTTACCTTGCCTGGTGTGAGAGCTCTCTCTCTCTCATTTTCCCTCTCTCTTTTCACTCCCTCTTTCATGTATTCAGCAAGTCTTCCTGCCAGTGAAACGGCGTCTGAAAACACAGAGAACATTGATGATGAACACACAGACTGCTGTGCAGCTTGCTGGTAACATTGTGAATACAACCCACACCTGAACACTGTATGCACACAACTGAACATTTATCCTCACCTGAACACTATATACACACACCTGAACACTGTACACACATCTGAACACTTTACCCACACCTGAGCACTATATACACACCTGAATGCTTTACCCACACATGAACACTTTACCCACACCCGAACTCTATATCCAAACCTGAATGCTACACTGACACCTGAACACTATATACACACCTGAACACTTATCCCACACCTGAACACTATATACACACACACACCTTAACACTGTACCCTTCATTGAACACAATATTGACACATGTACACTCTACCCTACCTGAACACTCTCCACAACTGAAAATTCTACCCTACGTGACCACCATCTTGCCTCTTGAACACTATAACCACACCTGAACACTCTACCTGAAACTAACCTCTATTCAGGACTGAATGTGCTCCCACTGGAACTCTATATAGACTTCTGAACACCACTCTCGCTTGGACACTATATCCGCACCTACATTCAGCTCTGCCCGAACTAACTGCCTAATTTAATTCAGAGAGGCTCTGTCGCTGTATGAGTATTGATAAATGTGATGTGTTCTTGTTAAATTTCAGTATTCCCCTGTAATGGAATTCGCTTTTTCTCATTCATTTTCAAATCTGCTGCCAGTGCTCGGATTATGAAAAACTCCCTCTGGTGAGTCTGGTGTCGACACTCTTCATGTAAATAATGCTTTTCAGTTTTGAGCGTAAGTGAGGTTCTGTTAGCAGGTCACACTATTAGCATTTTGGGCTCTGTTAGCAGATGTGGACCTGTTAGTGGACTGGGTTTTCTTATCAAGCAAAACGCTGTTAGCGCATGGGGCCTGGTGGCTCATACTGTGTTCGCTGCAAATAGTTTGGGTGGAACGATTTTTAAGCAATTATTTCATTTAGTTTCTAACTTTGTCATCAACGGCCTTTTTATGGAAAGCAAAAAGAACACGGAGGTTAGATCTAACTTTGCTTCCAAGAGGTGGCCAATGACGACACTTTTCCTGTCAATTGTGAGCACTATATAACTCATGAGGAGAAGTGAGTTATTACGGGCAAATGACTGTGAAATGACTGGTTGTCCTTTCAGGTTCTTCCCTTAATTTTCCCATAGTGCGTAACCTCAAACATTGTGGCTAACCTTAGCTAACTTTGATAAGAAACAGAAAAAAGAGTTTGATTATGTCAGTGAACGTTTGTTGACTGGGAGAATTTGGCGCCTCGAATGAATGTATGGCTTTATTGCGTTCAGCCGGATCCTTCGCCGTTGGAATCGCGCCTGCCGCAGGAAGTGCCGTGTTGCGGTGAAGTCGGTCACCTTTTACTGGCTGGTGCTGCTGCTGGTGTTCCTGAACACAGTCACCAGCGCGTCGGAGCACTACAACCAGCCTCTGTGGCTCACCAAGGTCCAGGGTGGGTACTGCCCCACGGCCACCAAATCTCACCAGTGTCAACAACCCTGCTGCTGGAGATCTGCTGTCCTGCGGGTTTTCGCCAAACCTGGAAAATATAGACCTCATGTAAAAACAACCGATCCTTTTGAGCTGTTAATAAGTCGAGTTTAGAGTTACAGATTAAGATTTTGGTGAGAACCGGTCAGATAGTCGATCTCCTGGAGCAGGTTTGATGATCACTGGTGTTTACCAACCAGTAACTGTGTGCACCACTCAATAACTGTTCATCTTCACCATCCAAAACCGTGCGTGTCTGCGAACCAGTAATTGAACTACTGTGTAGTGTCAGTGAGCATGGCATGGTGCGTTCACTAGTATTGAAAAGTAGGAATTGGTAATGCGATGGTCTTGTGGATGGTGGTCAGTGCCCTTTGGTTCAGGAGACACTGACCTGCCTACAGCTGATGGGGAAGGTTTGCCGCTGGAATCTCTGGGCGTCTGAGAGAGGTTTCAGTCCCACCTCACACTTAGAATGATCTAGAAATCTTTACTCACCAACAGCTGTGTGTCTCCAGTACCCCAAATGTACACTCAGCACCCTAATGGCAGCCCCTCTCTCTCTCTCTCTCTCTGTCTCTCTGTTCTAGACATGGCCAATAAGGTGCTGCTGTCCCTGTTCACAGCGGAGATGCTGCTAAAGATGTACAGTCTGGGCCTGCAGGTGTACTTTGTGGCCTTCTTTAACCGATTCGACTGCTTTGTGGTTTGCGGGGGCATCGTGGAGACCATCCTGGTGGAGCTGGAGATTATGCCTCCTTTGGGCATCTCTGTTCTGCGCTGCGTGCGTCTGCTGCGCATATTCAAGGTCACACGGTGCGTTGCCTGGGGTCTGATAGGCTGGCTTCAGGGCTCCCCAAATCTGGCCCTCGAATCCAATTCTGATTGGTCAGACTGTCATTACTCCCAACTCTCAGATAAAGGGAGGGTGGAAAACCAGCTGTTTTGGCCCTCAAGGACTGTGATTTAGGGAGCCCTGGTGTTTTCTAAGGTCACATGATATATTATGAGGGCTTTGATTGGTTGGCATTAAAAGGTAGCATGCAGTGTTGTAACGGCTTTGATTGGCTGGCATGTTAAGCTAACGTTGTCTCAGTTGGTCTCAGATTGGCTTTAAGAATCAAGGACTCATTGTGCTTAATCTCGACTATAATTCAGAGATGGTAAATCCAGGCTCATGTAAATGTCCTCCTTTATATTTTATTCTCATCTTCTGGATTTATTCTTCAGCGCAGCTTTTCTGTTGCAAGGTGGGGCTCATTAGCAGAATCTGCCACGATTACGGGCGGACGGAGCACATTGCGGGACTTTAACCGTCTAACCCCTGACCTTCTCTTCTCCGATGGGCTGTTTTCACCATATAGTAGCGCTATACTCTACTCTGGGAAACCTTACACCTCTGATAGGGAGTCACTTCGGACCTAAATCGGCGCAGATCCCCCCCAGTGTAACTTCCTCTGCGGGGATTTAAAGTCCCTATGGAACGGCTGGCCGGATGCCGATTGATTCTGCGAATAGGCAGAATTTCCCTGAATTTTGCCTGGTTGTAGTTTGTAGTTTGTCGAGGGCTTGATAATGAGGCGATCGTGTGAATTGTACGTGTTCGTGTAGCGAAATGTCTAAAACATATAAGGTTCATGGCTCTGCAGAAGCAGTGTTCCCATAACCTGCTCTTCAAGGAATGTGCAAAACAAAAGAAATTTTCTAACTGACCTTTGACCTCCCGCAGTCACTGGACGGCTCTGTCTAACCTGGTGGCGTCGCTGCTGAACTCCATGAAGTCCATCGCCTCCCTGCTGCTGCTGCTCTTCCTCTTCCTCATCATCTTCGCCCTGCTCGGCATGCAGCTCTTCGGCGGGAAGTTCAACTTCGACGAGACGCAGACCAAGCGCAGCACCTTCGACACCTTCCCGCAGGCGCTGCTCACCTGCTTCCAGGTGAATAATCTCACGCTGACAGCTGACGCGCCTCCACACCCTCCGCCGCTAACCGACCCTGCTGCTGGAGATCTGCCTCCCTGCCGACCTTCACTACCACAGTTTATAACGCTCCGCACATGCTCAGTAGCAGTTTGGCGGATATCCGTCAGTCGAATGGGGTGCTGTGGCGGGGTTGGAGTGATGATCTGTAGGGCTGTAGACCTCCAGACTCGCACAGACACCAGACACCAGACAGATTCCGAACCTCTTAGTAATATTAAGCACCACACTGTGGCAGGTGCTGCCCTGCTAAACACTGTCCTGCTTTTTAACATCCCACCACTTTCACTGTCTCATACTGACCCAGTTCTGAATTTTTCAGGGGTTTCAGGCATCAAATTCAGATTGAGCATCTTTTCTTCTATTTTTAACAGACAGGTGAAGGATTATTAACTACTGCATCCTTCATTTTGTGCAGTTTCCATATGGTCCATTTTTAGGACTGAGGTTGTATTTGTTACTTACTAATGTTTGGTAATTGAGAGATGAGAGCGTGAGTCGGGAAGAGAGTGGATGTGTCTGACACCATCAGCTGAGTCTTACAGGACGCTGTGGAAACGGGTCGCTCTCGGCTCTCTCCACCTGATCGCCTGTGTGATTCCCGGGGGACCTTTTAACTCTGCTCCAGTGACACCGTTACATTTTTATCCTCCCTCATGACCCCTTTCTTATCATCCTCGTCTCACAGAAGTATGTTCTCATGTCCTCACTATATGCAGGAAGGTGTCTGTCACTTGATGACCTTGGGTAAATGCATTGGTTGTGTTTTATACTGTAAATATAGAAAAATTGATTTTTTGTTTTTATAATTTAAACCCAGAAATGTACAGCCAGAAATGTTTTCCTCGCTCTTGATATGACATGACATTAAGTGACATAACAGAGCGGTTAGAACAGGCCATTCAGCCCAATCAGGTTTGCCTTTTTCCTGTCACATGACAGGAGTTATCTTTCTATCCTGTACATGATTAAATATTGGTGTAATACAGCCAAGTCATACAGGTTTGATGTTACAAATGTTTGATTCTGCTTTCATGTGCGGTGATTTGTCAGACTGTGTTCATGAGCAAACTTGACCCAATATTTTTGCGGTGGAAATGTCACCAGTTGTGCTGGTAACCGTTAACCTTTGCCAGTGTTGATGTCTATTTGGTGGTCTATTCAAGTCAATGGGATGAAAAATTTGCAAGCTAGCACGCTAACTAGCTTTTAGACAGCTGACAGGTGGCAAATGGTGTTATGTTCCAGAAGGGGGCTCCCCGAATCATCATTCTCGAGGATCAAGATTTGCTGGTTTTTCACATCGCTTCAGCTGGGAGTCGGGTTTGATAGCAGTCTGGCCAATCAGTGTCAATAAGTGTTTATTTAATTTACTGTCTGAGAGGAAACTTGGGCTCGGTTTGGAATCCAGGGCCAGATTTGGCGAGCCCTGCTGCAGAGTGTTCGTCTCTGCTGTGGTTTGTGGACAATGTTTGGCGGCGGAAGATTCTGGGCTGATTTATGAGCTCCTCTCTGTCCGTCTGTGCAGATACTGACGGGGGAGGACTGGAACGTGGTGATGTATGACGGAATCATGGCGTACGGCGGCCCCCACTTCCCGGGGATGATTGTCTGCATCTATTTTGTCATCCTCTTCATCTGCGGAAACTGTATCCTTCATTACGTGGGGTCGTCCGGGTGCCTCTGGCACCTCATGTTTGGTTTGGATTGGCTTTAAGGTCCTCAGTAGCTGCGGGTCTCTGAGCCCCCAACGTTGTACATGAAATAGCAATAATAATAGTAATAATAATAATAGGTCATGGAATTTTGTTTCTTTCCTCTGGAACTGTTGTGACTTTTCTTCTGATTATATGAAAACCCAGGGTATAGAAAATAATGAGGTTTCACCCTCCCGTTTGTTATGAGCTGGGATGGTGCATTTAACTTATTTTCATATTTGATGTAATGTTCTTTCATATCAAATGGGCTGTGAAGAAATATAAAATATTTATGGGCAAAGAAATCTGTGCTCAGACGCAGAGCATTAATTATGTTTGGCTGTAATTTTCATGCACAGAACTTCTGAAACATGTCATCGAGTTAAAAACCGTGTTCACAAGTGACTCTTATTAGGTTAGAAACAATTATGAAACGTCAAGCTGGTAAAACTGTGTTGGGTTTGTCTTTTTCTAAGCTATTAAAGAGGCTCTTGCAAACACCACAGCCCCTTTAGCCATTATTTGTACGGGGTCGGCTGACTGAGTGCATCCTCTAATATTCAGTTACCATGCCCCCCAACCCCAAAAGTAGCCTAACGTGCATGTCTTAAGATTGCGGATGGAGTCTCGAGCACTCAGGGGAGACCCAAAATGGCTCGATGAGAGCATGTTTGAGCAGAGAGTCCTGACCGCTCCCTGCACCCCTGCATTTCTAGATCATGCCTCTTGTCTCCAGCCCAGGGCCTGAAGCTTTTCCTGATGCAGTGAGGATGGCCTTTCTCACTCTCTAACGCAAACTAGAATTACCTGTAACAGTGAGAACCAACATATGGTGATCTAACGACCGGCTGGTTTTTACTCCAACCTTAACAAAGCACACCTCACTCAGTGGCTAGAGCAGGGCTGCCCAACCCTGTTCCTGGAGATCTACCATCCAGTAGGTCCATCCTTGGGGAAGATTGATGTTCTGGATTATTGACCTCTGTAGATGGCCGTGGCTCCCTTGAGCCCGGTTAGTTATCCTTTATTTGGGTTTCATTTCGGGCTGCCGTAGTGCAGGGCTGCCCATTTCCTGTTACTAATAATCCATATTCAACCATATTTTCCCAAATAACCCTCATTTAAACCAAAATTTGACGCATCCAATTTTCTGATTCAGCAGCTCAACAAGATCTCCGTCTCTCGCTCTGTCGGAGTTGGAGCCGAACTTTACGACACAGCTCATCCAATCTCGACCTTGAGTCCAAATCTAGCCTGGTTTTCCCCCTGGCAATTTACTAATTACCTGTAATTAACGTCACACCTGACTCTCAGGTGAAGACTTTAAGCAGCAGACCTCGGGCCGAGTGGACTGTGATTTGATGATCTCAGCTCTGCAGGAGGTCGATGCCCTGCTGTAGCGGAGTGGACCTCAGTTGCAGTGCAGATTGTTGTTAGGGTAGCATTACCCTAAGTGATTATAAATTGGCCTCCAGAGCCTACTTGCTTATATTGCTGTTCTGGATTCCTTTTACTAACACTGATGCTCTTCGCTAACATGAGTCTCCCGGGCGAGAGCCTCCGCTAAGTGATTGTAATGTGATGCAATATAACGTCTCTCTCTGTTCACCGCACCCTTTCAATTGGTTCCCTGACTGAAGCTGACAGATATCCTGCTAAACGTTTTCCTGGCCATCGCTGTGGATAACCTGGCCGGCGGAGACGGAGAGGGGAAAAAGAAAAAGTGAGGAGTGTGAGAGGAAGGAATGAAATGGATGGATGGATGGATGGATGGATGGAGGGAGGGAGGGCAGATGGATTTGGGGAGAACATTCTGGGTGTGATATCATGGGTGGGCCTTGAGCGAGTATGGTACACTAGCGGTATAGTCCGTCTGTAATTTTACAACGGTATGGATAACCGTAGCACCAAGGGCTTGTTCGCTCACTAGCAAACAGTGGAAACACGGGCATCTTCAAGATCACTGTGGGTCACTTAGACATAAGTGGCAGATAACAACAAATTATATCAATTATCATTCCCTAACAATGCTTGAAGAAATTGCACACGGACGACAGCAACGACAAAGATGAGGAGGACATTTGACGCCACTTCTTCGGAGTAGCTCATGGTCTATCGGCCAGTGAGCTAAACTTGGCCGTACTTCTTGCAAAAATTGCCCCATTTCAATGCACATACTCCCAAATCAAAGCAAACGGCTTAACACTTTTGTCTCTTGTTAATTATTGCCAGTTCACTTTGCTGGTGGACTGGGCCGAAAACGAACAAGGAATTGGGTCACTGTCTGAATGATCGCGGTCTCTACTGTTTGTGCAGAACCTGGTTCTGTGGTGATGAACCACATGTTGTTTTTCAGGGATAAGGCAGTGGAGGAGGAGGCAGAAGTGGAAGACATAAAGGTAAACAAATTTAATCTTCGAATAAACTGTCGCCCTCTGCTGCTGCTCAATTCTGATGGCAAAATACTGACTGCATTCACTCTTTAATGCCAGTTTTCTGATTTAGGCTGTTGTGTAAGTTCATAATATCTTCTGGTGTATTTAGTCTTTTGTACTGTTCGATCAGATAAAAGTATTTGCTCTTGACTATCTATAGTGACCCTTCTCATTACTCTGTTGAATCATTCTAGTAAACCCTCCTACATTTACACTGTGTTGTAGAGTTAGTGTCAGTCCTCACTCCAATATTTACACCCTCTCTCTGCAGGTAGATATCGATGAGTTAGAGCAGGAGGAGGAGGAAGAGGCAGAGGAGGGTGATGAGGATGAAGAGGGAGGTGAGTGTGAGAGAAAGATGCTCGCGTGCGAAACGTTGTGTAGCCGAATCAGCGAAGAACGTGAGATGTAATGGGTGCGTGTAAGCTGTTTCAGCTCGGTCCGCCGTGTTGTCCTGTTCTAGTTAAAATTTTTGGGTTCTCCACGCTGTGATTGCAAGGCGCAGTGCTGAAGCGAGTTCCATGGAGGACTGAGCGTTTGCTGGTTCTTCATTCTTACCAATCACTTTCTCAGTCAGTTTCACCAATTAATTCCACTCCTCCCTGGCTGCAAGTTTTTTAATTGTTCTAATAATGCATATGCAGCTGTTTTTGTGAGATGTTTGAGATGACACCATGTATAAGTTCCTGTGTTTTTATTAGGTGTTTGAGGAGAAGGTGTGTATAAGTTCCTGTGTTTTTATAAGGTGTTTGAGATGACGGTGTGTTGAAGTGCCTGTGTTTTCATGATTCTCCTGTTTTCCCTCTGCTGAACCCACCCCAGAGGAGGGCAGTAACCAGGGGGTAAATGTAGCTGATTTTGTGCCTCCAAAGGAAAAAATTCTTCCTATTCCTGAAGGAAGTGCCTTCTTCTGCCTCAGCAACACCAACCCGTGAGTCACTGCATACAGACAGCACAGACACTACTATCGCCTTACACACAGACAGCCATTACACTACTATCACCTTACACACAGACTGCCATTACACTACTATCACCTTACTCACAGACTGCACCTGCTCTACTATCACCTTACACACAGACTACACATACAGCACTATCACCTTACACAGACTGCACATACACTACTATCACCTTACACACAGACTGCACCTGCTCTACTATCACCTTACACACAGACTGCCATTACACTACTATCACCTTACACACAGACTGCACCTGCTCTACTATCACCTTACACACAGACTACACATACACTACTATCACCTTACACACAGACTGCCATTACACTACTATCACCTTACTCACAGACTGCACCTGCTCTACTATCACCTTACACACAGACTACACATACAGTACTATCACCTTACACAGACTGCACATACACTACTATCACCTTGCACACAGACTGCACCTGCTCTACAATCACCTTACACATAGACTGCACATACACTACTATCACCTTACACACAGACTGCCATTACACTACTATCACCTTACTCACAGACTGCACCTGCTCTACTATCACCTTACACACAGACTACACATACAGCACTATCACCTTACACAGACTGCACATACACTACTATCACCTTACACACAGACTGCCATTACACTACTATCACCTTACACACAGACTGCACCTGCTCTACTATCACCTTACACACAGACTGCACATACTCTACTATCACCTTACACACAGACTGCACATTCACTACTTCACCTTACACACAGACTACACATACACTACTATCACCTTTCACAGAATGCACATACACTACTATCACCTTACACACAGACTACACATACAGCATCTCACATACAGTGCACAGACTACACATACACTGTCCTCACATACTGCATATAGACTACACATACACTACTCTCACTTTTAAGACTGCACATACTCTGTTCTCACATACAGCACATAGACTACAACTAAAGCCTGCAGTTCTCAAGATGTTCATCTGGGTTCTTTTGTGAGCTCCTGGATGAGTCGTTGATGGGCTCTTGGAGGATGGTTCACCGTTGTTCCAAATCTTCTCCATTTGTAGATAGTGGCTTCTACATGGTTCAGAGCCTTAGAAATGGCTTTGTTACCCTTTCCGGAATGATATATGTCAACAACTTTTCTCTTATATTCTTGAATTTCTTTGATCATGGCGTCACATGCTGCTTTTTGCACACTTCACATTGTTTAGCAGGTGGAATTTAAGTAATGTTCGGATGCAACAGAGCTGGCCGTGATCATGCCAAATCTGCATTTTGTGTTTACTAGGATTATCGTTGTCTGATGTGAAAATTCATTTGTTGTGAAGCATTTAAGTGTGACAAATATGCAAAAATGGAAGAAGTCTAGAATTCAGTTTAGCGGACGCGCTTCTGTGCTCCACCTTGCAATGCAAAGTCATCGCATTTTAGCGGACGCACTTCTGTTAGGGTTAGGTTTAGGTCTGGGGTTAGGGTTTGGGCAGGAGTGTCCAATCTTATCCGGAAAGGGCCGGTGTTGGTGCTGGTTTTTGTTACAGCCCAACACTAACACACCTGATTCTACCCACCAAGGTGCTGATTGAAACCCCTTATCAGTTAATTAGTGGAATCAGGTGCAGTAGCTCTGCTGGCTAGCACAAAAACCTGCACCCACACCTGCCATCTACGGATAAGATTGGACACCCCTGGGTTAGGGACTCACCTCACAACGCAAAGCTAATGTCAGCAGTGCGTCCGCTAAACTGCATGTGTTCCGAAGTCGGGCAGGGGGCAAATACTTTTTCTCTGCACGCAACATGGAAACCATGCATGAGCTGGTTTTACGATCATGTCTGCACATTGAATTATCTGGCACCGCCCGAGACTGTACTACTCATGCAGTGCACATTGCGCTGTTCGCAGGTATTACAATGAACTTTTAATGACTCGTTTCTTCAGAACACTTCATCAGAATCCCAGTCAGTATTCTGGAACTTTATGGGTTTTGGGTTTTAGTCATGATTGTGATGGCAGTACCAGAATGTCTACTTATTAGTATTCTAATCACATACTTGTGACCTTTCACCTTCAAAGCCATTTTCTTACTCACACTAAACACGTTATCGTCACACGTCTTCACTCTTCTGTCTTTCTCAGTCTCCCTCTTTTCTCTCTCCTGACTCTGTTCTCTCTTTTTTAACTTTTTCCCCACTCCCTCCCTCCCTCCCTCTCTTATTCTCACAGGATCAGGGTTGGCTGCCATACGTTGATCCATCACCACATCTTCACCAACCTCATTCTGGTCTTCATCATTCTCAGCAGCATCTCATTGGCTGCTGAGGACCCAATCAGACCACACTCTTTCAGAAACAATGTAAGGACCCTCCTGCTGTCAGCTGACCAATAATAGTCTGTCCTGATTTGTGTTTGTTTTAAGTTGACCGACACTTACCGAAATTACCTTTATCAAAAGCTGCAGATATGTTCATTCATACAGTTGTTTTTTTTTTCTGTCCTCTTGTTCAGATTTTAATGCACACGAGTTCCTTATGGCTCTATTTCTAAAACATTTTAAATCTTTGAGCGCGAAAGTGGAAGTATTTTAAATATCAGAAATTAGGCTTTCTAGGGGCTCATAAAATACTTGTTCTCCTACAGTATTTGGGCTAATTCTGGGACAATCTTGCAATCCATTTTGGATTGAGTCGCATAGTTTGAGAAACACTCGAGTGGCCAAACTCTAAATTCGATTGGTTCTGTAAAAGGCAGAGAGTAGAGCTGGATTATGTTTTGACTATAATGAACTGCGCTGCTCTGCATGATAAAGGTCCTCACTGATGAGGGGTAGCAGAACTGATAGGTGCCTTGTATTTCCCGGCAGGTCCTGGGCTATGCTGACTACGCTTTTACATCTATATTTACTGTGGAAATCTTGCTGAAGGTACGATCATCCATGGCCTTGCTTGTCACTCAGCTGGTTTGTTGGCACAGCCACGTAACGCCTTGTGAAACATTTACTGCTAATTCACTTCTGACAAATTTCAGCTGAGTATATTAGGGCCTTGAATGGGACTGTATGCACTCTGAATATTTTACTGTGCTGGAGGTCCTTTAATCATCTCAAACACATCCATCATGTCCTCTGTCCTGCATGAATCTGATACCAGTGGTTGGTTTTCAACATTTCTTAAAGTATTAATCTCAAAGATTTTCATTGAAGTAAATATCTTTTAAGCCACTGGCTCTCCCCAGTTAAGGTGTCACAATTACGGTTCAACTTGTTGCCCTTTGATGAAAGATCCTGCAATTACTTTATTTACCATATTAGCAAATTGGTGTTTGTGGCGACATTCCTGTGAAAAATCACAAGCAGCCCTAATTTGTATCACAAAACAGAATCGACAGAGCAATTTCAAAAATCGAGGTACTAAACAGAGTCAAAACCGGAAGCCTCCATAGACATACAGAGGCTCGTAACGATGTCTCAGACAGGCAACAAACTCACTCAGAACTAGAGAAAACTGGGGCAATGTAAAAAAGAGATGCAGCGAATGGGAAGGTGATTATAGGTGTGAGTACACTGGGAGGTGTGGTAAGGGGCGTGGTTACAAACAAGGAAGTTAACAGAATCAAATGAACGAACAGAACGGGGAGGGTGAGAGCGAGGATGAGAACAGAAGCACGTGAGCGCAGAACCCATGTGGCAATAAATGCAATAACTGAAATAACAGCACTGAGACACTATAACAGTACAATGAACAGTATTTTAACCCCTTGTTTCTCTGGTTTAGATGACTGTACACAGTGTGAAGTGATGTAGGGGTCAGTGTTTTAACCAGCTCTTTTCCTAAGACCAAACGCAGTGTAAAGTGATGTAACGGTCAATATATTAACCCTTTGTTTCTCTGGTTTAGATGACCGTACACGGCGCTTTCTTGCACCAGGGCTCGTTCTGTCGGAACTGGTTTAATCTCCTGGATCTGCTGGTCGTCAGCGTGTCGCTCGTGTCCTTCTTCCTACAGTGAGTGACTAGAGCTCCGGTCCGAATTCTCAGTCACAGTTCTGGTTGTGCTCAACATGACTGTGCCTTGGGGTCTGTACGGCACAGATACTGGCTTTGATAACTTCTTGGCCCTGATTCATTAATTCACACTTTGAGAAAGCGAGTGTGCATTTGTTTGTCTTTAACATTATTATGCGCAAAAGTCCCGTGGCTGAAGTTGTTAAGACCAGAGGTCATGGGGTTCGTCCTATGTGTGTCTTAAGTCTGTTACCTCGGCTGGCTGATTTTACAGGTAATATTGATGCTCTTGCTGAAAACTGCTCCTTCTTCATAAATGCTTTGATTGGAGTAAAGCACCTGGGAATCTCTGACCACGTGAGGGTTGTCCACTTGATTGTTGTTCTCCTAGCCTGTGTTTACAACAATTAAAACGAAAGGCAGCGCTGAATAGAGTAGAGAGAATGGTGTTATTGAGTGTGTGTATAATTCTACTGCGAGTCATTTTGCAGCACTCAACTTGCGGTAATCATGACTCAAAGGCGCCCTCTGTTGGATAAACGTGCATAGCACTCCTGAAACCCCCCATTGAATAGAACTTGATGGTTCACGATCAGAACTTGATTCACTGACTTTTCTCACGTGCAAAGTCATTTTGCCCTGTCAAAACTAAAAGGCAGTTGCTACGGGTACAGCAGTTTTCCAATGCATTTCAATGTAGAGAGGTACGGCAGTCCCCATTTCAAGCCCTGCCCTAACCTAACCCTAACCCTGACCCTAACTTTAACCATAATCCCTTATCCTTATTCAGAGCCCTGATTGCTGTGCCCAGAAAACTGCCGTATCTCTGGACAATGCGATACAAATAACATGGCCATTGATTGGCCACAGCATTTGTTTCGCTCCAGTTGTTGTGGATGTTGCTGGATTAGCAGGATCTGGAAAATTTTACACTAGTGAATCTGGCTCTCAGTTTTTGAATCTGTGCAGGTGCATCTGCTGTATTTTATGAAAGTCATTCAGTGTTTAAACGGTTTTCTCTCATCCTGTGGACAGGCTTGATTTTTGGCTTGTTTGTGGTGAATAATTGTCCCTGTTTGACCCTGGGTGTAGAGTTTGCTCTCTGTGACCGAGGCCCCTCTGCGACTGAAGGGACATGTGGAGGAGACATGCAGTTTAATCTCTTCTTCTCTGCTCTTTCCCTGCTGTCAGCTCCAGCACCATCTCTGTGGTCAAGATTCTCCGGGTCCTCCGAGTGCTGAGGCCTCTTCGAGCTATTAACAGAGCCAAGGGCCTGAAGGTACTGTGTGTGTGTGTGTGTGTGTGTATGTGTGTTTTAGAGTGTCTGTGAGAGGGTGTGTGTGTGTGTGTGTGTTTTAGAGTGTCTGTGAGAGGGTGTGTGCAGATGTGTGTGCATTTGTGGTGGAGGGCATGTTTGCATGTGAATATGAGTGTGTGTGTGTGTGTGTGTGTGTGTGTGTTTTTGTGTCAATGTCTTTGCATCTGTGAGAGGGTGTGAGTGTGTGTGTGTGTGTGTGTGTGTTTGTCACGTGGAAGAGGGTGTGTATGCGCATATGAGTGCGTGTGAATTTCTCTGTGGAGGAGGATGTGTTTGTGAGAGTGTGTGTGCGTGCAAGTTTTTTTGTGTGTGTGTGAGAATTTGTGCGTGTGTGTATGTGAGGAGGGCGTGGTGTACATATGTCTTGTGTATACAAATGGTTCAGTGGATAAGCCTAAATCTGCATGTGTAGACTCTTAAAATGTCCTTAACAGTCGAGAGATAATGTCTTACAAGAGTATGTGTTTGTGTACTTGTGTCTGTAACAGCATGTGGTCCAGTGTGTGTTTGTGGCCATCCGGACCATTGGGAACATCATGATTGTCACCACCCTGCTGCAGTTCATGTTTGCCTGCATTGGAGTTCAGCTCTTCAAGGTACAGAGTCTGTTCTCTCACCCAAAGCATTCTGGGTAGGCTTCAGTCACCCCTGAACCCTGATAGTGGGTGGATAGTCTGGCCTACGGTATGAATATTTTCTGAACAAATCCTTTAGCACACAGTGTTTACATGTGCCACAAGGTTTACAGGTTTCTCCTGACATTATGATATTATTGGCAGGCATATCATGTAAAAACATGTTTCTTTATTTGCATAAAATTATAGCACTCTGCACGAAGGATTGTAATGAAGTTATAGGTAGGCTCTTACCCTATGAATTATGATTATGTTTTTAGTATGTTATGCACAGCTTTTACATAACATGCAGTTACTATCACCTGCTGCAAACTGGTGTTGGGGATATAGAGCTGAGTTTTGTCCCTCTATCCATCCTTCCTTCCGTCTGTCCGTCGCACTTTCAATGGAGACGAGTCACTTTGAAAACCATGACCGTTACAATGGGTCAAATTTTGTATGCGCAATAAGCTACTCGTGATCTATGCTGAGTTTGAAAATGGATGTCGAAGCATATCTATTTACGGAGTTATGGCCCTTCATCGTGGCGGGTGATAATGATGACGCTGTTGTCTTGTTACATTGTGTGTTTCAACTAACTCGCACAACAAGGGAATGTTTTATGCAATATCTATTCTGAGCTGAGAGCTGAACATGTCATCTTTAGGTTACAAACACAGTTCCCTGAATATACCGTTCTGCAGCTGGCGTGATTACTCTGCACACGCTTTCAGTTCGTCTTCACTTATTTCATCCATCTGTTTGTGTTTCAGGGGAAGTTTTACCGCTGCACTGATGAAGCGAAGAGTACCCCTGAACACTGCAAGTGAGCATGTTTTTGTGCCCCTGTGAACTCTTCACCTGCCCTGTTCTGGGTCTGCAACACCCTAATGTTACACCAACACTGTGAACTAATGACCTTACCCACAGCACTGTGACCTTACGACCTTACCTGCAATACTGTAACCTCATGACCCTAATATTGTGTAAAGTTTTCACTGAAGTTATGTTTTACCTTGGCTGCATTGCTCAAGGGCTCTACGTGCATTTTTTAGGTCACGCTCCGCCCACTCATGAGCATGCCAACGCAATCCTAATCAGCAGATGTGCTTCTCAGTCATTTTTACGCTGGAAGCACAAACACATTTTCAAGGGCAGATGCTTCTTAAATTGGGAAGCTGGCTGTGGGAGCTTCCATCACAAATTCGGGATTTGCCTTCCAGAGGGACATTCGTGGTGTACAAGGATGGCGATGTGAGTCAGCCCATGGCGAGGGAGAGGATCTGGGTCAACAGCGACTTCAACTTCGACAACGTGCTAATGGGCATGATGGCTCTCTTCACGGTGTCCACCTTTGAGGGCTGGCCAGCGTGAGTCTGTGTGTGTGTGCGTGTGTGTGTGGGTGCGCGTCTGTGCGTGAGTCTGTGTGTGTGTATGTGAGTCTGTGTGAGTCTGTGTGTGTGTGTGTGTGTGTGTGTGTGTGTGTGTGTGTGTGTGTGTGAGAGTGTGTGAGAGTGTGTCTGTGTGTGTCTGTGTGTGTCTGTGTGTGTGTGTGTGTGTGTGTGTGTGTGTGTGTGCGCGTGTCTGTGCGTGTGTGTGTGTGTGTGTGTGTGTGTCAGTGTATGTGATTGAGTGTCTGTGTGAGTCTGTGTGAGTGTGTGTGTGTGTGTGTGTGTGTGAGAGTGTGTGTGTCTGTGTGTGTGTGTGTGTGCGCGAGTCTGTGTGTGTGTGTGTGTCTCTGTTTGTGAGTGTGTGTGTGCGCGTGTCTGTGCGTGAGTGTGTGTGTGTGTGTGTGTCAGTGTATGTGATTGAGTGTGTGTGCGTGTGTGTGTGTGCCTGTGTGCCACTTACACAGAATAATCTGGAGAGTATTTATCCCAGTTCAGCTCTGTTCCTGGTAATGCTGCCTTTAACTGATATCCTGAAGCCAGATGCATCACTGAGTTGATCAGGTCCTCACAGCGTGGGGCAGAGTGTGGGGGTGTCAGGGCCTGAAAGCACTAGCGTACTCCCGCACCCCCATACGTGGGGAACCAGCGGTAGCAGCAGGTAATTTTACAGGGAAGTCAGTTAAATCTATAGCAGTGGTTCCAATCTGTTTTCACAGAGTCATCTATAGGTTCTTACTCCAATCCTGATAAAGACCGCAGAGAGCAGGGCTGCACAACCCTCATCCCAATGATCTACCGTCCTGTCAGTTTTCTCCCCAACCCTAACAAAGCACTAATCTTTTTACAGCTGGAGACTTTCTATTGCTTCTAATTAGTGGTGTCATGAGTGCCAGTGTTGGGTTGAAATGGAAACCAGCCGGGCGTTTAACCCCCAGGACCCAGGTTAAGCTGTAGGCTACTTGTCTACCTTTGACACTGCGATTCGTCGATGTTCTTGCCTATTCCTGTCTCAGAGCCCACGTTCCATTTTGATCTTTTCCCCAGGCTTTTGTACAAGGCCATCGACGCCAACGGCGAGAACCACGGCCCCATCTACAACTACCGCATTGAGATCTCCATTTTCTTCATCGTCTACATCATCATCATCGCCTTCTTCATGATGAACATCTTCGTCGGCTTCGTCATCATCACGTTTCGTGAGCAGGGCGAGCAGGAGTACAAGAACTGCGAGCTGGACAAGAACCAGGTCTGCTATCGTTTTCAAATGAGCGCAAACAGAACCAGGTCTGCTATCGTTTTCAAATGAGCGCAAACAGAACCAGGTCTGCTATCGTTTTCAAATGAGCGCAAACAGAACCAGGTCTGCTATCGTTTTCAAATGAGCGCAAACAGAACCAGGTCTGCTATCGTTTTCAAATGAGCGCAAACAGAACCAGGTCTGCTATCGTTTTCAAATGAGCGCAAAGGGAACCAGGTTAGCTATCATTTTCAAATAGGCATGAACAGAAGCAGGTCCGCTATCACTTCCAGGTAGCATAAACAGTGATTTATATGAGCTTCACCCAGAGTTTAGCCCACAAGTAAAAGGACGATTGAAATATATCGAGTCAAAAAAGAAACTTCACACTCATAAATTTGTAAATATTTTCTTGAAAGTTTTATTAAGAGTTTTTATTATCACTAGGGGTAAATACGTTGTCAAAGACATCATGACACACATCAACTCCGACGTGCACAGGTACGTAGCACGTACCAGCGTACTTTAAGCTAAAACCACGTTTTCTTGTGTTCCTAGTCACATGACCATATGAGAGATGTGCAACTGAGCTCATGTTAGAGTGACATCTCGAAAAAACAAGTTTTTACGGTTAACTATTTGTTGATTTTCAATGCCATGGCTGTCAAACATTCAGCGTGAATGCATGTGACGTCAAAAGCAGAAGACCGACAAATTGTCTTACGTCATTTGCCTAATTGATTTGTCACTGCAACGTCCGCTAGGAATGAATAGTTTAGAGGTCGTGTGACTGCCCAAACCATATGTAATCACCTGCGCGTTGCTCTTATTGAAGTTGTAACTTACCATTTTTACTCTTGGACATTTCCGTAGCATTTCCGGTGGAACTGGTTACATTATGGACATTATTTTTATGGTACACCATCTTTAATGAGTACAGAATTAAATAAAATCATTATTTAAAACCCTCCAAACGAGTGTGAAGTTTTTATTTTGGCTAAGTATATTTAAAAATGCTTTCACCTGTGTAAAGTGGCACAGCTCCGGAAACTGGCTTAAACATTAAAGAATCTGAACTGCAGTTTCAAGAGCATCTATACAGTTCATTCATATTTAGTTGATTTCCAGTTAACAGTATTCATCCATTTAAGAGAGAAATACCCAGCAACGCTTTTCCCGCTAAGTCTCAAAAGCAAGACACGGATACGCAGTTCCAAAGGGGCCAGATAGCTGGTGCCTGAATTTCAGGTGCAAATATCAAGATTATATGAAGTGGCACAGGGAACAACATGAATAATTGTGATACACATGCCAAAGACCATAAAACATCCTCTGCTAAAAACTGCAGTCAAAGCTCTGTGGGGGGACACACTGTTCTGACACTTGGTTAGATACTGAATACTACAAAATGACAGCTGTAGAAATCATCAGAGGATTGAGTCAATCAACGCCTATAGCAGTCTCTCAATTTGCACATTGGCACTGCAAGAAATGGCTGTAATATCTGCATGGTTTACTCAGCAGAGATATAAATACTCCTTTATAAAGCAAACAGTCTGTACTTCAACTGCGACATTCCCTGTTGTCTAATCCACTGTGCTCTTTTACAGCAAAACCGAGTGTATCCTTTCGAGTTTATTTACTTATTTAAACAGAAATAGAAAGTTAAGATCGAAAACTATTTTGCTAGTTGGACCTGAGACAAAAGGCTAACTTGCCAACGAAGACAGTTATGAATCAAATTACGGACATGAAATGTAGAATTAGACTGTAATGTGCCTGGAGAGCAGCCGTTCGGAGGGAATGCATAGGAGTTGTAAATTAAGTGTTCATCATGCAATAACCCTCGTCCTCCTCTCTCTATCTCTCCTTCTGTCTTTCAGAGGCAGTGCGTGGAGTACGCCCTGAAAGCACAGCCTCTAAAGCTTTACATTCCTAAGAATCCAGTCCAGTACAAGTTCTGGTCCATGGTGAACTCCACAGCATTCGAGTACATCATGTTTGTCCTGATTCTGCTGAACACTGTGACGCTGGCGGTTCAGGTACTCTAAAGGGAGCTGACCCGCGTACGGCCTACTACACTCTGATGTTAACATGACTAAACTAGGCCTGACTGACGGGGCAGTAGGGCGGCACAGTACTAAGTCCCGCTGTTGCCTTGCCTTCTTGGGAAAAAGTTGTAGGTTTGAGCCTGGCCTGAGGCCTGTCTAGGTGGAGTTTACCTGTTCTCCTGTATTTTCGTAGATTTCCTCCGAGTTCTCCAGTATTCTCTAACAGCCCACAGACATGCATTTTAGGTTGATTTAAAGCTTAATTTGCTCATGGATATGAGTGTTACTCGTGTGTGAGTGAATGGTGTGTGATCACTGTAGTGGTTTGGGTGACTGTCCTCTTGGGATAGGCTCCAGCCTTCCACAGGCCCCAATCAGGCGCAACCTCAGGCACGCTCAGGTAATGGACGAGTGGATGACGGGGCAGTTGAACCTTGCTGTGTGTGGTTTGGTAGTTGCTTGGTTTCAGGATGGAGGACCATGATGGTGTCCATGTCTCTTAGCATTACGAGCAGTCGAAACCCTTCAACTACACCATGGACATCCTCAACATGGTCTTCACCGGACTCTTCACCGTCGAGATGGTTCTAAAGATCCTTGCCCTCAGACCAAAGGTAATGTTGAACTGTGTGTCTCCTGCATGACTACCTTGACTTCTCCCTCTGAGGTTTTGAATGTCGGCTGTCGCACTTGCTTGTGTTTGATTGGATTTTGTCCGGAAGAATGTTGGTTTGGCCCAGGATAGCTGACAGAACCCTGTCTGGCAGTACTGCTTTGAGAGCGAATAATACGACAGCATAGGACGGCAGGATACACTGTTCTGGCCTTACCAGGAGCACTTAAAGCCAGGATGAAGTCATTATGATACCTTCCTGCTGCCAGCGGTGCCCTATGTGTTTTAAAAAATTATGGATATTAATTTTCCCTGTGTGTTAACTTTTCCTGTATATTTGTGTGACTAACTGAAGCTTTTCCTCACCAGCACTATTTCACAGATGCCTGGAATTCGTTCGACGCTCTCATCGTGGTGGGCAGCGTGGTGGACATTGTGGTCACAGAGTTCAGTGTGAGTCTGAAGATCTAACAGTCCTTTACTGTCATCACCACAGAGCAGTGATAACCAGCCATCCTCTCAGTGATCTACCGCCCTGTTTCTTTCCTTTTCAACCCAAATAAAGCCCCTGCAGTTAAATGCTTTGGATCTGTCTGTTAAAAGAAGCAGGAGCGCTGAATCAGGGCTGAAACTAATTCCTACAGAATGATGAATCTCAGTTGAAATACCTGGTTATCTAAGCTGCAGAAACTGCTTTGTCTCAAGATTTTGTTCAGTTTTTACATTGGGATGCTATGATCTATGATCTTTGCCCTGGTTAAAAGCTTCATGCTCGTAGTGTGGCCTCAATCTTCTGTCTATATTGATCTGGTCTCACATTAATTACTATTTTACTTATTGGAATATCTTTGTTGTGAGAAATGAGTCTTATATTGAAAGGTAAAAACTAAAATTGTTTACCCAAAAGGGGCAAATATTTTCTCTGAAGATTTTAAACTTTCTGTCTATTTATTTTTCCCTTCATTCTCATTTGTCTGTTTCGCTCCCTCTATCCCAGAGCTCAGAGGACAGTTCCCGAGTGTCAATCACTTTCTTCCGTTTGTTCCGAGTGATGCGATTGGTTAAGCTGTTGAGCAAAGGGGAGGGCATTCGCACGCTGTTGTGGACCTTTGTGAAGTCCCTCCAGGTGAGAGGTCAAAGGTCTTGAGGTCAGATGGATAATTACCGGGCCATAAGTGTCCTGAATGTGAACAACGCCCTTGTTCTCTCTGTACACTCTATTGCTGGCATTTTTTTTTTTAAACTTCAAAGCTAGTGCTGTTGTAAATTATATTTGACGCATACTGAATTAATAATTTATTTGCTTAAAGTATTAAGGACAGCAATTTAACAAGAACAAATTGTCCTTTGAACAAATTACTCCCCCCACCTATCGCATATTCTGCCCACACGCACACACACTCACACTCGTGCGCGCACAAAAACAGACATATGCTATTTTTCTCTCTCTCTCTCTCGCTTTTTCTTGCTCCAATATGCACTCACGCATACACACACGTTTTCTCACGCATAAATCATGTTTTGGCAAGGATGCACATGAACACACACACACACACACACACACGCTGACGCACGCTCAAAAACAATAAACGTGCATGAACTCTTGCTGACGCGGACACAGAGCCAGCCAGTATACTGGACACGTTACTTTTGTTTTTATTGTCTATCTTTGGTGGAATAGAAGAGGTTTTACGTCTGGAAAAACCTCAAAGGGCACGAGAGAAGATTTGAGTCTGAGGTTAGAAACACTGAATAGCAGCCGAACATTTCCATATTCTGATCAATAAGAAGACCAACAAATTCTTTCCAGTTTCAAAAAATGTGAATTAAAATCAAGCCAATTTGACACTTATTGAGCAGAAGGGTCAAAGAGACGCAAATCACGAGTGTTTCTCTGTAGGAATCAACCCTGTTGTGCTGATGCGGACTGTCATAACCACGCTGCCATCAAAGAGAAAAAAAGGGTTTGCTCAGCAAGAATGATAACAAATGATGGTTGTATTAATTTAAGATTTAGATCTGCTTTTTCAAATACAGTGTTTGTTTGTTTTTCAAATCTCTTTTTGAAAAGTGTGGGCGTGTCCTAACCTTTCACTGGCCCTGTAAGTCTTGATGTTCTGAAGTACTGTATGTCGTGTTTTGTGGTATCTGTCGTACACAGGCTCTGCCGTATGTCGCCCTCCTCATCGCCATGATATTCTTCATCTATGCCGTCATTGGAATGCAGGTGAGTCTGTCTCTTTTGGTCCGTCTCGTCCTTTAGAGCGTGTGGGAGATGTTGTATGCGTCTGTAGTTGCAGTGGCTATCACTGTTATCACTTCACTCATGATCGTTATTTCACCCTCCCTCTGTTCTAGACCTTCGGTAAGATCGCCATGCAGGATTACACTCAGATTAACCGAAACAACAACTTTCAGACCTTCCCGCAGGCTGTGCTGCTACTATTCAGGTAAAAGTTGATATCAACTACAACTCCGACAATTTTAAATATTTCTTTTGTTTTAGAAATGCAGCATAAACTACTATTCCCATTTATTATGCTTAGTGCTGCTCATTGTCACATTGGTGAACTCTTTTTTTGACACTGAACATGCGAGATGGCAGACTCGGCGATTGATTTAAAAGCCGAAGTTCAGCAGTTTGGCAAAACTGGTGGAGTTGCGCTAATATACACTGAACAGATGGCTCTCGACTACGGTAAAGGATTCAGCACTATGTAAAGCCTGATGCTACATTATTTTGAAGCCGGTTAGCGGTTTATACTTTATTTTGGGAGCTCGCCTCTCCTACACCCACCTACACCAAAGACTGCGCCCAGTTACAGAAGAACTACTCCCACAGAAAACATCTGTTTGCCTTCAGACATTAAAGTCCCTGTAAACTACAGCTCCCACAAGCCTCAGCACTGCTTCTGTTCAGGTGACCCAGTAAAAATTGCGGCTCCCACATTGCTTGGGTTGAGTTCCTCGATTGTCTCGCAACAACTCAAGAATGGAGGCCATTTTGTCTTCATTGTCCAAAACTGAGCCCTTAATTGCGCAGGATGGAAATTGTTGATTTTTTTTTTTTCTTTTCTCAGAAGGGAAACATTACATAATTTCAGGGGGACAATGATAAACCAGCTAGCAGTGGTTTCAACTTGCATAAGAGGGGAAAATGTTCGGACATTTGATGCGGTGCCTGATAGTGCAGTGGAAACACAATGGCTCTATGACCAGATATTGTTGAATCATCATGTCGCAACACACTCCATCTGGGAACTGTATCCTTGTTTGCAGCGGGTGATTCTGGGAAATGGTGTTTTCAGGTGTGCCACAGGAGAGGCGTGGCAGGAGATAATGCTGGCCAGCCTGCCGGGGAAACGCTGTGACCCCGAGTCGGACTACGAGCCTGGGGAGGAGTACAGCTGCGGCAGCAACTTCGCCATCGTCTACTTCATCAGCTTCTTCATGCTGTGCGCCTTCCTGGTACTGCCGTCCCGCCAAACTCTGCCGTCCGGTGGAGATGACGCAGATATATACATGCTGTACACGTGCACTGCTTACATATACAGAGTATATATGCCCTCCACACACCGGACTCATTACTGCCCATGTGCTGTGAGAAGACTGTACATGTACATATGCAGTACACATTCGTCACTAAAAGTGTCGAAACTGCACGTTCAGTTCCTTTGTTTTTGCTACGCATTGGAGACAACAGAGTTTACGCTCAGTAGATATCCATGAGATGACAGATCCAAATTTTTGATTTTATTTTCTCCATATGTCCGTGTAGGTGTGTTAAACAACTTTGAAAATGTCACCTCTTGTATCGGACCTCTGAGTTTTTAAGTCATGAACAGGTGACTGACAGGGATTTCCTGCTGCTCAGTTCTCTGATTGGTTAAACAGTCATTAGTTCTGAAGGTTCACTCTTGGTTGTAGCCTTGGGTTTATCCAGTGAAGACTGCATTTGTGTCGGAAAAGATAAACAAACATAAAGGCCAGAGAGCTACTTTGCTAGAAAAAACAAGCACTTTTGAAGCTTGGGAATCAGGAAATTGATCAGAGCCAAGACACAAGTATTGGGAACAGCCTGTTTAACAGCTGGCTGGAACACTCTGAAAAAGAATAAAATCTCTGGTGTCGTGAACAACAGACATTAAACAGGCCAACCAAGGAAACAGCTGCAGTTGATGACAGAATAGAAACTGAAGAAAACCCGAGGAACATCAGTCAGTGATGTCGTAAACGATCTCTTTAGGGCAAGAGTGAAGTTATCTCAGTCCCCCGCGTCAGGCCCTTCTCACCATGTAGGGAAAAGTAGTTTTTCAAACTCATTAGCTGCCTGACTTCCTGTTTACCAACTGAGCATCTTATCCTTATCGAGCTGGGGGGCCCGGGTTGGCCGCAAACTTATTTGACCTTTTTAACCATATTTAGCAACTTTCGTGCAGCCACAGCCCAGCTTTGAGTGTGGTAGTATGTTTATAAATGCTGTCGCAATTCAAACTCTCCGCCGTGTTTCATCTGGCTGGAGAGAGCGTGTTTATGAACTCTGTTATGGTCACACCTGTTCCCTAGATCATCAATCTGTTTGTCGCTGTCATCATGGACAACTTTGACTACTTGACTCGTGATTGGTCCATCCTGGGCCCACATCACCTGGATGAATTCAAAAGAATCTGGTCTGAGTATGACCCCGAGGCCAAGTAAGGATGCGTGTTACGTGTGTCAATTTCTCACAATATTAAATAAATTGATCATAAATGCATTATGGAAATTAAAATTAATTGAATCAATTAGTTTAAGAAGCAGTTAATGTCTGTGGTTGTGTTTTAGGTGTGCAGTTATATAACAGCATTCTGGATTATGTTTGAGGGACCCGTAGTGTTTAAGGTTGCATGTGTTTGTCGATGCTTAGTGGGAGTATGTGTGACAATGTTAATGATCAGGTGGCATTATGTACACGGTGTGTGTGTGTGTGTGTGTGTGTTTGTGAGACTTCAGGTTTATAGCAGTATGTGGTTGTCTGTGTGTTTGTTAGTGATTGTGCTCTCCTATGTACCATTAAATGCATTGTGTGTGGTTGTGTGGAATCTATTATGGACAAGGTTTCTAGTTGTTTAGCTTGTGTAATTCTGTGTGAGGTGTGTGTTTACGATGTTATTTTGTGTAAGATGTGTGATTGATTCATTTGTGTTATTTTGTGTTAGGTTTGCGGTTGTTTACTTTCTGTCATGTTAAGATGTGAGATTTAGGTATGATACTGTTTAATTTTTGTTACTTTGTGTTTGGTGTGTGGTTATTTATGATTGCTCTGGTTATGATAATAAGCGCACAGTTATGTGCATTGTTTCCGGGTATGTAAAATTACATGTGGTTGCTTGCCATAGTTTTTCAAGGGTCGGTGTTTGTGTTTTGGGGGGATAGTATATTCTGCACACAATCATTTCTGATGATTTGTGAGCTCAGTGTGTCCTCTTGTCCTGCAGGGGGCGTATTAAGCATCTCGATGTGGTCGCTCTGCTGAGGAGGATCCAGCCCCCTCTTGGGTTTGGGAAACTGTGCCCGCATCGCGTCGCCTGCAAGGTGAGACGAAATGAGACAAGACCGCTGCTCACAATGTGACTGACCAATGAGATATCGCTGTTTTCAGTATGACTGGCCAATGGAGACCTCTGTTTTCAGTATGGCTGACCGATGACAACTGCTTGTTTCAGTGTAGCTGACTGATGACAACTGCTTGTTTCAGTGTGGCTTACCGGTGGGGACGCTATTTTGACGAAACATGAGGTGTCCCCAGCACTGCAGTTTACTTTCTGAGGTCAATACCGCAGCACTACAGAGCATCAGAGAGATGGATCAGAATCGCTGCTCCAAATAATAACAGAGCTCGGACACACCGTGATAATCCTCAGAGATGGGAGAGAGATTACAGTATACACCATCTGGCCTACGATCATGGCCAAACTGGTGACTCATGTGCGTGCGTGTATGTGTGTGTGCCCTGTATGTGTGTGTGTGTGCCCGTGTGTGTGTGTGCGTATGTGTGTTGGTTAAAATGGCCACTCACTGAAGAATGAGTCGCACAGATATGTAAGCATAAAACTGCTCATCAGACCGACTCCTTCAGTAGATATGACGATGACACACGCGGCCTGTGTGGGGAGTGCGATTGCGTGTCCATAACCGCACGCATGTGTCCGTAACCTTGTCCACCCTCCACAGCGCCTGGTGGCCATGAACATGCCGCTAAACACGGACGGCACAGTGACCTTCAACGCCACGCTGTTCGCTCTGGTCAGAACTGCCCTGAAGATTAAAACAGAAGGCGAGTCTCTGCACATGAAATAATCCTGCTGCTGCTGTCTGTGTTTAACAAACATCCCCCCCAAAACCCAGTATTACACCCTGTAGGTGCCCCCCCACCGCCCCCTGTGCATATAATGGCAATATCTCACACACTCTGGTTGTGTGGTGAGACCAGATCTCATTGTCTCCATAACCACTCCGCAGTGACAGTAAGGCTGAATCTAGTCCAATAATATCTTTCCTCCCCCCCGCTGTCCGTGTAATAACAGCACAGTAACTACCCCCCGGTGTGAATATCATATTAAAATTTAAGTTCACGAGCGCTGTAATGTCATGGCGACGTACACACATCGTGTCAGCCGATGTGGAGGATGTCGTTCCGCACATGAACAGTGATCTGTGTGTAAACCCCTCCAGCTGTGGATATACTCTTAGGGTAGACGCACGACTCACGCCTGTCTGCGAACGGAAATGACATCGCCTGGCCCAGCGACCACTAATGCTCAGCCCCAGTGAATGTGCTTGGCGTGCACCCTTATGCACCAGTGGAGAAAACAAATGTCAGTCCTCAAGGGGGCGATATAGAGCTAGTCAGATTGTTTCCATGATCCCTGAGGTAAATAGTGAACCCAAACAGCAGCTTTCATGTTGTTTCATGCTATATCACTCGCCAACTACAACGCTCAGACTGCAGCTCACGCTTGCATTGCGGTAAAATTTTCAGGCGATGCCCTCCAACATGCAGCAACACGTGAGTGCAGTGCGTGTAGCTTCAGTGCGTGTAGCTTCTGTTTAGTACTTGCGTGAGCCGGGTTCGTGGTTATTCTCTAACACTCCCTCCACAGGAAACACTGACCAGGAGAACGAGGACCTCCGCGTCATCATCAAGAAAATCTGGAAACGCATGAAGCCCAAAATCCTGGATGAGGTTATGCCGCCTCTCAAGGGTACACACACACACACGCGCGCGCGCACAAACACACACACTCGTGCACATATACACGCTCACACACACACACACACACACACACACACACTCTTTCACACACATGCCCGCACACACACACACACACACACACACACACTCGAGCACATATACACACTCACACACTCGCTTTTTCACGCACACGCACACACACTCACGCACACACACACACACACGCGCGCGCTGTCACACACTTACACACACTCTCATGCTCACACACACTCTCACGCACACACACGCTCTGTCACACACTTACACACACACACACACACACACACTCTCATGCACTCTCTCACAGACCCTCTCTCACACAGACTCACACGTGAGAGCTCGTATAAATAAAACTCTAAACTGACAAACTGGCTCCGAGATGAAGCCACAGAGCGAGGGTGATCTGCTGTGCAGCAGCGTGAGTGTGAGCAGGTTTAATGAGCAGCCCATTGTAAGTCTATGGGGAAATAGGGATGAAAAATGAGTCCGAAAGAAAAGCCAGAAGTGAGCGATCGACTCAGAACGCACGAGCGGGCGGCCCTGGTGGGTGCTGACGTTTCCCTCGAATCTCTGGGCTTGTATCTTCTCAGCTGTTGGAGAAGATGCTTCTGTTATGGCCCCAATTTGTTATTACATTTATAACACAACAGCAACAGCAAGGGATGACAAACACAGTTTTAACAACTAAAACACATTTAATTTTTAACAAAGACAAAGACTAATAACAACCTACAACTAAAGACCAAGATTGATAAATAAGAAAAAAACTGAAATAATTACAGTCCCTTTTTAGTGGGGTGGCTTGGTGATGTCCTGGATGAAGAAAATGCTCAAACACAGGCAAAGAAATCCACAAAAGAAACGTCACAGGTCTTGAACAGAATGGCAGGTCTGGTCATCTTCTTGCAATTTCTCCTACTACTTTACTGTCTCAATTCTTTTCCTTATATACTCTTTTGCAGACCCCACCCACATTTAGACCTCTTTTTTTAAATTTTCTGAGACTTGCCCCAGACATGTCCAGGACATGTCTAAACATGACTCCAGTCTGAGCTTAACAAAAAAAGGTAAATACTGCCATCTAGTGGCCTATATTCACACTACACTTCTGCTAATTTAACAGGGAATAATTATAGTCAGAAGTCGTCGATTAAAAGGATCACTAAGTTAGCTTATTTAAGCCAATTTAATAATCCTGGTTTGTGAAACAGGGCCCTCGTTTGTTCATTGGCCTGAACAATGCAAGTATAAGCAGTGCACTGCTAGTAAGCACAAATAAGTGGAAATAAATTCTGTGTGATGTTCAGTCTGTCTCTCCAGTAAACTTGTTCTCTTTAATCACAGAGGAGGAGGTGACCGTGGGCAAGTTCTACGCCACCTTCCTGATCCAGGACTACTTCAGAAAGTTCCGGAAGAGGAAGGAGAGGGGTGGACTGGGCGAACCTGAGGCCAATAACTCCTCGGCTCTGCAGGTAGAGGGATCTCTGGCGCTGTGGGTTCGCTCCTGCGGTGAGCGGCGGTCGTGTAAGGCTGAGCATGGGTGCAGTTCCGCAGAAACTTTTACCGAATGAGGGCACACGTGAGATGTGCGGAGCAGTTTTAGCCGAGGAATGTTGGGATAGACTGGCGTAGTGTCCGTGGCGTGATCCTGTCTCCAGCCCCAGCTGATGAGGAATAAGCAGTTTGATAATGGAGTTTGGATAGCGGGTGCATTGAACTCTTGGGCCGCTGCCGGACAGTCAGCAGCTGTCTTTTTGTACAGTGCTGCAAAAAAGTATTTACTTCCTTCCCGATTTCTTCTATTTTTGCATCTTTGTCACACTTAATTTTGTCATATCACCAGACTAATTTTATAACAAGACCAAGATAATACATGTATACACGAAATACAGTTTTTGAATGATGATTTAATTTTTTTTGAAGGAAAAAAGCTTTCCAGACCTGGCCCTGTGTGAGAAAGTGATTCCCCCCCAGTTCCATAATCAACCAACTAAAGAAATTAGTTGATAATTGGGTTCAGTGTCACTAGATACACCCAGGAGTGATTTCTGCCAGCCCTCTTGAATATAAACATGACTTAAATAGAACCTGTCTGGCCATGTGAAGGAGGCAAAAAGCAGCACGTAGTGCCACAATCTAAAGAAAGAATGGATGAGAAACATAGTCATTGACATCTATCAATCTGGAAAGGGTTACAGTGCCATTTTAAAGGCAATGGGCCTCCAGTTTTTCATGGTGAGAGCCATTATCTACAAATGGAGAAAAATTGGAAAATTGGTGAATTTTCCTTAAAGTGGCTGGCCGAGTAAAATTCCTCCAAGGGTGACGACTCACCCAAGAGGTCATAAAAGAACCCAGACTGTTATCTAAAGAACTGCAGGCCTCATTTACCTCTTTATGGTTAGTGGCCACGATTCAGCTGTAAGAAAGAGACTGGGCAGGGAGCGCTGCTTGGTGAAAAGCTCTACTGAATAAAATGAACACTGAAAAAATGTGTTGATTACCCTTAGACTTATGATAATATTCTATCAACTAATGAGTTAAAAGTGGAACTTTCTGGAAAGCAGGGGCCCCGTGACATCTGGCGTCAACTCTGTAATGAAGGAGTGATGGTCTGGGACTGTTTTGGTGCTTCAGGGCCTGGGTGACTTGCCATGCATCCATGAATTGTGCTCTTAACCAGAAAATCCTGAAGGAGAATATCCAGCCATCAGTTTGTGGCCTAAAGCTCAGGTGTGGTTGGTTTATGCAGCGTAACAGTGATCAGAAGGACACAAGCAAGACCTCAGAATGGCTCAAAAGAAACACTATAAAGGTTTCGCAGTGGCCTAGTCAAAATCCTGACTTGAATCCAATTGAGATGCTGTGGCATGACTTTAAACAGGCAGTTTGTGCTCAAAAACCCTTCATAAAGGCAGATTTAAAACATTTCTGCAAAGAAGAGTGGGCCAGAATTCCTCCTCTGCTATGTGACAGACTCATTGCCAGTTATCGCTGATGTTTGATTGCAGTTGTTGCCGCCAAGGGCAGCATAACCAATTGTTAGGTTTAGGGACTTTTATTTTACCAATGGGTGATATAGGTTTTGAATAAATATTTTCCTTCAAAAAATAAAATGATCGTTTGAAAGCAGTATTTTGAGTCTCATCACGCACCTCGCGTCCTGTTTGTACACAGCTGTCCTCACTGCGACATCGATTGTGTTCAGCCGCCACCATCCCAGTTGGCTTCAATCAGCTTTTAAAGCAGGGGGGTTACAGGTGCTCTTGGGCCTTTTTAGATATGGTGGTGCACACTGTTGTGTTTACAGAGGTACTTAAAGTAAAGCCATTCATCCCCAAATGGGATGTTACTCACATATTTAATGAAGTATTTAACCTGTAAGTGAGTTATCCTCTCTGACGTTACAGTATCGCAAAACGCCTCCGATCTCTTCAGTTCCAGACCTGCAACTACTAATTATATTCAAGTCTGTGTGCTGAGCTGGTGATCGTATAATGGTATTTTACTGTCCAGTCGATCATTTCTCAGTGTACCACTGGCTCATGAGCTATTGATTTTCATGAAAGGCCAGAGTGGGCAG